>JAYKAV010002397.1:158612-191913 GCA_035582835.1 Phoebastria nigripes
TGGATTTAACTCCATTCACCACAACTCTCTGGGCCTGGCCGTCCAGCCAGTTTTTTACCCAGCAAAGAGTACACCTSTCTARGCYRTGAGCYGCCARCTTCTCTAGGAGAATGCTGTGGGAGACAGTGTCAAAGGCTTTACTGAAGTCCAGGTAGACCACGTCCACAGCCTTTCCCTCATCCACTAGGCGGGTCACCTGGTCATAGAAGGAGATCAGGTCGGTCAAGCAGGACCTGCCTTTCATGAACCCTTGCTGGCTGGGCCTGATCCCCTGGTTGTCCCGCACATGGCTTGTGAGCACCCTCAAGATGAACCGCTCCATAATCTTCCCTGGCACCGAGGTCAGGCTGACAGGCCTGTAGTTCCCCGGGTCCTCCTTCCGGCCCTTCCTGTAGATGGGYRTYRYATTGGCAAGCCTCCAGTYRTCYGGGACCTCCCCYGTTAACCAGGACMGCTGATAAATGATGGAGAGTGGCTTGGCAAGCTCCTCTGCCAGCTCCCTCAGCACTCTTGGGTGGATCCCATCCAGCCCCATAGACTTGTGAGCATCCAGGTGGCGTAGCAGGTCATTCACTGCTTCCTCCTGGATTATGGGGGGTTTATCCTGCTCGCCGTCCCCATCTTCCAGCTCAGGGGGCTGAATACCCTGAGGGTGGCTGGTCTGACTATTGAAGACTGAGGCAAAGAAGGCATTGAGTACCTCAGCCTTTTCCTCATCCTTGGTGGCAACGTTCCCCCCCACATCCAATAAAGGACGGAGATTCTCCTTGGCTCTCTTTTTGTCATTAATGTATTTGTAAAAACATTTTTTGTTGTCTCTAAYGACAGCRGCCAGATTGCATTCYAGCTTGGCTTTTGCCTTTCTGATTTCCTCTCTGCATGACCTGATGAGATCCCTGTACTCTTCTTGAGTTGCCTGCCCCTTCTTCCACAAGTAGTAAACTCTCCTTTTTTTCCTGAGTCGCAGAAGAGCTCCCCGTTCAGCCAGGCCGGTTGTCTTCCCCACCCATTCTCCTTACGGCATATGGGGACAGCCTGCTCCTGCGCCTTCAAGACTTCCTTCTTGAAGAACGTCCAGCCTTCCTGGACCCCTTTGCCCTTCAGGACTGTCTCCCAAGAGACTCTCCCAACCAGTGTCCTGAACAGGCCGAAGTCCGCCCTCCGGAAGTCCCTGGTAGCAGTTTTGCTGGCCCCCCTCCTTACTTCACCAAGAATCGAGAATTCTATCATTTCATGGTCGCTAAGCCCAAGACGGCCTCCGACCACCACATCTCCCACCAGTCCTTCTCTGTTTGTTGGCAGCAGTCAAACAGTTTTTTCTTGTTAACTATTCACATTTCCAAATGGAAATAAATTGCTTTTAGAGACTGTCTCCCAAATAAATAAAGCTAAAGTCAGTGGATAAATTGAATGATACTTTACACATCTCTTCAAACAAAAATATCTTTTGTGCAAAAAAATGAATAATGAATATAAAAAAGAGCACTTAGAGTAGTTGCAAACATTTAAAGCTGGGCTGAGACTTCAGTCCATACAATAAAAGACATGTATCACCAATGTAGGATAATTCAGTGGTGCTTAAAATTGCAATCTATTATAGTGTGCCAATCATTTTCTAAATCTGCCATCAAAACCACATACCTCACTAAGAGAACTTCTTTTTTAAAAGGCAGCAAACCTGTTATTTTCATGACTTAAAGCCATATGGTCTCTCTCAGACTTTCCTCTGCAGAACAAATTAACTTGTAATATTGAGATTAATCCTCTGTTCAGTAAATGTTTGTGAATCACACCTTTACCCATCTGCCATCCTGTATCAAAGAAGTGGCACTCCTATATCTACAAATATTTCATTCACTTTGGTTTTTTGAGTGCTGCTCTCAGACTACGTTTTCCACAGGTCTTATTTTTATTGATTCTTTAGTTTTATGTCTGTCTGTCTCATGTGTTCAGTCTCTTGCGGTGGATACACTAAAATGTGATTGTAATGGGTGAAGTCACCAGACCACTGACCTGATTCAAGGTAGATTTTCTAAGATCAGGCCAAATGATCCCATTTTAACAGACAGTAGGTCACAAATTGTCCCCCCAGAAGTTCTTTGCATTGCCATTAAGCAGTTGTGCTTGTAAATATGTAAATATTGCTTTACATTTTGTAGTTAACTTTATTCTGAGAAAAACTGATTTTCTGTCCACATGATAATAATGTCCTCAGGTTGTTTGCAAAATATCACTATCTTCTTTATAGAAGACAGTTCTGTGTTGAATTTTGGTTCTTTTTAGAGCATATTTTGGCAACGGTGAGTACATTACATTTTCCAGTCTCACACTGAGCGAAATAGGTAAGGTTGCTCTTTAGGGAGCAGGCATTCCTTTTCTCTGTGTGTGTATGTCGTATACAGAGCTTTCCATAGTCCTTGGTGATGTCAGTCTTTTGCTGGAGCTTGCAAAGCCAACTGTATAATGAGAATAATATGACATTGGGAGGAGAATAAGGAACATAAATCAACAGTGTTTTATGTTCCTGATGACTTGTAGTTTTTAATAGATACAGGTTGAAACTAAGTTGGCACCACACAAAATATCCCAAGACCTGTTCTTGTTCCTGTTTTCAGAGGTCTTGCCACTGTTATGATAGAAGTAGAAACTACTGACTTTACTCCCCATGCTTTTTTTTTTTCTTTTTGCTACGTAAAAGGCTGCTGACATTTCAAATGACAAATCTAGTTTCCTCCAGTTCTCAAAAGAGGAAGCCTGACTTCAGTGAACATGTGAATCAGATACTGCTGCCAAATGGAAATGGTGTCTTTTTAGGCTAAAGCTTCAAAGAAAGGATCCTGTATTAGCACCACTGAGCTTGTTGCATATCTTGAACACAAAGTCAGATAATGACCTTCAAATCTGAATATGCAGAAGGTACCTTTACTAGCAGGTCTCCCAACTCCCACAAGAAAAGAAGGTTTGGCAGCCGAACTAAGGGAGTTCTGCAATTGCTCCGATGTCCATTAGACAAGGAAAAGCTGCGCCGGTGGGTAAAAAAGGGCAATTTAGGTGGGTGGTAAGATGGGGTGAATATTATTTTTACCTGTCCTTTCAAGTGCTGAGAGGAATCACTGGATAGATAAATTAAGTCACAAGCCACAAGGATCATTTGGTGACTCCTACTTTGTTAAAGCTAAAGTGGCAGGGAATCAGGAGTTCAGTGTGTTTGTGCATTTATAGAGATAAGGCCACCCATTAGTTTCACAGACAAAGCCTCCTGGAATCTGAAGAGGAAAAAATTCCCTTGTTCTAGTGAAACAGCCTGCACTGTTTCTCTCTTATTTCTCTCTGCAGGGTTCTCTTTCACAAGCTTTACTATGATTGGGATGCAAATTAAAAGACAGGGTGGGAAAACAAATTATGACCTATGGCAGAGAAGTTTAAAGCAGAGAGAAGTTTAAATACAAGTGTAAATAAAAACAAGGCAGTATAAATAAAAGTAGAGGTCACATCTAGTCAGCACAGTCATTGCTGTTTTTATTGTGGGAGCGACAAGGGACTCCAGTAGAAGCACAGATTCCCGCTGTGTTCACTGCTGCTCAAAGACAGAATGTAACAGGTATCTCTGCCCCCAAGAGCTTCTAAGTACAGCCTAATTTTATTCAGCATCTTGACAGGAGAATGTGTTCTAAAAGAAAGTCACGTTTCTTTGAAAGAGGGAAGACACCATAGAATATTATGTACTGTCACAAAAGGAATTGTGTCAGAAATGCTTTCACTGATTACATTGCAAAGAGAACAAATTTATATTTATATCTTTTTCACATAGATCTCTTTAGAGATCATGTTATTTGCAGTTCTCAGGAAAGTACAGCCTTTCCCAACCCCCTTTTGAGAAAACCATATATAATTACGGAACAGCACTGAGTGGCCTTAAAGCAAAAGTGTCCAATGTGTTCTGAAAAAAACTACATAATGTTTAGGACACTAGATGAATCATGTTTATTATCACAAAAGGAAGCATTCAATTAGAAACAGACATCTGAAATTTCGAGTGAGGGCATGGTAGACCACAGAGATTGGTAAAGTGAGGAAAAAGCATAATAACATGCTTGTGTTAGGCTGGTATACTATTTAGTACCAGTGCAACTGTGGATCAGAAAAATGTTACTTGCCAAATAATGTTTTTGCTTTAGTGGTCTGGATACAGTTACAAAGTAACTGTGAATGACAATCTTGGCATACAAATGGTTAGCAGATATGACAATGTTGGCATATAAATGGTTAGCAGATATTCATTCCAGAATTTCGGCAGCTGTCTGGTGCAACCCGATATATTTTGTAAGTAGTTTTCCATATAAAATGTCTCACAGAAGGCTTTACAGCTAATCATCCTTTGTATAGGCATACACAAGAGGATACCAGTTGCAATATAATCCATATTTGGGATATAGAGACATAGTATAGGCAGAGGCCAATGAATTAGGATCTACTGTAAAAGCAGACACTTGTAAACAGCAGCTAATTAAGAGTTTATCAGCATGTCACTATGCACAACAAACCCTAATATTTCAGTAAAGTATAATAGTGTGTGCAAGCTCAGCTGTCATATCTTACCAGATTGGCAGCTTATGCGAGGTGAGGACATGACACGGTACATAGCACTGCACTCTATGTGGGAGTAGCAGGGTAGAGTATGACAGGATGTTTCTGCTGTAAATCCTCATCACTGCTTACATTTTTCAGAATTAAAACCTTACAAAAATGCCTACTTTATACAACCTCTTACTGTTAGTAAGGTAAGACATTGGGCTCTTTTTCCTGAAAACAGAAAGCAAGAACTAAGTGTAAGGTATTAATATGAAAAAGCATCCTACATTACCAGAAGATGGCTGCTTTCACAACACCAAAGAAGCAGCTGAATAAAGGAATGATGTCATTAACTGCTGCTGGACATTCAACAATATGCATATGATGTGATTGTATGAAGTATGTAAGCACATCGTTCTTTCAGTGGGAGAAACATGGCAGAACTAAAGTGATACTTGTTATGCCAATATGAAGAATATTCTCATTTCCTTCCGTTTTCTGTTAGTCCTACAGAACTCCCATTTTCCTCATCACAAAGTAGCAAAGATTGCACAGCAACAATATGAAATGGATACTTTCTATTTAACGCTTTAACTTCTGATCTCTCCATCATGATCACTAATTGTACAGCTTAGGGCTCATTCAAAGTCTCACAGCTTTGCAATATTGCTGAGGGGTCAGCTGGGGCAGAGTCAAAGTATCCTGAATGATCAGACTTCAGTTCGGCAGCGGTGAGTCTCTGTCTGATATCAGTATCATTACAAAAAGTCTTGTTTCCAAGTCTTCCAGATCTGTTTTCTCAGGATCGGAAGACGATTCATTACTCATGCTTGAAATCTTTCAAGTGGACAGCCTGGCTTCTGGATTGCCAGGGGCATTAGACAGAAAGAGCTGCTGAAATCCAGAAACCATGAGGGAATGGGGAGAGCCTTTGATCTGGAAAACATTCTTAAAGAAAGGAAAGAGACTGTCCTTTCTGCCAATGCAGAAAGTAGACCTGATGGAGCTATTTGCTTTTTGAAAAGGGGAAATGTGATTCTGAGCTACATCAGAATCCAACTGACTGTAATTTTAATCCTTCCAACATTTATTAACAAGCACCAACTGTTTACAGTCTCTATAAAATGCAAGAAGTAGTCGCTATCAAATGAAGATATCAGCAGCCAAGTTCAAAGCAGAATGGGTAGTAGACCTGTGGAACTTGTTACCAAAGGACACTGTGGATGCACGAGGTTTACAGGATTTCATGGAAATCTTGGCTAACTGGGAGAGAGATCTGTTGGTGGATTACTGAACAAATGGTATCCAGCTTAGGAAGTCTTCCAATCTGAAAGAATCAAGAAGTTGGGAGAGTGCTAGAGAGTATATGTTTGATCTGTTTTTACTGGGTTTTATGCATCTAGTTATGGACGTTGTTGGAGATAGAATATGGGGCTAGACAAACTCTAAGCTCTTCTCTTCTTATGTAAAGAAATTTCTGAATTACAAACTGCTGGTTATCAGGATCTTCCAAATACCAGGGAATGTTGACAATATACTCGTCCTGTTCTTATATTCTTCCATAGGTCCCTGCTGTTGACCAGTGCTGGAGACAAGATGTGGGTCTACATGGACCTTCGGATCTACTATAGCTGTTCTCATGCTCAAGAACAGCAATCTAATTCAGGATACTACTCTTCCAGTCACCTTTTTTATCAAGACTGTTCAGTGGCATCTTCTGGCATATCCTACTACTTTTCATCTGTCAAGTAATCTCTGTGGGTAATTCCAGAAAAAGGAAGTAAAAACAGAGTACTTAGGAGAATGACTGTGATCGTGGCTTGGTTCCACAGCTGCAAAGCTTTGAAAACCCCCACTATTCACAGTCTCACAGAATATAAGACCATTACAATTGGTCTCAAAAATTTTAAGAACAGTTGTTTATATAAACAACCCTTTTATCTTCAAACAATGTCTTTTGGTCTAAATACTGTACCTATGATCACAAATTTCTGCTTATTATGTGGCTTAAAATAAATAAACAAAGGACAATAGAAAAATTGCAGTAGGCCCTTTTGCTTAATTTCCTGAAAATACAGAAGAGGCTTCTTGRTGGGACTTTCCAGACGTATGTACTCAAGTCAGTTTTCTCTGAAACCACAAAAATGTCTCAAAGTTTATGCCTGTTTGTAATTGTACATTTTAGAACATTTCTGATTCTCTGTTAGTCAGAACTTGATGAAATATTACAGGAATGTGTGCTTCATTTTTTTTAATGCTAAAGCTAACAAAGGATGATTTTCAAAAAATACCCAAGACAGGCATCTAAGCTCTTTTTCAAAAGTGACTTTTCCATTCAGAAGTCTAAGTTCCAATGAAAATTTAAGTCACGTATTCATCAGATGTTTAATCAAGGAAATAAATGTTTTAAGTAATTAACTAGGACTGTTTTCACACTGAAATATAAAGTGTCATCTAAGGTCACCAACTAAACTTGTAGGAGAGGCTTTTTTCTACCCATATTAGTACCGCATGCAAAATATATGGAAAAAGGTCTACAGAAATTACCAGAATGGGAATTTAAAATACAATTTTAATAATGTCAGAACAGAGAGACTTGTTTTTTTCACCGTCTTCTACATTATGAAATTTGTTAACATCCATGCTTAAAAACACAGTGAGTGGGAGTAAAGGTTTCCAAAGGTCCATGGTGACTTTTAATGACCATAAGCAACAAGGTAGCAAATGTCCAATTTCAGCATCCTCTACATATCACTGCTTTCTTTTTCACTGAGTCATGGTGGAACATGGCACTTCCCTGATCCAGTGAGGTCTATGTATTTTCCATGCTGTCCATGAACATGTTGCAAGTAAGTTGTGGTCGCATTTTTCTGGTTTCATGGCAGACCCTGTAAATATAAAATGTGAGTGTCAAACTTTGTCCCCAACATGTAAAAAGCCTTGTCTGTATGCTCAAAAGAGCAAGTATTCTGCAATTTAACTGTTTCTATTAGTTATATGCATTTATTATTTCATTGAAGATATGTAAAGATTTTGCAAGAAGGCACAATGAATGTAGTTTTACCGAAGAGCCTGCTAAATTAAGTGCAGGGATTTATTATACTAAATGTCATTGTTCACTAGCTTGCTCCTGTAGTTTGAGTATGTGCTTTCTAGAAGTTCTCTTCATATTGACCCACTGAAAGGAGTTCCTGGATTCCTTTAATGAAAACATATTAGACCATGAAAAAAATCTTGAGTTAAATGGGAAAGAGGGAGAGTGTAGGGAAAACTTCAGAACTACGTGGCTATACTGTGGAAACATGTAACAAGTGGCACTATTAGGGAACATTAAAATCCCTTAATCTAAGTGAGTCTGCATCTGATTTTATACATAAATGATACAAAGACTGAGTTTCTAGTTTTCAAGAGGATCACGCAGAAGATAATTTCTCAGTAAGGGCAGGAAGAAAGGAAGGAACTATGAGCCAGGAAGGAGAGCCATTAATGGCTTTTTTCCTCAAAATAGCACAAGGGAAATGGCAGCTGAGAGAAGGAATTAAGTCTAAGAAGCTTTCGGGAATTTGCATGGGAATTGATCAGTTGTGAATGAATGTACTTGTCAATTTTTGGGACAATTTACTGGAGGAAGATGTAAAAGCACAGTCATTTATAACTCTGATAATGTAGGAGTGCTTACATTCATTTTGCTATCTTAGCTCTTGCTAGCTACCTCTAATTGCTGATAAAATTCCAAGTAAAACCTGAATAGAAGGTCAGGTCTCAGACTGGAAAATTTGAGCCGTTTTTGTAGATTACAGTTTCAGTCCTATTTTTAAGCATTTCAGAACATATGGCTCAGATTTTTGGCTATTTTACAAATATTTTGAGAGTATCTGGTACAGAAATGGTCTAGTTCATCTGTGAGATGAAAGATGAAAGAAAGTTTACTCTGAAATTCAGTGTATCTTAGAGTCCCATTCATAGAATAAGCATCTGAAGTAATTAAGAAAGAGATAATCTGCCTCCAGAAGAATACAGTGCAAGTTGGTCTCTTCTAAAATGAAAAAGGACAGATTTTCCTAAATTTGCAAAAGAATGATTATTCAAGTCTATATATTTTTCATAGGTGTCTTGACAGAAAACTGTTCACAGCTGTTGATGTTAGATTTTGGCCTCCACACGCTCACTTAAATAGGGAAGCAAGTAGACTGATGAATGCATTTGTATTTGAATAGCTAAGACAGAGGTGATTCTTAAGTACAAACTTTGAAAATATTAGACGCGGAGCCTTTTAAGGAAGAGTTGGGAAAACTCCGCAGTACAGTGGGTATGTAACAGTCCTCAAGGGTTTCCAGGAACCAGACTTGTGTACTCCTTGATGTCTCCTATATGTCCTTCATAGAACAAGTATTTCTGTGACTTAGCTTTTAGTCACACGTTTACCACTTCATTGAAGAATTCTGGAAATTTTACAAGAAAGCACAAACAGGATGCTATCTGCACATGTAACATCCAGGAATTTGTCTCTCCACATAAAAGCCTACCCTAATATTTTTTGATAATGTCTACCAATGGCTAGACAGAGCAATACAGAATATGTCAGTAAATATGAAAGTCTTACCAACAATATGTTGCATGCTCTGTCTTGAGATGCTAGAATCAAGATTTTATTTCTCTGTTATGTAAAGTGTGGCCATTTATTCCTATATAAGATGAATATGAATTGCTACCAAACCAGACTTTCCCTTTGATGGCTGAACGCAGAAATCCATAATGAATTTTTGCTCCATCTATTGTTAGGTTAAATTTCCCATCAATCCATATTGGGAAGTCTTTTTTCAGGGAGGGATGGAAGGGAAACCTCTGGAGCCAAACTAAGGCAGCTTCTCATAGATTGTTCATATAGACGACTCTGTGAATTTGCAGCCATCCAGCCCTGTAGATTGTGCAAACCAAAGTGAAAGAAACCCTCAATCTGTGAAGGCAAAACTTCTTTGCATGCACTTGCATCCATCTTCACCACCATGCTCGTGAGTCTTCTTGGTAGCAGCTGCAGAGGTAGCTTCAAGGAATATTATGCTTCTGCTCTGCGTTATCTTCCTATTAGTTTTTTAYACAGAAATTCAGAGAGGATTGTGATTCAGAGAACAGCTGCTTCCTTGATTCGCCTCTTCCTGTTCTCACTCGAAGGCTGTTGTACGTAAGCAGAAGGGCCTCGGTGGGGTCGCAGGCAGGGAGGGGTTGGAAGCCATGCCCAGAAATAAGTACTGCTTTCCTCAAAACACAGACAGAGAGACACTTAAAGAAGATACCTGCCTCTTTTTGTGTTCAATTCAAATAGGAATTTGGCTTGAGTGCAGCATAAAGGTTTTTGGACACTGAGTAATAGCCCAATTCCAAAGTAAGAAAGTAAGAGGAAATAGTGTCATTATATCTAATGACTCCTCATTTTAAAATACTTGTGAAAATTCTTGACACAGTTAGTAAGGAAACATACACTAATGGTTCAGAATTAGAAATCATCTAAAAATCTTCATGAAAATCTGGGTTAGAGTTTATATCCCACTCAAAATATGATTTCCCTATGCTTCACCAACACCTGGAATCTAGTGTGTATTTGACTACCCGTGGTAGGCAGAATTGTTTAATTTAGCTTTCTATATACAGCCTGTAGGTTAGGAACAGCAGACAGTACTCTGCAATTTTAGTGATTGTTGTCTGTTTACCATAATTACAAAGATATTTTAAACTTCCACATTTTGTTGTAGGCATAATATTAGGTAGGGAATAGCAGCAGAACATTTTGAGTAATGTGTTATTGTGGACACATCCTGAAGACTAGCTGATGCTATATTTAGTCACTATGTGGTTAACTGTGACTAGACTGAGGATATTATTTTTTGTTTTGTGTTTGAAGTTGCAAACATTGATTTTTGCAGTCTGAAATTGCTCAGTTAAATAATAATCTCAGTTTTAATTCAAAGCTGTGCATATGCACACACACACACAGATTTWTCCTTTTACTTTCTGGTGACTAGTTTATATTGCTGTAGATCAATTTAATTCAGTTAAGTTTCTCTTGAAGCAAACTAGCTGAACAATATAAAAATATAAATTCACAGCCAACTCCAATATGACCTTTATTAAGGATATATCCTTAATATATTCTTTACATATATGTATACAGATCCAGATCCTGTATCCTGATCTTGTTCCTGCTAAATAGAATCAGAGAACACTGTAAAGGAACAGAAGTTTAAGAAAAACATACACAAAAGTTATTCAGCAGGTACATTTAACATGATAAGTCTTTAAAAACGACCTATACAGTTTAAAAAAAAATCTTTTTAAATTGGTAGTATTCTTAGCTGCAAGGACCTGATTTAGCATTTTGGGTTAACCTGTGACTGCCATAACCTCCTCTTAGTTTTGTGGCTACTGTAAGTGCCAGCAGCAATTGCAGCCTCTGTTTGGGGAAGTTCAGGAATTCCTTTTCTACAGGATCAGGAGCCCAGAGACACGGAGGGATAGGGAAGGAAGCAGAATCATGCTGTTTCCTCTGCACAGGACAATACAGTTAGTAAATTATAGGCATTATTTGCAAAAAGCATAGGCGAGCTGTGAAACAATTTAAATTGATTTTGGGCTAAGGCTAAAGTTCTGGTTTTATCAAAGATCCCATTTATTGCACTGAAGCCACAAAGGTACCCCGAAATTTTGTGGCTAAGATTTACTGAGATGTGCGATTAATAAGTGTTTATATAATTTTGTTATATGTGTGGAGCCTACACTTACATAATGTCTTATTAGTTTCCACTGTAATTTTTTGGATTTTTGATAAACAGCATGGTTGCTTTTAGTAAGATGTACAACGTAACTTTCTTAGGACACAAAGGATCACCCACAAAACTCTGGCTTTCAAAAACAGAATTCAACATCACAAAACTCAGAGAAATATTAATTTTGCAGCCATCAGTCAGTGCTTCTAGATATTATTTTTCCCAAGTTTGTCATGACCTTTCTGCAAGGAATTTCCCTTCCTGCTTCTGTACCTGTAGAATGGTTCACAGGGATGCTTCCTAATCCACATCAGGCAAAACCAGGAGGTAAACTCAAGTGTTAGCTAAAGTAGTCTGCCTGTTTTTAATACTGTGAGTTAGGGAGTGCTCCAAAGAACCTCTCTGCTGACAAGCAGTGAGGACCAGCAACCTTAAAAACAAGAGAGGTGATGCAGCTGGAGATGTAAAATCTATGTAACAGCATAAGAACTGCAAATTGCTCCTGCCCTTTTCAAAAGAGTACATGTCTGCTGTTTAAGTCACATCGGTACTCCTGAAAATYTTACCCTTTGTTAGTAGGAAATGATCCATGTTTCCAGGAGATCCAAGCATGTTAATTACGGGAAGATCCTAGGCATTTCAGGAGCATGCCCGGCGTTTTCCAGCTTATAGTATGTACTCAATTCAAGGGACCAGTCTAGAGATAGTCTGAAGCAGTAACCCTTGAAATACACACAGTATTTCAAATGCTTGATACCAATTGTTTTATTCTCCATATCCCTGCTCCTTTTTGGCCTCCCCACTTACTGGTAGCAACTTTAGCTCTGAACAAATCAGAATTGTTTTGTCAGCTTTCTTTGAAAAATAGTCTTTCAAAATGCAATTTAGACAGCTGCTCCACTGCATTTGTTTCAGATTTATGCCATAACCTTTTCTTCCTCATCCATATGCCTCTAGCCTCTTTCAGCTACTCATGAACCATGTGATCTTTGGAGATCTATCTCTGCTCCTAATCAAAACAGTCAACTGTTTAATAAGACTATGGGGCATGCTCACAGAAGTTGACTTTAGGGATACATAAGGCTATTCTTCCTCAGTCACCTACATTAAATGGAGAGAGAAGGCCTCAGGAGTGAGGACTGAGGATGATAAAGTGACCAGAATTGTCAGCTGTCGAATGTCAAAATGTCAAATGTCAACCCCATATTACATACAGATGAGAAAATCCTGCCTTCTGAGATATTCATAAACCTTTCCATATGCCAGACAAGAGAGTGCTCTGTATTTTCAGACAAACCTTCAGTAATCATCCTAAACTGCTTTGTAAAGTACAGGTAGCTACAATTATCCTCATAGTACAACTTGGGTAAACCAAGAGACAGAAAGATTTAATGATTATTTGAAGATATGAAGCATGTCAGTATCAGAAAACATGGTTGTTTGACTTCTGTGTACCATTTGACCCCCTTACAATGCATACCTTCTCAAGGCAAAAACTGTATTACAGTAGGTAAGACAAGAATACAGTTTTAGCTAAAAAACATTATCTGGCAAAAAGTCAGTATTAATAATGATTAATACTGCAGCCACCCAGATCCAGCTGTACCACATTTCAATCTAAGATAAATAAAATCTTCTTCCTACATTATGTGTTGGCCACACCCATATGACCTTGTAATGATCCCCTGTGCTGTTCAGTGGCTTATATACACCTTAGCAGAATCTCACAGGATCACAGAATGGTTGAGGTGGGAAGAGGCCTCTGGAGATCATCCAGTCCAAGCCCCTGCTCAAGCAGGGTCAATTACAGCAACAATTACAGTTGCTCAGGGATTTGTCAAGGTGAGTTTTGAGTATCTCCAAGGATGGAGACTCCATGACCTCTCTGTGCAACCTGCTCCACGGTAAAAAAGTTTTTTCTTATGTGTAAATGGAATTTCCTGTATTTCAATTCCTGCCCATTGCCTATTGTCCTTTCACTGAGCACCACTGAGAAGAAACTTTTTTACTGCCCCTCACCCCCAAGTATTTATACACATTGATGAGATGCCCCCTGAGCCTTCTCTTCTACAGGCTGAAAAATCCCAGTTTTCTCAGCCCCTCCTTGTATGGCAGATGCTCCAGTCCCTTAATCATTATCATGGCTCTTTGCTGGACCGGCTCTACTAAGCCCATGTCTCTTGTAATGGGGAGCCCAGAACTGGACCTAGCACTCCAAATATGGCCTCCACAATGCTTAGTAGAGGGAAAGGATCACCTCCATTGGCCTTTTGGCAATGATCTTCCTAATGTAGCCCAGGATGTTGGTTGTTGGCCGCCTTTGCTGCAAGGGCACATTGCCGGCTTGTCTTCAACTTCTTGTCCACCAGTACGCCCAGGGTTTTTTCTGCTAAACTGCTTTCCAGCCAGTTGGCCCCTGGTTTGTACTGGTGTATGGGGTTATTTCTCCCCAGGTGCAGGAGTTTGCACTTCCCTTTGTTGAAGTTTATGAGATTCCCGTCAGTCTGTTGAGATATCTCTTAATGGCAGCACAACCATCTGGTGTATCGTCTGCACAGTTTCTGAGGGTACATTCTGCCCCATCATCCAGATCATTAATGAAGATGTTAAACAATATGGGGCATTAGCACTAATTTGTATGACCACACTAGGAAAAAGATTAGTCTGGAAGTGGCTGCGATGGATTATAACAATCTGTTTCTGTTCGTGGTGAAAAACATGATTTTATAATTGCTTCCTAAAAAAGATGAGATGCTACAATTTTTCTACACCATCCCCCCCTTTTCTCCCTTTCCTTCCTAGTAGGAAAACTCAATACAGTCCCATTCCTATCTGAGCGACCTTCTTCATTTTTCCTTGTAGTTGTTCTTTTTCGTGGCCCATCTCATTTATTGCACTTGGCCAGCATGCCAGTGTCTACCAGCTGCCAGCTGTTTAAAGAAAATAAAGAGAAGAAGCATCCATACTAAACTGTTCCTCTGTCTTTCATGAAAACAGTTTGCATTCTGCACAAAAAATTCATTCGTGGTGTAAGGGAATTGACGTCAGTACTGTTACACCCAGGATGATTTTGGCCCTGCATATCTATTATGCAATACTTTCAGATGCACAATTCTGTGATGAACAAATGACTGCCAGATGTGAGAGTAGTATTTTCTCCTTTTTTTGAGGTCCATGAACAAATTCTCATGTGTGGACTGTAAACCTCCTCAGTGTATGTATGCGTATAAACTTTAAGAATAATTCTATTCAAAATATTTAAAATGGCAACATAAGAAAGAATAACAAAAGAAACCCTACATTTATTGCTGTTAAAAAAATAAAGCTCTTATAACTTCGTTTCATACATATGATACAGGCTCCTCTTTCCTTCCTGCCAGGCAGAAACTGGCAACTTCTACCAAAATACTGACCACATCCAGTTTTGGGAGAGAAGATGCTGGAAGGAAGAGAAGATAAAATTGGTATCTTGGCCTTCTCCCGAAGTCATGATGGAATGCTGTATAAAGAGACCTGTAGTTAAAGATGATAAACGTCACAATATGTGTGGAAGAATCCAGTGGCATGAAGCTGTCCATCGGCTTTCCAAGTATATCCACAATATTTTTCAATGAATCATAGTAAAAAACCATGAAGTTTTCAGAGCTGTATTTCTGCATTTAAGCATCTAAGTAAGGACCTAAAAGTCCTGCATATTCATTGTTCCTATGGATTTAATCTTGATTTCATGAGAGTAGGTCACTGCAATGACATGCTTTGCAAGGATACTTCACCAAATACTGTTTTCCTTCCCTTATGTTGATTTCCGCCCTTTATGACAAATGTCTTGGGTTGCTGGTTCTTCTTTAGAAGCTCTTTCCACCTAAACAGCTCACTTTAAACTGCTTCTTTTGCCTACTGTCTACGATCCTAATGCTACTGATATTGCCTCTAGCAGTTTACTGCAGAAAATAAATAGCTGAAGTGAGGAAAAATGTTCCTTCCAGATCATGTTTTCACTGCATTTTATTGAAATCTCATCTTCTGCAAATGTGGGTGATAAGTAGAAAACATTTCTTGCTTTATCCTTTCCTCTATTTTAATTTGTTCTTTGTGCTAACCCTTCCCCTGAGTGCCAAAGACATTGGACTCCCAGTATTTATGGCTGGGACTGAAGTATCACATATGGAGTTAATTCCCTTTCTGAAGAAATTGCATGCAAAAGTCAACACATTATTACATGACTTAGGTTCTGTTTGCAGTACATTTGGCACTTGAAGCTGAGTCAGTCTCCTGCACAGACTAGTTGTACTCTAAATGATAACAGCTTAAGCTGACTATCAGTACTGCCCGATGTTAGCAGTGATGTCTCCCTCCATGCACTAGCCCATTCCTACTGCCCCCACTGTTTCCTACATGTGTTGTAAAGCCAGCCTAACAGAAAAGAGGATTTTTACAAGTAGCACTATTCATGAACATCATGTTCAGCAAGTGGTAAATACAACAGCAGCATGAATCAGTAAGAAACAAATTATTTTAAGACTTTCTCAGACTTATCAATAGTGGATTTTGGCTAAAATACCTGGACCACCAGCATTAACCAGGCATCCTAGGTATGTACTTCCCATGTCTGCTTTGCAGATATTGAATGTTTTTTGAAATTCAAGGGTATTAGCAAAAGCAATGTTTTGCCACTGAATAGCAGTAAGACAAGTAATAGTATGACTTTTCAGTTTCTCGTCCTAGTGTGGTTTTTTCCCTGTATCTTTCATCAACAATACAATGCCTCCCACTGTATTTCCTCCCCAACCCTGCTTTCCCACTCAACATACTATTTTTATAGCCTATTCTTAATACAAATGACAATGTAGCCTTACCATATCCAGGCAGATTGGGATATGCTTCAGGTACTATGTCTGTTGCCCCAGTGATTAGCTCCCTGTTAATGATTCCTTTTTTTTTCCAAAAAAAAAAAAGGTTTGTGTACTCAGTTTTGGTAAAATACCTCTGTAAATTTGCCTGGAGCTTTGAAAGGACATATACCATAAGGCTGAAGTAGCCTTATATTTCTAAACACAGGAACTTCTGGAGGTATCTGGTCTGAGGTAGACTGAAGATTACAATATTTAGAAGGCTGTTGCTTTCAAATGAACTGTATAATGTTTCCTAACCTTTAGGACACAGGCTGAAAATGTGCCAAGCTTTATTTCTATACAGTCCTATCCTGAAGTATTTTTAGTTTTTAACCAACCTTGGAGAGTTGGACCTGGCTTGAGTTGTATACAAAAAGTAAATACAATGTAACTAAGAACTTCAGGATTGTGATGAAGCTGCACCAAGAGATCCTTTGAACAAGAAAGGGGGGGTTTGGCACAGATTTCACCTTTTTGGTTTAACAATCAGGTAAAAGAACACCTGAAAATAAGCCTATGTAGTTCTTGATCCTTCTGAATGATAGGCTTCCTTCTTTGGGATTATGTCAGATTTCCATCTCCAGACTCCATTAAAACTCGGAAAAATTGTAGAAGCTCATAGGAAATAATTAAAATAATTAAAACTTTAAAGGAACACTTCAGATGGATGGCTCAGGCAGAGACATTTACATCTGCTGTAGGAAGTCAAAATTGCTGCTGTATGTATATTATCTTAAATAAAACACACTTTCCCTGTGAATCAGGATTAACTATTTGTTTCTCTGCTTTTTGGCTGAAGAGAGAAACATGTTCTTTTTGTGACAGACAGGAGGCAATATTCTGTATGAAACAATACTCATCTCCTAGTCATGCCCAAACATATACTTATCTGGGGATGGTGGCGGGGAAAGACTTACGAAGGGCAACAAAATCCTCTCTTGGCAATAAGAGAACTAGCTTGGGAGATCCAAAGCAGCAAAGTCAACTGGAAGAAAGGGTGCATAAAACAGAATTGCAGAAGCRTGAGAATCACTTTTGGGTGGCTCAGCCCATTTTTCACCTTACAAACACGGAGGACTGGAAAGCATGGAAATACAGAAAGGCTCAGACAAAAGGTCAACATACCTAAAGTGGAAACAATCTTGAGATCTATTTCTTGTCAGCGCTCCACATCTGTATGCATAACAAAAGCACTACCCAGTTCATCACAGAATTAACAGCCTAGAGCTATTCATGAGCGATCCAAAATGAGAGCGGCAGAGGAATTGTGGATGAAGGCAGAGCACTAGAGCTGGGGGAGCTGGGGAGTTGTGTAACACCTGCTTGTAATACTGTTGGCGCTAGCTACCACCCTGAGACTGTCACTTTCCAAGTTTTCTAAAAAAGTATAATATAAAAATCTTAAGACAATAGGAGTGGTATTTCTGCAGAATTCCCTTTTCTTATTCACAGCCGTCATACACTAACCAATTTCTGAGATGATGTATTCAGTATCCTATGGAACTCTAATGAATTCAATGAAGTTATTTAGGGTATAAATCAGAGTCAGTTTTGTTCTGTTTCCTTTAGATTTCATATGCTTATTACCCTCAAAACTAGCTGGTCCCTCCTCCTTTTATTTCTGCAACTCATTTCCCACAGCTGTAGTATTTATTCAAAATCCTTGGCTGCTTGTTTCGCCTCTCTTTCTGGTGCCTGAATAATTTGATCTTTTGGAGTATACTACTTTAAAACAGTGTTGTACACATCAGATGAGGGATATTTTTGCACCTCTTTTCCAAGGCCTGATTAGAAATGAAATAATTTCTGTTTAGATAGCTAAATACTGATCTCCAGCTTCTTTTTGCTTGAGTGTGTATCTATCTTTTTCAGTATATACATTGAAACACAGTCTCTGACATCATTATTAGGGCCACAAGCAGGGAGTTGAATGAGAGCCAGAGTATGACTTATTAAGACATTCTGGGCAGTCAACAAGGTAAAAGCAAGTAATTTACTTTGTATATCAGGCCCCTTGATGTTATTTTTGTTTGTCATGCTAATATTGTTCTAGATCTCTGCTGTGTCAACTGCAGTCAAGAAACTAGTCAAGAGTGGTGTGTCCTTGACAAAAAGTACATTTAGAAACAATAAAAAATAATTACTTTGAAGATGCAGTAACAGCAGTAATTGTTAATTTCTGAGGTCCTTGTGGAGATAACTGTTTTTAGAACTGCTAGCACTGAAACGAAATGACCTAACAACAGTTTCTCATCGTCTCTATTTGTTTAAATTCTGGAAGGAAAATGTTCAAGATTCATGGAGTGGACAAGCCTTCGTTTCAAACAGTAATATAATATAAATACAGAAACTTAGCTCTAAACGTAAGGATTGAAATTTCAGTCCTCTTTTCATGCTGACATCTTTTTAACCACCCTTCATCAAAACATTCCTGCATGTAGGATAATTTTTGATCTGTTTCCTCTGAACTTACTATTTTTATGTATTGATGGCTCTAATCCTACAGCTAGTGCTTCAGGTCTGTCAAAGTTCTGGATGAAAGTTCGAACTGGTGTTTTCTTTTAATAAGTTTAGTTTGACACCTATTAGCCTGGATTCTGACAATATTTTTCAGCTAAATAGTGACCTATAGCACTAGGCTCAGAACTAGGACTTGGAATGTAGTTTGCCATAGATAAGAGCTGGAGACCACACGTATCAGCTCAATTAGATGATTAAAAATGTTTTCACCAACGTTTATAAGAACCTCAGATATTTTGTGGAGTTTTTGTCCATACTCACATTCTTTTATGTATATGGATTTATCTATACTATGTATATATTTATATTGAAATATTTTACACACACACAAACATATGTGTGTATATATGTACGTATACAAGCATGCATATACATATAATAGGCATGACAATTTACATTTTGTTACTACTGTAACCATCACTTGGCATTGCAGAGATCTGGCTTAGTCCAGAACAGAAAACTCTGTAGCAGCTGTCTTCTCTGCTCCCGGGAAGATTCTCACTTTCTCTTGACAGATATTAAAATTTGCTATCAATTTGACCCTTTCTGTGGTGCCTGGTGAAATCTGACAGACCTCCCTCTGCTTTACAAGTTGGACTATTTTACAAGTTAGCAAACCTCCTCTCTAGTTATATTGTTTTACTCTGCTTTTCCCCAGAAGTAGTTGTGAAGCAACGCTATGCATTTCCCTACCCAGTTTTAAATTTTTATTAGTCAATGTATTTAGGGTCAAATTATCTCTTCAGTCTTCTGTGGGACAAATGCAAAGTGGTGACAATGAGCAACTGATTCCTCCAGGCTGTTAAAAAAACACCATTAGTTTTATAGCGATAGGGTGATCCAGTCCTGGGTTGGACACTCAGCAATCAATTGTTGCTAGTTACTGGCCAACACAGTTTTTAAGCTGTAGCAGGGGTGTAAGATGCCTTAGGGCACGCTTTGATCTCATGTGCTTCAGCAAAAATAGAACATGACGCAGCACAAACAATACAGATATCCCCTTTAACTTGCTAAAGAGCATCTTTTAAATTTGGAGCAACGTTTCACATTAAATGTTTCTCATTACCATTGTCAATACAAAGCTAATGTTTAAGACAATGGTTAGCACATTAATCATCCAGAGAGTGGAGGAAATGTCCTAGCTGAGCTGACTAAGCGGAGGCATTCTGGAGAATGTTTGCTCTAGGAGTTAGTCACCCTTCCACAGTCACAGAGCTGGCTTCCACTGACAGAGAGGTAGCTGGCTGTGGGGTTGACTATTTTTAGTATGAATACATAAAGATGACTAACACTGCATCATGCCTTGGAGTGAACACGTAGCATTTGTCAGAAATACATGTTCAATGGAATTTAAGAAATATCATAAGTGACTGTATCTGTGTCCAACAAATTTACCACAGAGGGGAAGTGATTGAGCACACAAGGCAACATCTAGGTACGAAGAAATAATGAGTTCTGTGAGCAGAGAGGAAGAAATGTGTCTCTCTTAAAATGGTCATCAAGGAAAAGAAAGTAATGAAATAAGCCAGAAAGATCATCCTATTACAAATTGCCCCACTATCTATCATGATGCTAGTGAAAAAGAAGTCCAGTGGAAGTGGATGGATATATGAGATAGACCAAATCTCAGCAGGGAGGGTAGGATCTGAGAACAAAGAATGAAGCGTTCACTTTGTGTTAAGTACACAAAAGATGTAAAACATGTAAAGCTGTGAGATGAGGTGCTGAAGGAGGTATGAAATATATCTCTCTGTGCTACTACACTTTTTATCACATAGAAGAAATATTATTGTGACAACAATCAGTGGACGCATAAAACTGAAAAATGGAACAGAAAACCAGTATAAATAGTGAGGAAGTCCCTAAATTACTCCTTCTCCATACATACACACAATACATCTTTTCAACAGTCAAAAGTGGAGTTGAAGGTCAGCTTCTAGTGCACAAAGAAGTATAGCAAGTACTCAATCCACTTGCATAAATATCAGAATATAGCATGGTAAAACACTTAGCCAACTTGTATGACAGCATGAAGAGAATAAAAGGAGGAATAAAAGGAGTGAGCTAGTTCAGAGCAACAGACAGTAGGCTGTCATGCAAATGGAAGTATTTATGTTTCACATGCAAATCGCCTGCAGATTTTTTTCTACTGTTGCACTGTGTTCACCTATTTCTAACTTATTATTTGAGCAGGAATGGTATTTTATCCCCAGCAAGTACTATCTACATAAAGGAGCTTGTTCTCCACACCCTGGCATACTGCACTGTGAGTAGTGAACAGTACACGAGAACCCATGGTGTTATTTTGACCTGAGGACCTTTGCAGCTTCTGGCTTGGCAGAATTGCTTGAAACAGATGTGGTTGAGCTACTGTTGAAATAATAAAATATAAGCATCAGACAATAAAGACTCCTGGATACACAATATCCATGTGTAGCTTGCATATAGTGAGGGCTCTGGATAGGATCTGGAGCTGGCTAAATAAAGTTTGGTGAAAGGACTGGATAGAAATTCTGTCTCAGGTTTCATTCCATGCAATTCAGTGACTTTTGTACCCTGGTAAAAGCAGATACTAGACAGAATGTGGTCTGTAAAATCCACAGTGCAATCATGACAATTTTTATGATTTCCACTTACTGTGAAGGGTCCTGAAAGATTTCTTTTCTCTAAAAATTCCTCTTTTTATCAGAAATAGCAGCAGCTGTCCTCTCTGTATGCAAGAATATAGTTATTTATATTAAGTGAAGGATGCTTCTGTTTGAAATGACATAAATATGCCATCTTTAAAAAAAAAAAAAAAAGATGGGATACAGACTGTCACAGATGTGATTGGACGATGAAGCTCTTCAGTTCTCATTATGGGGCTTGAGTGCCGCACAGGAAACACTGTATGGTGTATTGTAGGGTTGCCCCCAATGGGAAGTTTCCTGCCAACTCTGTTTTGAAGACTATGTGTGGAAGAGCACACGGTTAATGAAATTTCATTGTAAGTTTTCCAGCTTTTTGACATAGGTCCGAATGTGTCCAGTGGAAAGATAAGGGGAAGAGATACATTTTACAATTGCTTCACCTTTGCAGCTGGGTATGTTTCAGCTACAATACATAAAGTGGGGCTTTGGAGACCAGACATGCCATCCTTCCCACACAGGAGAAAGATGACCAAACACAACACAAAGTGAAAATATAGCTCAGGCAGTGAGTCACTCGTTTGTGACATTCTCTGCTATGGTATGAGAAGAAACTTCAGCATATTCTTTTCCTGTAATGTTCAGCTATGGAGCTAATTTCAAATGAAGCCACACACATATCTGACACACCCAAACCCATACTTCATTATGAGGGACATCCCATGTTTTAGACCCAAATTTACATCAGGCATGTAAGGACACAGTGTTCTCATTTCAATTATAGTAAATTACTTGCATGAGAAACACTGAATCATAAAGCTCAGGTTAAGAGCCTTCCTATTTAATTTTAACCCCCTTGCACTCTTTGCTTGTATGTTCATTTTAGGATTTGGGCTATGTCATCAGGCTTGATTACAAAACCTCCCTAAGCCTTACAGAATATTGGGAATAACTCTTTTCTTTACAAAAATTAAATCAGTAAATCTTGTAAGCTACCTTCTGCATAAACCTTGCCTCAGAAATACATTTTTTATCCTTGGTAATCAGTATGAAGTAATGGCATTAGAGCTCACTGGTGATATACCTACTTATCCAATTATCAAAGAAAGTTCTACAAAAACCAGGAAAGCATTTTTGGATAGAAACATTCTAGGGCACAGTATTCTACCTTTGAAGAAAAATAAATCTATTGACTCTTTGCTGTTTACTTCTTTCTTTTTTCCTGTTTTCTGAAGAAATACTTTTGAAAGCAAGTTTTCTAAACAGCATTTGTTCTGGAACATTTTCTTTAAAAATACTTTATTCATTGTATTAATATTTATATCCTCTTTTGGAAGGGCTCAGATACTTCACAACCAAAACTTAGATATCTGAGGTGAAATACGGAAGCTACTCTGGTAGCAAAAACGTTCACTATGGAATTAAATAATAACTCCTCTTTTATCGCTTCTGCCTTAATCAGGTATTAGTTATTTAGGTGATTGTATTTTGAGAAACATCTATTAGCATTATTTTTCAGTAAAGCAAAATCCGTGACTGGCCTTGTCTTGCTATAAATACTATTTGTCAAATTTAAGTCAGCTTTTCACAGATCTCTGAATGTCCAGCTTATAAAGAGATCACTGTAAACTCGAACAGCTGTGATTTCCTAAGAAACGGATGAACCAGAGAATGTAGGGGAAAAGGGACTATTTTCCCAAGCTGTGCACATTCTTAATACACATATATGATTTTTGGTCCTGCTGCTCACTTCCTTTTGTATTAAACCAGTCTATGTTCCTGTTTCTGACACTGAAGCTATGCCAGATGCAAGGAGGGGGACCAAGCTGACAAATTCAGATACCATCATCTCTCAGGATTCTTAGTGACTCAGAGAGATACAGTAAAACTGGTATTGTACTACACTGCCTGCTAACTACCCTTTAACCTCATTAGAAAAAAATGAAGTGTATAAAACAGGGCCAAAGACATGAACTGGAAAAACAGAAAGGAGTTTGATTATCTTGCTCTTACTGTCTTTAACAGTAAATGTATTGAATGATGTAGATTCGATTCATTTGCTATCATCCTTTATCTCAGTGAATAATACAGAGCTGTGCAGAATTCAAGTATATTGTGAAATCAAAGAAAGAGCATCAGCTGAAATGTAATCACATTTCTGCCTTAAACACATATGCTTGACAATACTAAATGTAACACATCACTGAGTCATAGGCAATGGCAAAACACATACATTTTTCTCTATATTTTAAGTTTGTTTACATTAGCTTTTGACAGCATTTTCACTTCTTCTCCTATAAAATCTGTCCCCCAGTTGCTTTGTGGATCTTTCAGACAGCACAAAGGATCTTAAGGGGAGAACAGGATTCTGAGTGATACTCCAGTACTTGAAATCTCTTTAAATCTTTTTTTTTTTTTCAAGAGCTGAGATTTCAATAATTGTGATACTTTACGTAACAGGTAGTAAGTGTATATGCACATACGATACTAGAATTATACATTGTGCTTGGCTTTTGCTTATTCTCATTCTACTGAAATGTTGACCACTTTTCATATTCAAAGCCATATATAAACATTTATTTATTCACCTTCAATGCTAACCTGTGAGATCAGTCAATATTGCCATTTCTTTCTCCCACCATAGGAAAATGAGGGTTGAGAAGTATCTTATCTTATTCAAAGCCTTTAAAGGTCCCTTCCAACCCAAACTATTCTATGATTCTATGATTCTAAAGCTACAACAGATTTCATTAAATTGTCAGGAAAATTTTTAGGCCTTCAAGTGGATTACAATATTGAACTTCTTACAGATCCCTTGCTCCATTAGTTTTTTTTTCCTCAGTTAAATGCCCTGAAGTTTCTAGACCTTCTTCCATTCTCCCCTCCCAAGAATGACCTGGCCACCATGTAGCCTACTACAGAGATCAGACATATTTTAAATACCAGTTTCTGTCAAGAATGCTTTTAACTACAGAGAAGCAATCAAGTACCAATTAAACTGACCTACCAGTTACCTGGGAAAAAACCCAGAATTTGATGTTCAGTTCTTGAAGTAATTACCTGGCTCTAACAGGCAGGACTTGGACTGAACCTTGCCTCAGRCAGGCTTTTCTAACACAACAATTAGCACAAAGGAAAAAAACCAAACCAAACCCAAAAAACAACAGATACGTGCAATCAGAAGAGGGAAGMTGGAACTAGAGTGGAAAGAAAAGAGTGCTCAGATTTTTCTGTCTCAACTAGACTAATTTTTCCATGTCACCCTGCATACAGCAACAGTGCTGTGTGCCACAAACAGATTGGTGGTGACGCTCACATAAGCCTTGAACTTCTAATTTGATTTTTTTCCTATATAGAACTTCACTGAATTCACGGAAGTAAGGACCTGTTTACATGAAGCTAAATACAGAATCCCAGCCACCATAAAAGATGTTGATATGTATTATTTTCAATACAAACAAAGAGAGAAAAAAAAAATCCTCTTCAAATCATTAACATCAGATGGAAAAACAGGAAGAAACTTTGGGCAAGGACAGTCTTCATTTTATGTGTATGCAATACTGAGGACAGTGGAGCATGGATCTCTAACTGATGCCTGAAGGTGTTGCAATGATTCAAATAATATTGATAAAAAATAGCTCTCACTGACTTTTTTTTTTTTTGCTGTGGAAGAAGCAAGGTCACAAAGCTCTTTGGTAAGTTGCCTCCAAGCATATGACTAGTTGTGAGATTTTGATTTTTTATTACTGTACTTCTCTGCTTGTAAGTTTTAAAGACATGTAAGGCCAATAACATCGTGATCTTGCACAGATGAAGACGGAACTTCATACAAGGATGAAATTCTTGTATACAGAAGCTGGCCAAAACTCGATAAAACCATAGTGTATGTGACTAATATCAGATTGTTTGCAAACCTGAGTTGAAAGGGAATGGTATTCTCTAGATGCACGGATTTGTTACAGTTTTTCATTTGTAATTTCACTTTGTTATAAAATTCATAGTACTCCATAGGCAGTTGCATTGATTTCTTACTCAGACCAATGTTGATGAACACTGGTATTCCCCTAAAATTAGGGACGGTGTAACTGCTTTAAAAGATCAAAATCCTTTGGGTGCTCCATTTGCTGGACTCCATGAGGGTACAGGAAGAATTAAGACAACTTTGCAGAAGTATATCATATTTCCCAGGCCACTACAGTAGCAAGTATCAGTTGACTGACTAGGCATACTCTAATTTATGGCAGGTATTTTAATGCACTCAGACATTAAGCTAAAGTTTGGACTATTGCCATTCTTTCATACTCCTGCACCAATGACAGAAGCAGAACTAGAGAGTATTACTAAAGAAGGGTAAGGCACTCAGGCAGAAGTGGTATTCTAGAATGTAAAATAAGATTAAAAATAATGGGTGAGATTTTGAACACAAGAACTCTCTGCAGATGAAACTAACTGCAGGACCATTCTGTGGTGTGAAGAAAGACACACCGATTCTGCAGTCAGAAGAACTTGACTTTTAACATTGTCACCATAGCTGCATAAACTTGGAAAAGTAATTTGTCAGCTTTTCCATTTATAACTGACGATGATGATATTGTTCTAATTTCACAAGTACAAGAAGACAACTAATTTGTAAGTTTTTATAAAATACTTTGACCATGTAACTACCATGTCTGACAGGAAGCTGATGCTAGACAGCTCTTAATGCAATGAAGTACTTAAACAATTACCTATGTTTAAACATGTGATGTTATGCTGATGAAGGTTGCAGATCTTCATGTCTAATACACAAGGCTGCTAGATGCTTCAGATGTCTAAACAATATCAAATATTTCTGAGAATTATGTGAACAGATAATTATTTTAAACTGGTTTTATTGCATTGCCACAACAGTCACAAAATCACTTTTATTTATGTCTCCATACTTATAAATCAGGCTAATTCAGCTAATTCAATGCTGTAAAATAACTTGTTTGAGTTTTACACTGTGAGAGTAGAGTAACGTTTTTCCTATCTGGTAGTTCTGTGGCAATTCAATATCACCACATCTCACCCAGCATGGTTTGTCAGTGGATGATTACAGAACTGCCACAGAGTGGAGGGAGAGGTAGATTTAAAAACCCTCAGGCTGAGAAGGACATTAGTCCTCCATCTCCTATGTCCTAAATAATGTCATTAACCATTATCACAAACATAACCAACAGCAAGTCAACTTCTGTTTTCTGTGTAAGAATGAGTATAGGATCATCACTTTAGAGGAGGCTCATGTTTCTGAAGTGTTAATGGACAGAGACTGAATTTTAACATACAGTCTTACTGCAAATTCTACAGATGGACAAGGTTTCTGGAAGTTCGAGTAGAACCAGAGCAAATATCATGGGAAAACACTGAGAACATGGCAGTCTGAGCACTGAGATTTGTAGTTCATCTTAACTCTCCTGCACATGGCAAGAAAGAAAACCTATAGAAATATTCACAAATCCCTGCATAGCAAAACCATCAAGTGTCACCTGGCCTAAAGCTGCTTAAGGAATTTAAGAGATCTGCAGATCATTAGCCAGTTGAATCTAAGTCCATGGCTAGCATTTGCTGCTGTATTTAGTTTTAATAAGGCACAGACAAGAAGAATATATTCCTCCTCTTCCCTTTTTTTTGTTAGGCAGAAGAGACAGCATTCCCTGTGTAGTTTCAACTTTCACAAATGCCAGAGTATTGTCAACATATTGCATTGCTTTAAGTTACCTAACAGCTGGTTTTGCTGTTCCTCCAATCACTTAAAATCTTCTCAAAATTATACCTCTTCTAGTAGGCTGTCCTTCATGATTAATTCCTGTAGACTTCCCTTTCCTTTTTTAGGTATCTTTTAAAACTGCTCCTAAGTAGAATGTGGGAAGAATGTTGTAGGCATTATTTCCTTGATTAGGTCATTAACCTCTACAAAGTAAACTGTCCTTCATGAAATCCAGCAAAAGATAGGCAGAAAAGTAACAGAATTCTGTTCTGAACCGCTTTAGGTGAAAGTATTGCCCTTTTTTGCTAACTATGTTGCCACAGGGCAATTATTTTAAAGCCATCCTTCTATTTAGATAAGTAATCAGCTCAATGGAATCAGCTAAATCTAGTCACACATGTAAGCTTTATGAAATGAGGAAACATCTGCTACACTGATGCACCAGCACCTTACTTATTTAAAATGATAAAAAAAAAAGTGAGCTTTATATAACATGAATACAAATTAAAATGATAAAAGCTGGAAACCTTTAAAGTTTAAAAAAATTGTGGAGGTAGCAAATGTTTTCTCAAAAATTCCACCTAATGCTGTCAATTTAAGGAAGTGTAAATTACTTCAACTTGTAACAGCAACTTGTTAAATTAGTTGGCCAGTTAAAGGAGTGTCTGAAATTTGATCCTTAATTAAATGCCGAGATTAATTATTCTGACAGTGTTAGGGTATCTGTCACAGATATTTTGGTTTTGAACTATGTTACATGACACTACAACTGTAAATACTTTTTCTGCACAGAGGTTATAGTAAACTGTTAACGGTATATATACATGGCTGCCAAAAGCACCAAGTGAAATGCATAAAGGCTTTAATTCCTTGTAAAGTCTGACTTTCACACTCAAAATGGATCTGCAAACTGTAGACAAACACTAAGTTAAAGGAAATGCTGATTTGATATTTTCATTGTGATAAATATAGGTACTTGCACTGTACTAATGAATGCTAATGATATTCTTGAGTAAGTACAGAGTTTTTCCCTTCAGTAAATGTAGCTTTAACTGGGATTCAGATGCTCCTGTAATTCATCCTGTATAATCTAGTAATTGCCAACAAGAAAGAATAGAAGACAAACCAAGTGGCATGGCAACTTCACAGCTAAGGGGGAACAACGCGCAGTGGTAATAATGCAGCACTGAAAACCAGGTCTCCAGCTGAGTTCTCCCTTATTCCCTTATTGGTTTCTGCTCATTGTGTTGCCTCCTTGCTTGCCATGCAGTCTGACACAAATCTTCCCAGCCAAGGTTTCCATCAGCACATATTGATTGAGTACCAACTGACGGACACAAATCAGGGAAGGTGCACTCCCATCGATGCTGAGCAAGCAAGGTAACTGCCGTAACTTTTCTCTGAGCTGAAATTGTCACTAGATGAGTGCAGCCATGTTGTATGTTTCGTCAGCTGGGGACAAGAATTGAGATGATTGCCTGACATATACCCTTTCTTTTGTGTCCTCAAGTCTTACTTTAGTGGTGCAGGGACTGGCTTCTCCTGGAAACAACCACAGCTTCTATGGGAATGATTTAGCCTACAAACTATAGAACCATGGTTTCTGTCCTGAAACTGGGGACTCAGCAGGCTCGTCCTGAGAAGCTTTAGGTAATATGAAGTTGATTCCTTTAGACTCAGACTTCTGTCTTCTCATGGATTAGCAAAAGATATTTTAAACTGGAATATGCAACTTTGAAACCAAGAAAAATAATGTCTCCCATCATTACAAATACTCATGGAAATGTGTGTGGAAAAAGATGAAGACTCTGAAAAAGAGTATGAAATCAGAAACTTAACAGCTTTCAAATTATCTTATTCGTTTTTTTTTTTTTTTCTTACAAGAGTCAGAAAACAGGTATAAAGAGAAAATCATTGGTAACAATATTAGAATCATAGAATCATAGAATCATTTAGGTTGGAAAAGACCTTTAAGATCATCGAGTCCAACCGTTAACCTAGCACTGCCAAGTCCACCACTAAACCATGTCCCTAAGCACCAGATCTACATGTCTTTTAAATACCTCCAGGTATAGTAACTCAACCACTTCCCCGGGCAGCCTGTTCCAATGCTTGACAACCCTTTCGGTGAAGAAATTTTTCCTAGTATCCAATCTAAACCTCCCCTGGCGCAACTTGAGGCCATTTCCTCTTGTCCTATTGCTTGTTACTTAGGAGAAGAGTACAACCTCCTTTCAGCTCCTTTAGGTAGTTGTAGACAGCGATAAGGTCTCCCCTTAGCCTCCTTTTCTCCAGGCTAAACAACCCCAGTTCCCTCAGTCGCTCCTCACAAGACTTGTTCTCTAGACCCTTCACCAGCTTCGTTACCCTTCTTTGGACACACTCCAGCACCTCAATGTCTTTCTTGTCGTGAGGGGCCCAAAACTGAACACAGTATTCGAGGTACGCCGTCACCAGTGTCAAGTACAGGGGGATGATCACTCCCCTACTCCTGCTGGCTACACTATTTCTTATACAAGCCAGGATGTTATCGGCCCTTCTTGTAGATGGGCGTCACATCCTTTGTCACTATGTTTCTCCCCGCATCCAATAAAGGATAGAGATTCTCCTTAGCCCTCCTTTTGTTGCTAATGTATTTATAGAAACATTTTTTATTGTCTGGCAGTAGCCAGATTAAGTTCTAGTTGGGCTTTGGCCCTTCTAATTTTCTCCCTGCATAACCTGACGACATCTTTGTAGTCCTCCTGAGTTTCCTGCTCCTTCTTCCAAAGGTCATAAACTCTCCTTTTTTTCCTGAGTTCCAGCCAAAGCTCCCTGCTCAGCCAGGCCAGTCTTCTTCCCCACCGGCTTGTCTTTTGGCACATGGGGATGGCCTGCTCCTGCGCTTTTTCAAGATTTCCTTGTTGAAGAATGTCCAGCCTTCCTGGACTCCTCTGCCCTTCAGGACTGCCTCCCAAGGGACTCTGTCAACCAGTCTTCTAAACAGGCCAAAGTCTGCCCTCCGGAAGTCCAAGGTAGCGGTTCTGCTGACCCCCCTCCTTACTTCTCTGAGAATCAAAAGCTCTATCATTTCATGATTGCTGTGCCCAAGACGGCCTCCAACCATCACATCACCCACAAGTCCTTCTCTGTTCGTAAACAACAGGTCCAGCTGGGYGCCTTCCCTAGTTGGCTCCCTCACCAGCTGTGTCAGGAAGTTATCTTCCACACACTCCAGGAACCTCCTAGACTGTTTCCTCCCTGCTGTATTGTATTTCCAGCAGACGTCTGGTAAGTTGAAGTCCCCCATGAGAAGAAGGGCTAGTGATTGTGAGACTTCTCCCAGCTGCTTACAGAATATTTCGTCTGCCTCTTCATCCTGGTTGGGCGGTCTATAACAGACTCCCACCATGATATCTGCCTTGTTGGCCTTCCCTCTGATTCTTACCCATAAACACTCAACCCTATCATCACCATCATTAAGCTATAGACCATCAAAACACTCCCTAACATACAGGGCTACCCCACTGCCTCTCCTTCCTTGCCTATCCCTTCTGAAGAGTTKATAGCCATCCATTGCAGCACTCCAGTTGTGTGAGTCATCCCACCATGTTTCTGTGATTGCAACTATATCATAGTTTTCCGGCTGCACAATGGTTTCCAGCTCCTCCTGTTTGTTACCCATGCTGAGTGCATTGGTGTAGCTGCACTTCAGTTGGGCTATTGATCCTGCCATCTTTTTTCGGCGAGAAGTCCTAATTCCTATGTGACCATTCTCAGGCACTTCCGTGGTTTCTAACACATCAATAACCCTTGCATCTTTGCTGCTGCATGGATCTCCATCCCCTACCTCCACTGAGACAGCAGACCAAAGGACCTYGCTAGCACACCATCCCTCAAACATTGGCGTGCCACCCCCAGGCTTCTCTCTAGTGAACTTGGTTTTATCCCTTTCCCCCTTCAAATCTAGTTTAAAGCTCTTTCAATGAGCCCTGCTAAGTCCTGTGCAAAGATCCTTTTCCCCCCTGTCTGCCACCAGCAGGCCTGGTGTCATGTAGACCGACCCATGATCAAAAAACCCAAAATTCTGCTGGTGACACCAGGCTTGGAGCCAGGTATTGATCTGCTGGCTCTTTCTGTTTCTTCCCTCATTATTCCCTGCAACTGGAAAATAAAGGAGAACACTACTTCTGCTCCTGTTCTCTTAACCAGTCATCCCAAGGCCCTGAAGACTCTCTTGATTGCCCTCGGACTTCTTGTTGCAACTTCATCGCTGCCTACCTGAAAAATCAATAACGGATAATAATCTGAGGGCCATTTTCTCTTCACATCTTTAACCTGGGCCCCAGGGAGGCAGCAGACTTCCCTAAGAAGTGGGTCTGATCGGCATATTGGGCCTTCTGTTCCCTTCAGAAGGGAGTGTCCCATGATAATGACCCGTCTTTTTTTCTTTATGGAAGCGGTTTTGACGCAGGACGTAGGCCGACTTAACCTTGGCGACATCTCCGAGCTAGATGAACCATCATCCTTGTCATTGTTTGGTTCCACTTGCAAAGCCTCACACCTATTATGCAAAGGCACCTGGGAAGGTGGGGTAGTCACAGAGGAGAGGCGCCTGCTGCACCGGGCAGGAACTTGTTGCCATTGCCCCCTATCCCTTAAGTCACTGTGTTCAGCCAGGCGGAGACAGGATAGGGAATCCTCTGTGTCATGCGTCCTGTCTGCCTGTTGGGCCTGTCTCAGGGAAGGCAGGGTGCGATTCCAATAGTCTCTCTCTCTCTCTCACTCCTTAACCTACTCACTTCCTCCTGGAGCTCTGTCACTAAGCGGAGGAGTTCCTCTACCTGGGCGCACCTCCCACAGGTGTGCTCACTGCTGCCGTCCGTTACTGGCATAAGAGCAGGGCACAGCCTGAAGCCTGGCACCTAGGCGGCAGCGTGTTCCCACCGGAGCTCTGTCTGGGAAGCTGCATCAGTCGTGGCGGGTGCAGAGCTTAGAGAGGACATGGCTTTCTGCTGGGTGGATACCATTGCTCCCTGGTCACACTGGCAGAGCTTCAGCGCCCTTCCTGCACGCCCTTCCGCGCAAATTGCCGCGTGAACTGCCGTGCGAACTGCCGCGCCACGCCCTTGCTGATGCACCATGCCCTGTTTGCCCGCCTGTAAAATATTATCCAGGTTTCATTTGACACTACACGGTAATGAAGTCAAACAGTGTAATGTAGTTAGTCAAAAAAGCCAGAGTAGAAGAGAAAACAAGGATGGCGTAGAATGGATTGTAAAATAGCTCCACTAGCCAAAAACTGATAGGTAGCTTTTTTTACCAATTATCCAAATTACATACAGGATGCTCATAGCACAGTGTACCTGAAGTCAATCTGGGGTCAAAGATTTGAATATCTTGCTCCTTAGAAAGGAAAATTCAAAGGATTTTGTGTGTGTATGTGTATGTGGGGGGGTTAAGCTGACTTCAGTAAGAGATGTTTTGGTCTGACATAATTACAGAAATATGATATAAGAAAATGAATATAAGACATTATTGCATTGATCTTATTTTTAATGTGGGTGGGTATCCTCCTTTTCTATGGTTACTGCCTTATGGTTTTCTATTTTTGCTTCCAAGGTTCCATGAAGAAAACAGAAGTGTCTGTTCTAAGTCATGTAAACTACCCAAAAGCATCCTGCCAAATGTGAAAAAATTAAGGCTGCTGTTCTTGGTGTTATTTGTCAGTCACAATATTAATCTTGGGAATTCAGTTTGTCAGAAATCCAGTTCTTTGGTGCTACAAAAGAATGAAAAGATGCCATTTTGCTGCTGTGGAATGGTAATAATGATATGCACAATGGAATCTCAAGTCCACTTCTTGGATAAGTTTTGCCTCAGGAGAACTTGAAAATTACTTGACAAGAAAAAATAAAGGTAAACATCAAGTGCTTTTCAGTGAAGTAGGCAATGCTTTGAAATAAATCTTTCCTGATAGACGAAAGAAGGGGAACACGTGAAAGAATTTCAATACAATAATAAGTAGTTCACTCAGAGCAGTTTTCAATACTAGCACCAGTTGCTTAGACAATCTTCACGAAGTTCATGACAGTTACTTTTTTCTGGGAACGATTGCAGACCTTTTCTGAAAAGAAAAAACAGAAGAGAAGAGAAGAGAAGAGAAGAGAAGAGAAGAGAAGAAAAAAGAAAAGAAAGGAAAAGAAAGGAAAAGAAAGGAAA
>JAYKAV010002397.1:192153-206347 GCA_035582835.1 Phoebastria nigripes
AAAAGAAAAGAAAAGAAAAGAAAAGAAAAGAAAAGAAAAGAAAAGAAAAGAAAAGAAAAGAAAAAGAAAAGAAAAAAGAAAAAAGAAAACTATATGTGGGTTGCACTAAAAAGGTAAATAACATTGCTAGAAGAGTCTTAAACTTTTACAAGGCATTCAACTAAATACTGAAAAAAAAAAAAAAGAAATCAAACAGTAACAGATTGTTCTGTGAGTACCACAACTAAGGGAGCTTGGTTTTCTGTGGATTTATACATTGATAGATACCATTAGCTCAATACCTCAGGCTCCTCCCTACATCTTACATCATATTGCTCACGACACTTTCTGTAGCCTATAGAGCCATGCCATTAATGTATTTCCTATGTCTCTGCTTCTGTCCTGGATATCTTCTGGCTATTTTTTCCTAAAAGATACACCTTAGTTCAAACAAGAATTTGGTCAGTCAGAGAAGTTCTCTGTCCTGCATTGTTAACAAAGTAAGACTAGATGATCATARTAGTCCATCTGAATCTTATAAATTTCTGAATCAATAAATTTGGTCACTAAAATATGTCATTCTTCCAGTGAGATCAATTGTAACTGTCCAAGAAACGAAAAGTGATTAGTAAGAAACTGGAAATATTTAAGAGAGGGAAATTATCTTTTAATAAAAACCCAATTTATTTTACTCACACACACTATAGAATAATACAGAAACTTTGCTGTTGGAAGTGTAAGGAACTACTGAATCCTAAAATTATCTGAAGAAACATTTGCACATGTAAAATCCCCAGAAAAAACAACTTCCTAAGGAAGGAAGTTAGGAACAACAAGTACAGAAGAGACATATGAATAAATACAAATATAGAAAGTATTATTTTCAGATAGTCATGAAAAAAACTAAACCAACAAATGAGACACATCTCATTTTAAAACATGGTAGCTCAACGTGAACAAAAACACTTCCGCACTTGAAAAAAAGAAATTAAACATAATTATAGAAAACTTACCATTTCTTACCCTGATATATTTTCAGGAGAAGAAATAGTGGATTCATGTAGATATAAATTCAGATGCTAAGAAGGAAAAAAGGTGTTAAACTAGTAAAAGCCGGTAAAGAAAACACTTTTTCAGAAATTGCCTCAAAGTAAATCAGTCACTGCATTTATTCCACTGTCATGCCATACATGATCAATAGTTACTCAAAATAAAATAAAATAAAATAACATAAAATAAAATAAATTATATATGTAAGAAGTATTAATGCATGTTTACCAATGCACTGCCTTCTAATTTGATGGTGTGACAGAAAACCACGAAACAACCAGTGAAAAGTAGGCAGATTATAAATGTATTCTCTGCTGAGAGATAGCAATTAAGAACATACTTTAAATTTATACTGATTCAAAGATTCAGAGGATAAAATCCTGGATGCACTGAAGTTGGTGGCAAGGTGCTATTGATTTCAATGGAGCAAGGATTGATCATTTGTTTTAAAGTCTTCATGGCACCAGAGGCATAATTTTTAACATTAAATTCAATCTTTTGCATAACAGCCATGGAATTCAAACATAGAGTAAACCTTAAAAACACAGAGAAAGATAGAATGCTTCCCTCTGACAGCTTATAGGCCTATTTTTGATGAAATGGCAAATGAAAGAAAGAAAAAACAGGGGAAATAAAGAGAACAATAATAAATCCAGCTGTTTTTTAGTTATGGCAGTGTGCATAGCTTCAGGCTTGTATCCTTTAAAGGAATTAAAAAATATATAAAAATAAATAACAGTTCCACAAATATGCAAGCTATATATTTATGAAAAAATACTTCCTTAAGAAGCATTAGAGAATGAAGAATGATTGGGTGTTCCAACTCTACAAAGTCATGGTAGATTATACTGATGACACAGGTGACATGGAAATGAAGAAGTGTAAAGATGGTTAGAGCAAATAACAGTCTGTAAGACTCCCCAGCTTCTACTGTCAGTTCTACCACTTGCTTTTTTGCGTGGCCTTTTGCACGTGGTCTCCATTTTTTTAACCACAAAAGGGTCTATTAGCACCTGATTTTTTGCTTTTGGTATGTGGAAATAAAAATTAAATTCTTTAGTTGAAGTTACAAGATAAATACAAGAAAAACTTTCACCTTAAAGCTTTTTTTCCCCTGAATGTTCCCTGCCCCACACTCTGTGTAAATCCATAGTCAAAACCAAAGAATGACATATGCAAACCCGAGACCCACACAAAAGTGAAAGGCTGTTAGTGAAGTTTCATGCTTGTGACCATCAATAACTGTCTTTGATGAATCCCAGTTATTCACATACTCTGTATGACAGTTGAGAGCAGGATTTGTGTAAAATATTCTATTCATTAATATGTAATACAATGTTAAATGAAAAATTATCCCTCTCCCACTAGAAAAATATAGATTTATGGAAAATAGATTTCAATAGCTGAAGTGTGCACTGAAAAAAGCGTGATAGAATGTGGATACAAAAAAGTGTCTTTTGATCAAAACATGATACTTGGTAATACCTGATATAATAATACATGACACGTGATGCACTGGGATGTTCTTTGTAGTAATCAATCAGTGCAAAAAGCATTCATTATTTCTCTCTCTTGAAGATACTGGAAAGCATTTTAAAAAATAAACAAATAAAAATGCCTTTTTTTTTTAAGATGTTGAAATCTCTCTGCATTATTTCTACAGCATAACATCTTCTTTTTGTTTGGTTAGTGATTTTTGAATTAAACTAATGAAGATGATCTTCATAACTTGGAATGAACCACAGTGCTTCTTGGTAGGGCCAGCAGTATTTTGTTTATGAGTATCATAGTTTATTGCCAAAAGCCATTGGAAGCTAAATTCAGAACTTGTGAAACGTTATGTACAATTCGTTCAGCATGCAGGCAAAGAATATTTTCCTAGACATCAAGTAACTTAAAGAGGAGTTTTCACTAGGGACTGCTACATACTACAAAACTGAACGTCCAAAAAGCTCTTTCTGTCTACTCCCTTCTTTGTTACTATTGGAACAAAAGGTTCTGCTGAGTCAGGTAGTATCTTTAAAGAACAAGTGATATTCTTCTATGTAAGCAAAGAACACCAGTAAATTTCAAAGTTATAAAAATGGTTTTGAAAAGAAACCATATAACTTTATTCAACTAAAACAAARACCTGTACATTCTATAATCAGTCAGAGACCGGCTAAAAACATAAAATTAGAGGATTATTTTGTACAGATCAAATGTCTGAACATTTTCCTTAATGCACAAATAATTCCACTCACTTTACTGAACTGAACTTCTTTTTTACCATCCAGTTTCATTTAATCCCTAGGAAGCTTAAGGACATCATGTAAATGCCCTGATCCCCTTATGATGAATTTCTGCTTCTGTTTGTTCTAAAATACCTGGTAGTTCCCAGTCAGTGATGAAGCAGAGAGAAACAAATGCACAAAGAAAAAAATCAAAGGGATCTCACACAGTTTGTTCCAGGCAAATGCTGTTGGCTCAGGCAGAAGAATAATTGCACGTGTTCTTACGAAAACAAATGATAAAATGCTTAAGCAGACCTCTAAAACTGTGTTTCTTACACAGAAACTGTTCTGAATAAAAAGCAAAATCAACACAACATCAGTTCATGTAGGTACTTCTTGTGATTGATGGACATGCTATATTTTGTTTTACTTTCAAACATATCACGCAAGATGGTTAAAGAACAGCCTTGCAGATTCTGTTTCTCTGCCTTTGCAGAAGCAGTTCARAAGACAGACTAAACCCTAAAACAAGCCAGGTTTTTACTGGTCTATTCCTTCTCTATATCAAGCCATGTTAGCAAGCAACTAATCACAAGTAAAGTAAAAGTACTTCCAGTTTAAAAGGTTCTTTTGTTATAACTGTGGCTAACTCTCAATTCTATTATAAAGTGGCTATTTATAATGCGTGTAAGCAAAAAAACACAGCAGGATGTGGGTTATTGGGAGATAACCACATGCCCAGTGGCTTTCCTTTTATACCCATAAATATTCATTTAAGATGATACTTTCTCATTGAAGTCAGTGACAAAACTCCCACTCATTTCAGTGGGAGCAGACTCAGGCCTTAGTGCAAGAAACACATAAGCTGCTATCTTCTTCTGGTTATGGAAACCTCATGGAAACCTATGGGATTCTTAAGAAAACTCAGGACCAAAGTACACAGATTGAAGTGATTTAGTTTGTACTAATAGGATGGGAAGTTCTTTCTAATCATGCTTGAGCTGAATGAAAATCAGAGCGTCAACTGTTTGAGACTAATAATATTGCAATACATTCTTTCATGTCAGAGTGAAACAAAAGCTGAAATTCCTATTTATTGTGTTGAATAGAATATTTTGAAAAATTCCAGTGCAGAAATAAGGAAATACTTAATTTCAGCATCTTCACAACTGGAATATTTTCATATGGCCAAACTGAAGTGTTTTGCTTAACACACAGGCCATGTGTCTTTGATGAAGCACCATCCATCTCATTTGAAAAGAGAGAGTTTGGCCAAGAAACACTAGCCTGCAAGAGGGAACGTGGGTATGAGACATATATAGCAAAGTAGCTGCAGCAGGATATGCATTTCAGTATGTGCTGACTTAAAATGAAACATTTCAGATTAGTTCAGCAAACCAGAATATTTGGTTTCATATTCAGCCAACTGGAAAGAATCTATTTCTTTTCTTGGTTTTCCTGATGGGAAAATGGAGGGAATCTACATAAAAGGTTTCTCTTGTGGGAAAAAACCCAGAAGATATTGTAACACCATATTTTCTATAAGGAGAAAAAGAAAGCACAAAATGCATTGCAATACAACATTTTGTATATACAAAGTCCTTAACCAGCTCTAAGGTATATGAAACCCCATGTTAGTTGCGCAGGCCCAACCTATTGGTAATAGCACCAAAAAGAGGTTGCTTCTTGACTGCTGCTTAAAAGTTTTCACCAGGCAAATGCAGATATGAGGTTGTTTTTATTTCACAGCTTCTTTTTTCTGTGTGAGCAAGATGAAATATATGAGGAATTTCTTTTTAATGGTCAATAATTTTGATGAAATAACAGGTAGAAAAGCTGGAATTAATTAGTGCTTTTTTTAGAGGTGTTAGAAGGTCAGTCACTGACTTGGAGAGCTTTCTATGGTAATTGATCCTAGGGTAATTTTTTTCAGGTAATTAGTAGACAATATAGCAAAAGCTTGCATTTCCATAACTACTGCTTTGATTCATTTATCTGAACAATGGCTACCAAAAGAATTTGTGTCCCAAGGATTGTAAATCTACTGGCAACAACTAGCATTAAATATATTTATAGATAATCTGAAAGGTCAGAAGAGAAGAAAATAGAATAGATGGACTTTTCATTTGGTTATGCTATACATCTTGGTGAAACAGCGAAGACTCATTCCTTGCCCTTTGCAGCTCCTTAGGCCAGATAAGGATTCTTTACTATAGTAGCATCATATTGGCTGCATCATTTGGTTTCTTAAATGCTATCTAAATCTTAGCTCTTTTTTTTCTTAATCAAACTTTCTCCTCCTTCCTATACCTCTTCATTCCAAACACCTAAAAAGAATTGAGTTGATCATTTGAAAGTATGAGGGAAGAAGGAAAAAAAATCAAAACAATCAGACAGCTTTGCAGCCACCAAAATTTGCAGGCACTTGTATAGTTGGACAGCACTACCTCTATTAAATTCCATTAGAATTCACTGACCGTGTCTGTGCATCCTGCAAGTACAAGGCTGCCACATCATCAGGGCTTTCTTTAGCAGAAAGTGTTATATATGAATTTTGTTTGGACACTTGTGTGAGAGATCGCGGCTTAACAGCTGTGTAGGTGTGTGCCTTTCAAGTGCAGCCTGAAGAAGGTGGATTTGGGGAATAAAAGTTCAAATACATGTCTGTGTATGTGTTTATGTCTAAATACAGGAAATGGGAGTATCAAATTGAAATAATGAAGGATAAATCAAACATCCATGGGTTGTTTTCTTCAACTGCTTATTTGCAATTTATATAATTATTTATTATTATTTAAAATATAATTTTAGTATTTCCAGAGGCTAGTTCTGAAGAGTGTAGAAGTTGATTACCCAACTAAGTTTATGCAAATGACTGACCCATTTCAGTTATGACTGAGGACCCTTTATTCCTTTATAGGGAATATAAGAAGTATAAGAGAAATCAAAAGTCAGAAGTTTTAGGCAATATCACTGTTAAAGATTATTCTCCAATCTTGGCTTGGAATGCAGATGCAATTGTTTCAAAACTCGTTATTCACACAACTAGAGGACTTCCTAATATAGGAGAATGTTGCCAGATAAGGTGTAACAGGATTCTGCCTCTTGTTTGCTGTAGTATACACGATTCAGTCAGTAACAGTACTCTTAATAAATCTAGCTATGCCACTTAGTCTAAGTATACTACAACTTAGAGCTAGGTTAAAAAGTGCAGAAAAAACCATCTGCCAACAGTCCAGTAATCTTTCTATGTAATTATGTGCCAGCTAGTTTTTGCACTCCATTCAAATTGCTTTGTTCTTTGGAAAATGCTACTGGACAAATTATGTTTGGTCAGTAAAGAAACTACGGAAATTATTGTGTGGAAATAGCTAGATCAGTCTACCTAGAATAAAATTAACGTGAAACTCAAACCAACAGGGAGCAAATCTAATCTCTTAAAAATCTTTTGTAAGCTATTGCAAAGTTATTTCTCATGCCTCGGCACTTCTCTGTTTCAGCCAGAACTGAAATCGGAAATGCCAAAATACTGTGAGAAAGGCTGTTCTTGCACTACAGMTGACCTGATTGAAACAAGGAAGTACTGCAAAATCACAAGACAGATTGTTTTTAGGAGATTGCCATCTAATTTCCAGACTGAAGAAGTTTGGATGAGATCAGGTAAACTCTGGAAACCGCTAAACTTCTGGATGTATATCTGAACTGAACCACCAAATCTTTGTGACTCATCCTTTACTGATGTCCACATTTTGTGGAGATGAGTATAAATAAAATAGTTTTACTTTGGGAAAGAAAGGAGGAAACACAACATACTACACAAATCAGAGGTTTGCTTGCATTATCCTTCAATTAGAACTGTACCATAGAACCAATTGCACTAATCATAGTGATTTAAATAAAGAGTATGTCCCTGAAGTCGCTGGAGCTAAACTGGTTCAACTGGGAGAAGATTTCTGCCATATCTGTTCATGACATGAAGTTAAACTGCAGACATACTGGGCCTTATTCATCCATGATATAAACTTCCATTGCTTCAATGATATTTCATTAGGAATAAAGTTGTTCCACTAATCCTAGCTTGACTCATCTTTCTCTTTAATCACTGGCTTCTGGTGTTGTACTGGCTCAGTTCATAATGGTCACTCTGTGTTGAAATGGTGTTTATGGTCACAGTGGCTTAGCCTCTCTCAGTCATATCTGTTGTTTATCTACAAAGCAAAGCCTGACTTGCAAATCTAGTATGGTACTATGTAATTTAGAGCTTGTGACCCGGTTTTGCTCATTAAAGAAACAGCTATGTTGAAGGTTGGCATGAGTTCTCGCTAAGAAGTGTTAAGCATTTTATGAAGCTTTAACAATTTTTGTATATTTTTCATCAACTTGAAGTCTGAAAACAAACAAACACTATGAATAAGGTGTTCTTTTCTCTTTAAACACTTCATGTATAACTTAATCCTATTTTAATTATTTAAATCAGCAAATGTCTACATTAATTTTCTTAAGCAAAATCATAAACTAAAGTAAATTATGTGCATAACCTAGGAAACAGATATGGGAAAATACCTCATTTATATACTTAGTTTACGAAGTCACAGAGGGTGGGAACTTTCAAGGGACTGGACCGAAATGACACAAAAGTCAGGAGATGACCCCTGCGATGGGATTTCAGAGGTGGCAGATTAGAAACAATGTCCTCTTACAACTTCTGTAACTTTGGAACRTACCATCCCAGAACACAGTTGGGATAGTGGAACCAGCCACCTGAGCTCTAACGAGCAATAGTTTCGTTAAGTACGATCCCAAAGAATACATGTCTGTACGTAAAGAGCGGGGAAACAAAAGCAAGTCACAGCTGACTCACAGCACTCATGCCTGTGCTGAAAAGGAAGTCTTCATCCCACTGGACTAATTCAGGATGCCGAACGGGCGTCCTTGGGGACTTTTTTTCAGGCAGCGAATCCCGTGTCGGTCAGATAGCGTGCTCCAGCCAGCATCGCTGTGGCCAGAGAGTGGTGTGGAAGGGAAGCTGCTCTCCATGCTGAATGGTGTCTTTGTTTGCCCCGCCGCAGCAGTTACATTCTGCAGGCCCTGCAGATACAACAGTGGCTGTATGAGAGCGGAATGGAAATGAGATGCTGGCTCCCCCCAAAAAGTCCTGCTTCTTTCCATTAAAACTGCAAAGGAATTCTGGCAACTGAAAAATAACCCTTCCTATCGAGCAATATTTTCCTGCTTCTAAAAGCCGAAGGAGCCAAAAGCACAAAGTGAAGCTAAAATACAGTGTAGATGGGCATATGTGAACATTTTACAGGTTGGTTACCTTGCAAAACAGAACCAAGGCCTGCTGGTAAATCAAAGGCAAAAATCACACAGTGGCTGCAAACTACCTGCAACTCTGTAAATTCACCTAAACCGTAAATAACAGTAGAATTGCAATGGATGCAGGACTGATCTGTTTGCTAAACAAGTTCTTTAGTATGTTCCAGTTACAAAGGTAAACAGTTTAGCCCTTGATCTGTACATCTTTTTCAATCTCTTTCTGGGCCAAAATCCCTGTCTGCTAATAAAGAAGGCTGTCATAAAATGACCATAGGTTGAGTTCTTTCAAGTTGGGGTAAACTGCCAGCAAGCCATGGGATGTCATATTATCTTCTAACTAGAGGTAGGGAGTCTCCTTCTCCTGCTTCTGTTTAGTTGGAATTAGCCTATTAATAAAGAACCCTCTCCTCTGTCTTCATAATTCATTTCAGAACAGCAATATTGAAAGCTCTTTTTCATAATTCTCTTCTTCCACACAGACCTTGCTCATCTTCATAGTGACATAATATATTAACACTTCTTTAAAAGTGAGGCTTTGGGATAGTCTTGTCAGAGGAACCAGAACTGTATAGCAAATGCGAAGCAGGAACTATATCATACATTATAACTGAACTATGTTACTACTTGTGGCCTAATTTGCTTTTCTATCCTATTTTATGTAATAAAAGGGCAGTCTGTTTGCATTAGCAGAGCTATTTGCTATTGTCATCATTGGTTTGCTCACCACATAGCTGTGATTTGCTTGATTCCAATGTGTGTATTCTAGTTGTAAGGCTCACAGTAGTTTTTCTGACTCATAGTGGTTCCTCAACCTGTATGATTTCTTTTCTAAACTTTTCAGTTAAGAGTACTCATGAAAAAAACCTTACAGTCACGTGGGAAACCTTACAATTTAATTTTGGAAATGCTTATGTTACCAGCCCTTATTCAAACAAGAAGTCCCATTGGTGTAAATAAATACAGGATGTAGTATAGATAGAAGTCTTGCTTTGTAACAGTTCACTCATAGGCCCCAGCTGTGTGTTTGCTCAGGGAAATAAAGGCAAAGTAAGAACTCTTATATTCCCCTGCATAGCCTAAGTATTTTGCTAGAGCTAGCACAACTACAGCAGCAGTTCTACTTTGCAACCTTTAAGCAGCCATCAACAGGTTGACCGGAGCAAAGGCATTCATCACCTTCAAGGAGGTGCTCAGCTGCCCAAAAGACYGGGTCATAAATATTTAACTGTTCATGAGCACAAAATAACCGAAACCGTACTATTATGTACAGTGAATGCTCTTAGTTAGAGGTGGATGGAGTGCTTGAGAGGAAGTTTTTCTGCCCACTGGGCATCAGCATTGTCAGTGAATGTGAATGCAGAATTTGAACCTAAGATGGCAGAATTTCCAGTGGGGTTTCTGTGAAACTTTAAAGCTATAATCAAAAAGAGAATTTTTTCAAAGGTAACTGGTTAGATGCTGAGCCTTGAAAATCTGGAACATAGCAATCAGAAATATATGTTGAACCAAATCCATTGAGGTAGCTATCGACAGCCTGCAACTTAAACACATATGTTCATATCCATCCCTGGTAAGTATTAACGTCCTAAGCTACATGAATACTGTGGCTATACATGGATAGAAGTTGAACTGAAATAACAAAATAAACAAATGGTAAATATCCATTTTCAAAAGTACATCTAGTCATTCTTTCAACTTAAGAATAAGTTGGATGCTAAACATTCGTAACTCGATGCTAAGCATTTGTAGCTCTTAAAGTACAACCTGAAAGAATAAAGCAAAGCATTCTTCATAAACTGGTGCAATCAGTAATATATTCATTATAACATCTGCTACAGTATCTAACACAGATAATTTTTGAAAAGTTAAAAGCTTTATTTGCTTATTAACTCGTGGGTGCTTTTCTACACTTGTTACTTACCTAGAGGCTAGAAAAGTAGAACAAAGCCGAGCCTTTATTTGCTTAGCAACCTATCAAGCAATTGCACAGAATTATTTTTAAGTAGGTCCAATGGCAGCTCTTTTGAGTTGCGTGTCAAGTTTTTGTTTACCTTGCTGTTACAGCAATAATAGCAAGGTGGGGTCTTATTCACTCAGTAGGTAGGACCCTAAAAATCTGAATGCTTCACTGTTTGCCAAGTCACCGGACACGAGTGTTCGGTTGGACAATGTTTACCCAAATCCTGGTCCACTGACAACTAGGTGTGGCTTTATTGGACTGTTACTCATAACAGCTTTGACAGAGAAGCTCAACTTCTTAGCTGCAGTGCTTTAAGGAAATTATAGAGATGTGCAGGGATGAACTAATACTTATTTATGGCAATACGTATTAATTGGGAATGTTTTGCTTATGGGAACTATATCTGGATGCAACGACCAGAGGCCGGAAATTAACAGGCTGTGACAAAGAAAAAAAATCTATTTGTGCTAACTTTGCGGGCAGCAGTTAAATAAAGGGAACATCTGTTTATCAAAGGCAATGTGCTGCTTCTAATTAAACCATCATCTTGCTTGATGCTAAATTAGTAACTAGGGATGCAGATCACACCCTTAAACAGACAAACTTAAAGACTTCTCTCTCCAGTCTGCTATACTGTCAGAGAAAAAAAAAAAAAATTCCTGTTTCATATTTTGGATAGGTGTTGTCTCATAACTGCAGTTGTAAGACTGAGAGAGACATTATGTAATGCAGTTCTTGCCGCAATGTATGTTTAAAGTTACAGCTTAATAACTTAAGGGAAAATTTAACTGAGTAGGAGTTTAGCTGCTGTGACCTTTAACTAAGGAAAGTTGTCATATTGTTTACAATGACAAGAATTTTCAAATACTTCGAAGAATGATGAACAGTTTGAAGTACTCTAAGCATTAGTTATGATGATAAGGCCTGAGCCTTGGAAGTAAGTTATTACAGCTCTGAATGTCTCATGCCCTTCAGCTAAAATAGTTTCATGGCATGGCTGATCTATTCCGAAGGAATTATGACATTTCCAAGAAAAAAGGAAAACGTTTTTTTTAATAGTCATCATGTAAAGCAGTAAATCATGACAGATTTTTTTTTTTTAATTCCCAGTATGCTTATTCATACAGAAGAAAAAAAGTTATGGAATCTGTGTTCTGTTCTCTAGCAGTATTTGGCAGGCAGGTGTGATATTTGAAAAGATTTTAGAAGGCCTCTGTTTTGGCAAAGCTGATACAAAGTGGCTGCAGAACACAGTAAACAATCGTCTTTTCCCCTTCCCTTCCCTCACCATGAGAAATATCCTGCATAGCCAAATCTACAATAACACAGAAGGTCATAATACAGAACATACCTTAGGGGCACTACATATCCAAGAATACAGTTTTCAAGATGTTGGTAAAGTCATTCATTTTAACGGTATGATGTCCTGATCTACAGCTATTTCAGCCTGCTTTGGAGACTGCCTGCTTCAAACCCTACCCAAGCAACGGTGAACTTCTCCCCTCCTGTGCCTCCTATTTTTAAGAGAACATGTCTGTCTTAAAGCAACAGCCATATACAAACCTATGATTGTCTTTTGTGATGCTGTTGCTGTTTGTAATGACAGTATCCAACCAATACACGCAACACTTCCTTCAGTAGGTCAACCCTTGGGATCCCAAGCAATTATTAGGTTTTCTTTGTCTTATATGTGTCCATAGCCATGGTAATCAAGACAACCATTTTCTATCCATGCTGGCATTCTTGGATTTATTTTCTGTTAAACAATGTCTGAATTTGTGTAGTTTCTACATTTTTTTTGTTTCAAGAAACCATAATCTGATACCTTTAAAGAACGGCTCACATTCAGGTATTCACAGGTATCAAGAGATCCTTTTAAAACTATCTGGAGCAGATAGAAATATACTGCACAACTACCAGGTATGAATAATCTCAACTACTGACTCCAGAAACCTTTTCTCAGTAGCTGCTCTGGTGGTCACAGTCCATGCTTTGTGAAACCTTATAGGCTTATTTAAAACCAGATTTTTTACTAGCCTCTGTTGCTCTGTTTATATTTGTCAAATACTCCAGAACGGCTACCCGGAATCATAAAGTCTCTCCCACCCTTGTATTAAATTTACAAATCACACCTTTTTTTTTTTATTTTAAAAAGAATCTGCTTTCTTGGACACAGTTTACAATTCAGTAATTGGGTTAGCATTCTTCTCCTATAAATACACCATCCTCCTATAAATGAAAGAGGAATAGTAATAATAAATAAGGTGAAACTTTCCACGGTCAGGGTTTAAGGCCAAAGTCATCATCTTCTCTGTGAGTATGCTGACAATTAATTATTATTAATGCCTGTGATGCATAAAGTACTGGCCTCCACTTCTGATGAAAAAAAGGTACTATAGCCTGAATTTGAAGTACTAATACTCCCAGGTTGCTAGTTTGATGACTTTGATTAGACACATCTTTTCTCTTTACAGTTCATCACCCCAAGAAATTGGTTTCCTTGTTATGTCAGGTTTTTTAGCTTGTCTACTTTTGCATTCGGAACACCATTTTTGTTTTGGTACTGTGTGCTGTTCAGAAATTACTCAGAGCCAAGGAATTGAAGGACATCTGCTTCATTAACCATCCCAGTTCTTACTAATATACATTGCATAATTTAAGTCTCTGCACAATATAACAAGCCATTCTCACTGGCTTATGCCAGACCTTTATAAAGGTGCTGTTCCTCACAGGATGAGAATATATATATTTACTGCCTATCTTGTAATGGAGAATTCACAAGTATGCAAACATGAGATTTAGAATATAAACTTACGTCATTTAATTATTCTTAGAAATACATGATGGCGGCTCAGAATTGATAAATACCTGTCTATTCACTTTTTTTATAAAAGGAAATTTTACCTTTGTTCAATTGATCAGCAAACATCCTTTGGAAAGTGGGATTTGGATGGAGTGAAAGGTGAGAAAATATACTAGAACACTGAACTTCTAAATCTCACATGGTCCAGGAACTAGGCAGGTGATTGGTAGCATTGGAAATGGTAAAGTTTGAGGTGGACAGGGTTAATAGCATAGTTTAGGGGAGTCTTTTTATATGTAAAAGCCTGTCTACGTATTTTCCAAGCTATAAAATGGTAACTCGATTCCATAATATACATTTGCTAGCATGCCTGCTATTACTTCTCTTAATGGTGGGCTGATTATTTTTTTGTACAGTATAAAATACATGTCATTTGTGTCATGCCTGTTGAGCTGAACAGCGAAAGCGGGGCTAGCAGACATGATCACAGAAGACATGTAAAATCCATGACTCAGTTCCCAAGTGCAGATTCAACAACAATAACACTACCTTCCTCTTTCCACTTCCTCCATACTTTGGTTTCCTTGGGAAGGAAATACAGGTGTATAGGCTAGAAACCACAGCACATTCCAGGCTCTGATCTGAATAACTGCAGGACCAGGATTGTTGGATAAGCTGTGGAGCATACTTCAGGCTAGACACAGACAAAGAAAGGCTCCAACCAGTTCATAGAATCATAGAATCATCGAATCATTAAGGTTGGAAAAGACCTCTAAGATCATCAAGTCCAACCATCAACCCAACACCACCATGCCCCACTAAACCATGTCCCTAAGTGCCTCATCTACACGTCTTTTAAATACTTCCAGG
>JAYKAV010002397.1:208107-298645 GCA_035582835.1 Phoebastria nigripes
GTCGCAGGAAGAGCTCCTGGTTCAGCCAGGCCGGTCGTCTTCCCCGCCCGTTCTTCCTACAGCACATGGGGACAGCCTGCTCCTGCGCCTTCAAGACTTCCTTCTTGAAGAACGTCCAGCCTTCCTGGACCCCTTTGCCCTTCAGGACTGTCTCCCAAGAGACTCTCCCAACCAGTGCCCTGAACAGGCCAAAGTCCGCCCTCCGGAAGTCCMTGGTAGCAGTTTTGCTGGYCCCCCTCCTTACTTCACCAAGAATTGAGAATTCTATCATTTCATGGTCGCTAAGCCCAAGACAGCCTCCGACCACCACATCTCCCACCAGTCCTTCTCTGTTCATAAACAGCAGGTCGAGCGAGGCACCTCGCTCGAGTTCAACAGCAAGTGAGATGAAATGTTTTTTCTGGGAGGAAGGGACAAAGGATTCATAGAGACATAGTTAAGCACAGTACACTCTGCAAATGCACAAGTACAAAAAGCTGCACCAAAGCAACTGATGGCTGGATCCTTATTATGGTTTTGGACACCAAGATGAGGAGAACAAAAGTAATATGGGAGAAGACAGTGAATATTCTCAATAGACAGATAGTACTGCATACCATGAACTGTTTGCATGAATCAAAAAAAAACATTTTTGTTAATCTGTAAGTGATAGTATTGATTTAGCTCATAGAAAGACAAGCTGCATGTAAGGTACTCAATAGATAAAATTTCTGAACAAAAAGTATTCACTGCAAGCTGAAATCTGACTTTGGAGGAGCATTTAGTATTGCTGGTGTCACAGGGAAACACGTACTGAAACATATACTGAAAAACGTGTTGATGGATAAGCTTTCCATAAATATGTTCTCACAGCATTAAAGACAGAGTTGAAAAACGCCAAATCAAAAGCAACAGATGGCCAAATGATCTCACGTGAGGAAAGGAAACAGCATATTCAAAGCAGACAGGAATTTACTTGAAAACATGATAATCGCTGTTCAAAGCTCGGACTTGGACATTAGAGAATTACTGGTATGCACTACCAATCCTCTACCTGATGCTACAAATGTATGGATCATTACAAAAAGTAACCAAGGCAAGCATAAGCAGAGAAAGAGTAGAACAGCTCCACTGAAACTCTCCCCATGCTATTTGTATTCTTGATGGAATGAGTCTAGTTCAGAGAGGGAAGAGTGTTCATGACACATCTGGAGAATATGAAGCATTTGTTTAGCATTTAGTACTATGTAAAGGTACAGAAAGCCATGGAACTTAGGCTGTGTTTGATATTTACTGGAAAAAGAGATGCAAGACCTAACATCACATTTGCTTCAGGAATGTAGCAGCAGATCAAAAAACCCAACAGTGGAGAGAAGCCTCACCAAATAATTATTTAAAGAATGCAAAAAGTTTATAAACACAGAGTACATGACAGTTCTGTACACAGGAAGCAAGCTTCTACGTAACATGCTTCAAGCTAACAAAAGACAGCTCTGAGGGATATAAGAACCTCATGCACGAGCTTTTCCTATCTACTGATGCACATATTCCCATGTTTGAAATGAAAAGTTAGTCACACTTAGTGGCAAAGACAGAGACATCCTTGTGTGCTGCTTTGGGTTTGCCAATGAAAGGTCTTGCCCAATCTATGAGAAAGAGTTGGACAAGACTCACACACATGAGTACGATGTCTCGGGAGTCAGAGAGCATTGACTGGACTGCATGGCCTTTTTGTTTTGGTTGGTGTTTTTGTTGGGGGTTGTTTCTTGTTGTTGTTTTGCTTTGTTTTCTTCAGGTTTTGAACTATAACTTTTTTAGATCTTTTGTAGGCAAAAGAAATGTTTATGCAAAGGGAGCAGAGTCCATACTTTAGAGTTTGAGCAATAGGAGTTCTTACCACATCTCTTTTAGAAATGGCAGGTATCAACATGACTTCAGCATGTCTGTAGAGGTCTGATGACTAATTCAAAGTATACTATTATCAGCTATTATCAGAAGATGTGAAACTGATTCCACATAATTATCACTAAGCAAAGACTGTCTATTTTACCATGCACTTACGCAAAAGCTCAAGCAGGAATTTGGAGACAATCTCTGCAGTGATATACGCAAGATATGGCTGGATAACTCAAGCAAAAATGAATTTCAGTAATGTGGTAGGTGACTGCATTTTCAGTACCCAAAGTAAACCTGAAGCTTAGAAATGCAACTGTGTCCATTCCTTTCAAAGCAATACATTTCTATGCATTAGTAATAGACTGAAATGTACAGAAAAGTATGAGCTTAAAACTGTACTAACCACGTATCAGTGATGAAAACGCAAATGTTCATACACTCAGCACAATAATTGCAGTAATCTGTCCTCCAGTGTATTGAATATGCTTTTATGATAGGATAATATTGTGTTATGTATTTATAGCTTTTGGTACACTTAAACAATGAAAATATTTTAGTTCTTTATTTCTTATAATGCAAAAACATTTTTAGCATGATAGGTGGTGGTTGTTGTTAACGTCAAAATTACCACTGAGCAACCACTCAGCCAAAGTCATTACAACTAAGAAATCCTGCAAGCAGACATCTTCAAAATGTACCACCAAATTTTGTACCTCAGGTGGATGCATCAGCTAATTTTTTTAACCTTGATTTATTGACTAACACAATGATATATAGTAGGTGAAGATTTTCAGTAATGCTAGTAGTTTCATCTTTTACGACGAGTGTGTGTTTTAAATAAATCTGCAAAGAAATAAAAGTTTAAAATGTACTTGGCTGTATTGACTTCTGTTTCTCAAAAGCAAAAGTGAGGATAAGGTACGCCTCGACTCAGTTATCCATCACACTTAACTTTGTCCCTCAAATAATTCTATCCCATTCAACAAAGCAGTATACATTTCTCCTGTCAACACTGAAACACTTAAATGTTAACCATGTGAAACCTTAAGCTGGTGAATCTCTTCTTTGGGTTTATATCTACTACAAATGAATCTGATAAAGATTAATGATAGTATTTTTAAAATGTATACTCAAAAATGCAAGTCATTTCAACTACTTTCAACTGTAAAGAGGTACGTATGTAGTCAACCAGCTGTCTCTGCTCATGGTAGGGGCAGGGAAAGAGAGAGATGGCAATTCATTCCATCTATGCTAGACACTTATCTTCAGATGGGATGAATCACCCTTTGGGAGTCTCTAACTCTCTTCGTTTACTACAGAAGTGCAGATGACTAGCTTAGACTCAATGCCTAAATTTAGATTTATAAAATTAGATGGGATGCATTCCACTTTCATACATTCATTTAATTAATCCAGTTAAAAGAATGATCTATTAGTTGCACTGGAAAAAAAGTGGTGCAATTTTGTTGAAAGCTGTGATAATACTGTCCTGCCTTGAACAGTCTGGAGTTTAAGTAAAGTAATGTGTGGGTGAAATGAAGTATCATCACCATTTTACACACAGGGAATTCAGGATGCAGAAAGACTATGTGAATCACTCTAACTTACACTAAAACTTTGTGTCAGAATAAAAAGACAGTGATAGCCTGTTAGGTGGCACAGAAAACATTAGTCAGTTCTTCAGCAGAGCCCCTGTATTTCAGTTCACAAATAGATATAATATATGATGTAAAAGTTCTGTTCTGTTATAAACATACTTGCAATGGCTTGGACCAGAGCTATCTAAACGATCACTAATCTCTCAGCATTCATTAAAGTAGTTACAGTCAGCCTAAGATCTTGAGCCCTCACTTGAATGCTAGAAGCCTGATCACACCAGGAAATCCACTGCGTTGCATTTACAGAACCAAAAATTGCTGTATAGACTAACCTGTATTTATTCTAAAGCTACCTGTGGCAAAAAATAAGCTTTTACATTTTCATGATTTTGGAAAACATGGTATTATGCTTTCAGAACTGAAAAAAGGGAGTGATCTTACTATGTTTTACATTTAACCTTTGGCAATGGATAGATGTTATTAATCACAGATATTTAACATTGAGAAAATGGCTTCCTGAATCTTATTCATTACCCCTTGAGAACGTGTCTGGTAAATTCATAACATAATGAAGTCCTAGAAAACAAGGCTATAGCTATTAAAACTATAATGTTTGTTGGAATACTATTTGGAAACAGTTGAAATTACCCTATTTCAAAAAGTATTTTGTGCTTTTTAAGATCTTTGTTCCAGTTATTAATACAGAACAATGTTAAGGCAACAAATTAAATCAAGATTTTGATATCAAATAAACTAAGGCCTTTTGGGTTAAATGGGAGACTTACGACAAATCCTAAGAGTACTGCACTGCCACAGTCCCACTCCAGAATGATTATGATTTATAGTACCCGTCCCATTCCTCCATTTGTTCACGTGTCTGTATATATGAGGTTGTGTGTGTTTGTATGTAAGTGTACAAACACACGTATGTAAGTGCATGAGCTTTATGCAAACTGTAAGTGCCAATTCCAAGCTCAATTAATAACTCCAGTAAGCACAGCAGAGTTTCATTCCTTTCAGGAGAGGAGAGAGGCGTGCCAGACACTTTCCTGCTATCCTATATAGAAAATATTTTTGGATATTAGTGGAATATTCAACTTGAGCTGTTACATATAATAGAGGTAATTAACAGGTGTGTGAAGACATTTTGGCCTTACTCATCTGCATCCTTAATTTGGTCTGCTGCACACCATATTAACAAGGCTGCTGCATGCCATATTGATGAAAAGTCATGAAAAAGAAATATTTTTCTCCTCAAATATGCAATTTTACAACCTGCTCTGTTTCATTTTAATCTTTTTTTTTGTGTTAAATTGTTCACAGTAAGCATAACTTACACAGATTATCAAAATACCAACATACAGAAACATTGCATTAATGCCTGATTTTAASAGCAAATGGTGATGATCATAGATTTTTATAGGGGCTGCATTATCAAATGAAATATAACAGTTCTCTGTTGGTTAGTGTAATGTTAGAAATATGTTCTGGACTGTATTTATCTGCAAAAATCCGTCTTATTTTTTCACCTCTGATATCCAGAGCCTTTTCTACCAGTATGTCAAGCAATTTGCTTAAATCAAGATCAGTAACAAAATGACAGTGGCACAGTGTATGTTGCCCATCTGAATCTTCTTTGTATTATCTGTGAATATCCGAAAATTCAGAATGTATAAGGTAGAAGAGTTGCATTTGGCAGACAGCTTGTGTAAACCACTAGATCATTTGCAGAGTGGCATTAAAACACATTTACAATGGAGCCACAGGCAATCTTTCGTCAAACTAATACATGCCGCTAAAAGCACTCTCTTGAAGACCATCTGATAACAATCAACTTGGTCGATAAGGCTTACTTTTACTCAAAAACTGGTTAAACACATTTATTACAGTGACAGTTGGCTATAATCATAATAGGCCTGTATTCGTGCCTTGTTATACTAGTGGTCCTTATCGTTACTTGGCATTTATTCTTTACTCTTGCTACATAGGCAATTTAGCTAATGATACTGTCTCCCATTTCTTTGATCTTTCTCTTCAGCTTTTTTTGCAGCATCTACATTATCACAGACAGCTGGTTTTCTAAAAGAGGTGCCACAAATATTCTGTGTATTTTTCTAGCCTCATGATCTTTGGCACTCAAAATAAAATAAAATAAAATAAACATCTATACTCTCAAAGATGCAGTGAAGTTTCTTGTTCAAGCCAAACATGAAGATGTAGGATCTTTTGGTGTTCTTTTTACCTCTCTCAGACTTAGCTTGAGTATGTTACTTAATCTTTTTAATATAATTTTGATATCTTAATGTATAACACTGTGTAGTTGAATAAAATATTATTTCTCATGTGTTTGCTCCCAATATTCTCACAATGTGGTAGCAATTTTACATTTCAGAATACACCATCTGTTTCTCCTCTTTTGCTTGGAGGGTCCAGTTTATGCAGTCACACATATCAAACTGCAAATCCATCTTTGTACCAGTAAGACCTTGATACCCTGATAGACTCTGAGATACTCCTTTTTGTCAATTTGTCCTTGCTTTCACTAACATGGAACATACAGTAAGTAATATCTTTTAGATGCCAGTAAAATGTTTCTCTTCTCAAATGTTACCAACAGAACTGACCTATTTCAGATCATCCATCAAAAGCAATTTTTACATGTGTAAAACACGGATGGCTTCAGTAAGAGTGAACAATCCTGGAAAAACTCTTCATTTTAGATGAAAGCAGTCTGCAAAGCCACCAGTTACTGGTGACACTATTATGGTTATTAAATTCCACAGTAAAGGTGGGCAGATATTTAAAAAATCCCAGTATTGGAAGAAATTAAACCAACAGTGATCAAGTAAGTGAAGAGATTATGAACTTCCAACAGAATACAGTTATGTAAGATGAACTGAACAGAAAAAAATACCAACTCTTTCATATTGTGTCTTCTCATCATATTATAGCACTATTGGTTCAGTTTTCGCAGATTTGAAYGTTCTGGGATCTACATAGTTTCCTTAGGAACCTGGACCACAGAAACCCCCTACATCCTTACCATGGGCAGACGGGTACCTGTGTTCCACTCCAAGTTAACAATCCCTTTTGGACTAGTATTTGCAGTGCAAATACTGCAATACCAAGTTGACTGTGCTATCTAGGCATTTATACAACTACTGCACTAAGCTTTAAGCTTCACTGTTAGCTCTTGGTTCATTTTTCCCTATCTACAATGGCTACCTTAATGCCATTTTTCTCAAAGTTTTGAATTACAAGAGGGCCAACTGCAGCATTTTTCTTCCAAAAGATCCATTTAAACRTAAAAAAGACTCCCTTAGTGCTGAGACTTCTGAAATCAGAAGCAGGTATACTAATGTTATAATCCATCTTTGTTATGCTCTACATCTAATTCTTAGTTGCTCATAGGTTAGCCTTTTTGGGTCACATCTGATTGCTCTATTTGCCTATGCATAGTATACTGTGGGATATATCTTTTCAAATTGGAAAGGGTACAGAGAAAAATCGATGAAAAATTAGCTGAGGGGTAAGAAACATGACTGACAATAATAGATTTAATCTATCAATCTATTTAGCTTATCAGAAAGAAGTTGGAGAGAAGAGATGAATATGATGTGTAAAAAATACATTGATAGACAATGCTAACTATAAAAAGTTATTTAATTTGATGAAGAAAGCTAAATAATTACTACATAAAAAATACTGGACTATTAAGCTAGAAACTTACTTCTTATAGATCTCTTTGTTTCAAAAAATTTATAAATATTAGGGTGAAAATACATGCATAAAAATTAAGCCTTATGATGTCTTGATGATAAGAGCTCAGACTTGATGATCTAATGGTAGCTTCAAAATTTTATACCATTGAAAACAAATGTAGGTCCTGTTATATTATGTGGATGTCAAAGAAAATCCATACCATCCACCATTAACGATGCACTACTCACCTTCCCCATCACTATCTGCAATTTTAGGTTATATAACATGAGTCTTAACAGCAATGGGTTGCTGTCAGATCTGGTCACATCAGGTCAGACCAGATCAGGTCAGACCTGACCTTCTAAAACTGAAAAGCACTGACTTATTTTCTGTTTTGGCATCTACTTCAGATATAGAGASATTTGGAGGGGATCGCAATCCACCAAAAATCTACAATAGTCTTTCCACCCTCCATCCCTCCCTTAAAACAAGCTTTCAATTTGGCTTAAGAAAAGATGAATTTTCATTTGAGATCTTTAGTGCCTGTCAACATTCCTGAACAAGGAGCCATTTTCCTTGCTTAGTGCCAAGGACACACACATTAGTGATCTACATCCTAATCCCTCCTATCTACATCCTAATCCCTCCTGTCCACCTGTAACAGCTGTACTGGTTATAAAGTGGTGAAGCCATAAGGGTAAGTTTGCCAGTCATACTTTAAATATTGTGTTACTATGTATGCACTTTGATTGGAGTTACTTGTAATATTGAAAAAAGGGACTAGTCCATTGCTATATTTGAGGGAAATAATGTGGAAGTATTACAGGACTAGTGTATTAAAAAATACATTCATAGACTGGTTTAATATCACTGTGTGGCGAATATGGTACCCATCTCCCATCATTGTCATATTTCCACAATAAATTGATATAACAGTAAAAACAAATGCAGTTAAACTAATACAGTTTAAACATAATGTAAGTGTAGCTCTAACCACATTTATAGTAAAAAAAAAGTTCTCACTTCATCACAAGATTTATTTTTATTTGCTTAATCTAATTTTTATCACTTACCATTTTTATCCCTTTTTAATCTCTTTCCAAACTTGTTAGGATATTTGTAAATGATAGTCAGGGCATCATAAGGTATCCAAGCAACTTGAATTAATTTGCTGGGATAACCAAAAATGTAGATGATTTTTCAGATGGTATTTATGCTAAAGAGTCTCTATTTATTTTTTATAAGTGCTCCTCAGATGAGAGGATTCCTGTAGTGTGAGAGCTCCCTGATAAATAGACTGTATATGCATCATATGCCATATGATCTCCTGGTAAAAGTAAAAGACTAGCAGGCAGAAGCATCCCTGGTTGAAACCCCAACCAAGTTAATAACTCATGTGTACAGTAGGGCACACCATGTGATTTTCTCGTGCTTTTAGTCAATGGTAGTGAAAACTGGCTGAGAGAACTGAAAGAATTTCTGATAAACATTATATTTTGGTTTCTAGAAATTATCTGACTTGGGAGAAAACATTTGAGAATTAGTTAACACTGGCAAACCCTAAAGTTTTGGTAAGAACTTGAGACCATCTTGGAAAAATTCCTTATATGCAGTAATGAGTAAGCATTTTGTGTTTCATTGACAGAAAATAAAAAGTTAACTTCACTCAGCCTTTCAAGAATCTCATAAACTTGAATGCCAAGTGGTACTTCATCATATTTGGAACATGAAAAGRTTGTTCCAGATTTCTATATGAAGGAAGATGCACAATTGTTCATCCATTCTTTTGTTATAACACACCTAGATTACTGAAAATCTTTTTAGAAATATCCCACAGAATCTTTACATTCATTCTTGCAGATTTATAATGTTTCCCCTAAAATTTTTAACTAAAGTGTATTCTCAAACAGGAAAAATGATGACACCAACTTCTTCTGTCACTGTAATAAGGACATTAAAATGATTAATAGATGTGTCCTTTATGTTTCAGGCATTTGTCCTTTCTACTAAATCCTTCTTACAACTTTTCTGATTTAGCAATGGCCTAGAATACTGGTTCTCTTCCTGAAACACCCAAACCAGCTATTATTTTCTGCCAAGTCGTCTACCCACAATTCATTAAAGGTTGCTATGCCTAAAATTGTGGAGCTTGGTAATTTCTGGGCATGATTTCATTTGTTTATATATTTTCAAAATCTACCATTTGAAAATATTTTATGAGAAAGCAGGGAATATGAAGGAAATACTACAGCTAAACACGAGCTGGGCTTCTGAGTCATAGACAAAAGGAAGCTACAATCTTCTTTTCCACTCACTCCTGCACTCAGTTCTAGGGAAGACAGAGCATAAAGAAGATGGAGGAGCAATTCAAAAGCAACTGACTATAACCCATGCCTCTCTGTCACGATGCTTGCCAGTTCCATATTATCTGTAAGAAATGCCTTTGCCGAAGCACATCCTGTTGGTGCAAGACGTGACTAACAAGTGCAAAGTTTTCCTAGTATAAATATGTTAACAGTATAAATGATGGCAAATGCAGTTAAGTATTTTGGGCAGCTCTGACACAGAAACAGCCCAAGAGAATGATATGAGCATTTTGTACTTTTACCTTTTTCTGGAAAAAAATAAATTACTTTAGACTGCCCCATAATCACAGATAAAAATATAAAAAATGATAATGGATTTTCCATATTTACAATCCTTAAAATAGAAGTCTTTAACATGTCATAACATAAGATGGCATGCTTAAATCCACCTGGAAAGAAGTGCTGAGATTATTCTTATTTCTCAGAAATGCAACCTCATTAGCAAGAATGTATGTAAACCATAAAAACATATACAGATATGCATACATTCAATCTCTGATTTTCTTAGTTTGTAGATAAGCCGCAACTTTAAATAGTGTTCATCACTTGAAATTCTGCTCTGGATGCATTTTTATGAATAGTTGGTGATCTATCATTCATATGTAGCTCATTGAGAGTATGTGATATTTTACATTCAAAATGATTTATTCTACAGATTATAGGACAGTCATCTGTATAAGCTAGTCAGTTTTCATTTGTTTTAGAATCAGATCTCTGTAACTAACACTTGCAAATATAAATGCAAAATTTGATGTATTAAATTAACTTTTAACACTGTGATTTAATAATCATAGCAACATGAATACTAATTAGAACATGTATGGTGTATACAAAAAAGCTCAGAAAACAATAAATCAATCTACATATTAGTTTTTCTCCTGGAAAGTAGAAAGCTTGTAACGTTTATCACCAGAAAAGGGCTCTTCCTACTATATTTTGCTTGGTCAGGTCTGCTACTCTATGCACTTTGAGATATCAGCACAACAGGAAATACAAAGGAAGCTAAACTTCCTCTGCAGCCTTGCAATTTCAAATATGCAGAACACAGATATAACGACAAAACAAAATCGATGCTTTTCCCTTTGATTTCTCAGGACAAAATCTATTTCCTAAACCACTTTTTGAAAACTCTCCAGTTTTCACATTTGTATTTATGGCATGTAGGGCCCCACAATGAGAYGGAATTAGGCTTTAGAGACTGCTTTCTGGCATAAAAATATATTACCACAGCTATTTATTTATATTGCTGTCATGTGTAAGAGTCCTAGTCTAAGATCATGTCCCAGTTGTGCTTGATGCTGTTTGAACGTAAACCCAAAACAATACCTTTCCCCAGCTTACAATGTAAAGATGAAATAAGAGATAACAGAATTATAAGTGAAACGATGAGACAATATTCTTCAGAAAGACAGATGGTAGTTTCAGCCACTGTACCACATCCCACCTTTTCTAGTTTTGAAAGAGGATAATATATTAGCATACATGACCATTTTTGGATGGCCGTGGGGACTTCCTCTCAAGCATGAGAAACAGCATGAGATAAAACACAAATATGTAAATATGTTAAAAATGTTTCTGAGTTAAATGGAAGCTAATGTTGTGGACCAGTTAAAGGCAGGATCCCATATCCTCAGGTTGTGAGGCAGAGCTTATGAAGAGCTTGAAAACTGCATGCAAATTATTTGAGTTGGTACAGAAGCTTAGACATGGCCAAGTACTGAACTAGGGAAATGATTTTGCAGAAACATTCTGTGTAGGTGCTCAGCTGTAAAAACCTACATAGGGAAAAGTGTGAGAGATGGCTGAAAGCAAAAAATTAATACAACATGATGGAAATAGGGGCAAGAGTTTGCTGTGTGAATGGACAGAATTATGTTAATTATGCAGAAAGAATGAACAAAACCTAAGCACTGAACTAGTAAGAAAACTTATAGAGAGGTCAGAATTGAAAAAAATGCTCAGGTTAACAGCTTGAACAGGCAGGATGTGGCATTGCTCAGGATGAATGACAAAGGAAGTAGTAAGGAAGGCTGTGGGGAAGGAATAATAAATTCTGGTTTGATCATGTTGAGCTTGAGCTGAACCTCCATGGATATATCAAGGTGAAATTTTAGTTTGGATAAGAAATAAATTTGTAGTAAAAAAAAGGCAGGTAATCAGTATGAAGCATTAGTGAAGCAAAAAGTAATTGAATTTGTGCTTGTGCATTAGACTGCCATTAGTTAAGGTACAAAGTGAGAAGAGAAATTGAATTCTGAAAAGACTGTTGGTGAGGGCTTGTGAAGAATGTCTTGAGAGCATGCAATTCAAAGGAACTCTCATTATACTTGTCTCAAAGAAGCAAAGAGAGGACAGGATTTCAAGAGGCACATAGGTGCTATTGTCAAAAATGGCTGCTAAGTCACAGAGAATGAAGTTGTAATACTAATCCTGAGTTTTAGCTAGGAAGATGTAAGTATAGGCTTACCTGGGAGCACTTTCACCAGAGCACCATGGCAAGAAACTAGAGAACATCTAGCACAGAACTGGAAGAAAAAGTATAAAGCCTCAATTATTTAGATATAATACATGAATATTTATTGAGCTTAGCAATAATGGATGAAGGACAGCAAGCAGTTGGAGAGGCAACTAGGAACAAAACAGGTTTTTTCGATGAGAAACATTAACATGACTATATTGTGTATGAGACACTGAACAAGAGTGAGAAATAGAGAAATAAGAGAGGTGGGAATAGGTGGGATGGGAAGGAGATGGGATGCATGCACTGGGCTGTGTAGAGAAATTGGAAGAGACAATCAGGTATCAGACTTCTATTTCTGCACAAGAGAGACAAAAGATGAAAGTGTAGAAAGAGTATGGTGAGAGGTTAGGCCAAGGGAAGTGTGAAGGTAATTTTGCATTTTGTTATTGTCCTCATTTTTTATGGGAAGAGTTGTAAAGGCAACAGAGAGAGAATTAAAACAATAAGTGAAAATGTGAGAACTGGAGCTTGGATTGTAGATTTGTCAATTAATTAAACTGAAAAAGTAGTCAGTCTTTCCCAAGGAAAAACTAGCCAAGACGAAAGAACAGTGAAATGAAAGTCTGGGTAGTAAGGCAGAGGTATTAGGGCTTCAGCTTGGAGCTACTGAGGCTCCTTGTCGAATCTTAAAGGCTTTCAACTCCTGCTAAAGTGTTGGTTTACAGAAAATCTCAGAATAGGGAAGAGCCTGCAAAAGACACAAGAAAGGAAGGTCTCACCTTAGTCTGTGTGTTCACAGCRTACAAAGTTTATACAAAAACAGCTCAATCAAAATCTGAGGACCAAGACTAAAGGGAACAGCTGCCTCCATCAGCCTCCCAGCAGGACCTGTACATGCACTGCTATGTTATCACAAATTTCTGCTCCCTCAAAGAGATATCTTCATATATTTGTCAAGACACGTCTTCATCATATTCAATAAGTGACTGTATTTGCAACATGAATAAAATGCATCACTGCTATTTACTATCTGAACGATAAATGTTTTCATACTTAACTGTGGAGTGCTGAGAGTTGTCTTCCCAAATTTAGTGACCAGCATTCTAGTACAGCTATATTCGTACCTGATTCAAATCAATGTACTACATGTTCAAGCAATTCAGGCATGCACTTAGCAATAAATTACTTCAAGATTCTTACAACAGATTCAAGAAACAACAGAACCTCAGCTGCCAAATGTAACAGTGATAAACTTAAAGGAAGAAAAGGTATTAAGTTTATGTTAAGCACATATACTTACCCCCTTCTGTGGTCAAACATTAAGACTATCTAAACTTTCTGGAGGTAGAGGGCAAAATGCTGAAAGCAGAAGTGGAAAAACTCGTGGACTTGTAAATAAAGAAGTGCTTGAAATACATTTGACTTTATAAGCACTTCATAATCTGCATTAATTCTGTTGCTCAAACTACAGTCAGGATTAGTCTCAGGAAATCTACCCTATCTAAACATAATTTAATATGCCTGAATCTTACTGTATGTACTATTCTTGGGCTTGTATAATGGACCAGCTACTTTAATAGCTTCCAAACTAACTTCAAAAGTAATTGTTCTTTTTTAAAGTGGTAGAGTTTTAGGCACTCAAATGTACTGATGCCTTTGGCTTTTTACAAACAAAATGTTTCCTGAAAGCTAAGATATTTATTCCTTAAAAAGGGAGAACATCTACTACTTAATCATTCTATATGCACTGTACCAGACCTTGTAACAATTAAATGCAGCCTTGATATTGTCAGGGATTTATACCACAATCAGTGGTATCATATTAGTGTAGAGAATACAGAAAGATGAAAGTCCAAGTCACAAGTCCAGTCTTGAGAGTACTGTCATCCATGGGCCTTTGATGTCAAAGGAAATCCTGTATGTAAGTACAACATATGCCAAAGGTACAAAATCATGCAGTATAGGCCTCATTTGTTAAACAAAATTTACTTCGTTTTAACTAGTAAATTAGAGAAATTAGTCATGGTGAAATTTTGCTCTGCAATGACACTAACTTCTGTAAAAGTTTCAAAAATACATGTGCAGAAAAAAGCATGTGCACTTAGATGTTTCAAGAATAGACAAAATTCTAGTTCACTTGGGATAAAATTTATAAAGGTTCTGCAAAACCTTACTCTGCTACTGCAAGAAGCAGTTCTTACTCTCTAATTGAAATAATGGTTGACACGACAAAGGGAGTGGTCAAAGATTATAAAAGAGCACTGACAATCAATTTATCTGTTGCCAGATCAGCAGAGCTTCCTCCCCAGAGATAGGCACTATCTAGTTTTGCCTTGATCCATCGCAAATTGTTGCCTGGTAACTTGAGCTGCTTGCCTTTCAGGTCAGTTTTTATTAGATGAAAACCTTTTAATTACAAGCTTGACTGCTGTAATATTTTTGTTGTACAAAAATATGACCCCAAATGCTTACATAAACAGTGTGTAATTCCAGGCACTGCTTTCCCACTACTACCTCTACACCTATTTACTGTCAGGATTTCCCCTATCTGAATAGTTCAATCTATTTGTTAGGCTAAAGTAGCAGCTTTGAATCAAATAGCTAAACATTCTTGCTTTCTTCTAAGAAGTTTTTCTGACCATCTCCCTGTTCATGRGATGCTTTCTGTTCTGTGCCAGTCAGGCTTCCGCCCTTTGCATTGAATGCGTTCCTTCTTCTGGAACCTGCCTGAAGAAGTCTTCCCTGGGAATAGTGTGTAGCCAGGGCATTCTGGGTTAAAGTCCTAATCTTAACCACTGCACATTATTTACTGCCCTAAATATAAATGTTGTTTGTTTTTCTTGAACGTTTCCCTTGTCTTTCCAGTAATATTAAAAGGTCAGAAAACTCAACCTACCTGTAAGAGGCACAAATTAAGAGCTCTGATCAGGTCTTTCTGGCCAAGCTTTAGTTCAATACGCCACATTTTTCACACAGTGAAGCTCATACCGTGTTTGAACAGAGCACGGGAAAGAGGCTTCCTGCTAGGAAAGGAGATGTGTGTGCCCTACTGAGTCTTGCAATAATCAGGGGAGATTTCCTGATTCCCTAGTGAGGTCAAGTTACTACCACAACAGAGCTCTCCGCTAGCATGAGGCAGCTCCTCCTCCACTCCATGTGGCACCGGAAGAGTAAATGTCACGCTACCATATGTGAGGCTGCATATTTCCAAGAGCTTTCTGAGCTGGCGCAGCTTGCAGCATAAAGGAAATATTTTTTTTACTGCACATTAAATATATTAGGACATAAGGACTGTTTGTGTTGACTTGATGAAGTCCCAGCTGTGTGCCACTGGGTGTTGATGCATAGCTATCATATCCATTAGTCTACCAGCATATGAGAGTACTGATTCAGGTGATTAACGTCCACAGCCCGACAATAATATAAAATAGCATTCTCTTACCGGCACTGCCATATTTACGTTGCAATCAGTCTGCTTTTCTGGTAGAGCATTAGAAGAGCCAAACATGGAGCAATTTACTACACGAGTTACATTGCAGGCCCACATGTGGAAAGTCTTTATTCTTTTCCCTTTGATCATTATCCAACTTCAGTCACAGCAAACATGACTCAATATGTAAAAAACCACTTCTAATAGGATTTATAACATACAACAGATTATACAACCAAATTTACCTCAAATGGTTTAGAAGTTGCCTAGCTACGGGATTGGAAAGGTTGAGGAACTCCCTGCTAAAGTGACAGGAAATTAAACTGATGAGCACTTGAGGACTGAAGCTTCAAGCTCCACCTAGTGACAAAACTTTACCATTGCCTTTATAGATAATCCCAGGGAAAGCACAGGATATCATGAAACGTTTCTAAAACTCTGCTGTGGTATTGGCAGGGAATGAGTATCAGAGCCAAAAGAAGCACATGGTTTTAAAAAAAATACAAATACAACTAAAAAACCAACACAAGAGGCACTAACTGGCAATGGACTGCTCAATAAAAGTAAAAACCCCCCACGCATGAAAAATATGTCTTGGGCTAGTGCTACAAAGGAGAACAATGTGGCCATAATGATAATAATTTGTGAAACTACTCCCCTCCTTGGGAAGGAGATTTTTGCATGAAAAAAGACAAGAGACAGAGCTCTAGTCATTAATATTTTTCTCCATAATAAGAGTATCTTAYACTTTACACCACCAGTTGCCTGGTGGGATAGCAGTGAGATTTGGTTCACCAGCTACAACAGCAAGTCCAGTATTGTGCAGCAAAAGGATCTTGTGAAATGCTTATTGTATGCATAGTCATTTTATTTTATGAACATGCCAATATAGATGTTCTCTCATAGCAAACAAAATAAGATTTTGAAGGTTTTTGAACTGCCCAGTCATACATAAGACTGTGTAGGGCAAGCATGATTTGTCAGAGAAGTTAGTGCTAGCTTTAGAAAAGAAAGCTACATTTTGGTGTATTCTTCATATTTATTTTACCTGTATAAGATGACATTCCAGGCTGTCCTGATGACCTGAAAATAAAAATTACACTAGATTAGCTTGATGGTTATAAATGTACTATATATTCTGTCAGTACCAATGCTCTAATGCTTCCTCAATTAATTTTGTTACATAAAAAGAAAAAATATTCATACTTTATTTTTTCCCCTAAGAATAAGATTTAGTAAGCATCTGATGTTTTGATCTTTATTTTATCTTCTGTTAAATATCTGAATATTTGTGGTCGTGAAAAGTAGGCAAAAATTTTCTTGAAGAAGAAAGCCTTATGATCAAGAGGAGCCTGAGGATGTGGATTGAATTGCTGGCTTGTTCACAGATTCCTATGTAACCTCAGGTCCAATAATGAGAATAGTAATACTTTGATATCGCAAAAAGTTAATAAGCGTTATTTCATTTATAAAGTGCTTTGACATGGAGACAGTTCTCTAGAACACATTATTTTTTTCTGGAAGTTCCACTTCTGGTTTTGATTGCAATCAGAAAATCTAATGTAAAAGGAAACACTTAAGTTAATAAGACTTCTCCAAAGAAGAACCTGTTTGGATTTAGATGGGGAAAGGCATTAATCTTGTTTTATTCTGACTATCCTCACCAGAGTTCTGCAGTAGTAGATGACAATAAACTGACATGATGGAGCTTAAGACACACTTGTATTGGGAAAAACAATATTAAACTGTGTTTGGAAAACATGTAATTCGAAAGAAATGCTGACAAAATTTCCTGTATATGTAATATCCTGAAGCCATTTACCACACTGAATGTTGTCACATTTCTTTGTCTCGATTAAGAAAAAGGCTGTAAGAGCAATGTATTTATGTGACAGAATAGAAGAGAAGCACTTACTGGAATAGTGTTTACTGTTAAATTCTGCCAAAGTTTCTTTYAATTTGTGGTATTTTAATTCTATTTAAAGTGGTGCCTGCTAGTGGAATCTGGCACTGAGCTACTGTACTTATGCTGTTCATTAAGGAAAGTACTGTGTTAAGGATTGCGATGTAAAGTATGGATAATTGGGAACTGATCTGTTACCATGTTGGAAAAATATGCAATGCAGGTTTCAGCAACAGACTTCTACTAATACGCTAGCCTAAACTGTTTACCAGCCTGATTCTGTATATAGAAGAGGCTATATTATGTTAGAAGTCTTTGTAGCAGTTTGGCTACTCTCTAAGTTGCCTATATCTATGTGGATGAAGCTACTGCAATAATTCCTCTTTGTGCAGATATAATTTATATCAACGAAACATGATTTTGCAGATTCATCTTGCCAGGGAGAGCAAAATAAGTTACGATGATGGCAAAAAGCACATTAATGTTGTACAACTGTAATTACACTAGGGATTTTTCTTGAATAAAAGTCTTGCCAAGAAATCACAAATGAATCAGCACTGCTAGAACATACTGAAAAATTTTAGTTATACAAATACTACTCAGATCTAGCTTTGGGTTAAATAGCCAGGGTATGTACTTAGGCAGAAATAGGTTACATTAAGCAGAATGGCTATTCATTCAGACCACAACAGAAAGAGAAAGGGGCTAACACAGGAGGATCTGCCAGATGTCCCCAGTGCGTCACACGCCAGCTCTCCCTCCGCTGCAGCCGAGCTGCAGAGGAATGTGGTGAATCCCAACGGCTTCTCCCTGGACCCGCTCTGCCATCCATACAGTCCCCTTACAGAGCTGGCTTTCCTCTCATGGAGGTCCACCGTTGTCTCAGAGCCCCCAGGGGCTCATACAGCGCTGGGTCTTTTATGTTCAGGAGGATTTTTTTTTCGCTTTTGAAAAACCCAAACACAGAGCCCAGGTTCTGCAGCACGGTGCTGTAAACTGCAGTGCCTTGACTTTTAATGTACATTTTTCTTTTTACCGCTTTGCTTGCTGTGTTCCTAGGACAGTAATCATATAATTTGGGCCTAGCGTACAACCTGTCTCAAAGTGAAGCGTGTGCCTAAGTGTTTTGCTGGATCAAGGCCAGAAATGGCGTCTCACAATGGCGTAAGTCGGTACGCGTACACGTCAGTGATGCGCTGGTGCTAGGAGGGAATCTTGCAAACTGGAGTGAGCCCAAGGGCAAGCAGGAGGAGTCTAAATTAATAACATTTTTTTTTTAACTGAGGATACCAGAAAAAGGTCAAAGGACCTATTATGGTTCACTACTACAATTCATTTACAGGGTCCAGCAGGCCTGCAGGTCTGAGGCCGGGCCTGACCGACTGAGGCTGAGCGGGCCGGAGAGGGCCCCCTCGCTGTGGGGCGCTGGGCTTCCCTGGCCATGGAGAGCCTGGCCCAGCGCTCTGACCTTGTCCCCCTGGGCCCACCAGAAAGCCAGGCAGGGCAGCAGCCACGCTGGATGGCCACGGGGCTGAAGCAGGGCCTTCCCTGGTGTCCCCAGGAAGGTGCGTCCCCGGCCAGTTTGCTGAGATGTGGAGCTTTCCTTGCGGCGGCCTGTCCTCAGGTGGAACTGTGGCATCACTGCATGAAGGGACCTTGCAGTGTCCTTGTGCCAGCAGGGCGGGCACCGTGGGCCAAAGACTGGCCCAAAGTCTTTCATCAGAGGCAGTTTCTGACACTGGAAATGGTTGTGTGGTGATTTTTAGTAAAACTGCAACTGCTTCAATTGCTGGAAAGTTTCTGTATGAGAGACTAAACTGAAAAGGAAAGGCAACAGTCATTACAAAGAAAGATTAATACAAATGTGGAAAGAGGTTAAAATCTGAAGAGTTAGTAAGAGCACTGCTTTTTGTCAAAACATTAATTTAGAGCAATATCAAGATATAAAATAGCAAAAATTTTATGAACTATGAACTATTCATAGTATACAGAAGTTCTATATACATTTGAAGGGTAAACAGACTTTTAAAAGCCCTCCTAATCCTATACACAGTGTTACAATGAGCAGCACTGCAGATTTATTTTACAATCTAATCATCAATGATGCATTTCAGTGATATAACACTGCTCATCCACAGATCTCAAAGCACTTCGATAAATACAATTATTTTCATTTCCCAGAGATAGTTTAAGACAAGAGAGTCTTTGTGACTTGTCTAGGAAAATACAGAAGGTCATTTCCTGTTGTCAGGGGCAAGTGCACTAAGAAAAGATGAAGAAATGCCTTAGGGTAGTAGACACATTTATTTTGTACAAACCAGCTGATTCTAGTCAAGGTTTGTCAGCTTAGGTGGGGCTGATGCAGCTAGCCCCCAGCTAGGCTGGGCTAGTTTGTGCCTCCTATTTCTAGTTTCTTGTGCTAATGGAGTGAACTCAAGTCTGGCTGTACCTAGCAAAATACACCCAAATCTGACTTCCATTCCTGACAGTGAAAGCACCATGGTGCATGGTTTTCAATTGTTCGCGTGCAAAATGAATCAGCAGAATTACCGAGCATGGCTGAGTACGGGACTCACCCATTTTGACTCGAGGGCCCACTACAGTCAATGTCACTTCATACAGACTCCAAGCGTTGTGGTTCCTTTTTAATTTAGGGTTTAAATGAACTCAACATTCAAAGCAAAACACCGTGAAAAGCATTGAATGTCACATGGTTTCATGTGGTTTCGATGAAACTCTCTAAACAGGACCAGGCTCACTCAAAACTTACACCAGGATTTCCTTTAAGGGTTTGCTAACAGCAGCTGAGTTTTGTATTTCTGACTAATCCAAGGCCAACCTAGTTTCACAGGTGCTTACAGTGTGTGAAGAAATTTTCTGAAGCTGTACTTCCAATCACTGTTAATTTATTATGAGAGAAGTGACAAGGACAACAGTGGCAATGGTGAAGTGCTGATAAAGTACGAATACAGAGAAGAGGTTACTGTTTTGCAGAATGTACTGTTGGTCCAAAGCATCAAAAGTGCATTTTCAGTCCCATTTTGCAACTTAGCACATGCTTCTTTTCTCTTCTGTCCTGACTCTGCCTATACAGAAGTATGCTGATCAGTTCTCCCTGAGCTGGACAGCTCTGATTTGGGTTTGTGCAGCCACAGGTGGAGATACTGCTTTAATTAATAAGCCAACTTTCTCATGAGACCAACAGCTAGTTCACTGCTGATCTGCTCTGAGCTCAGCTCAGTCTGTACCTACATGTGCAAGTGTAGTTTTAGTCTCGGTCTCTGTCTCTGCTTGTCTGTTTCTGTCTCTCTTTCTCTGTCTCTCTCCTTTACATGCCAAGTCTAAGACTAATCCGGACTTTTAGTAAAAATCTGGTTTTCAAACCCCCAACGCTGGAGTATGGTTTAGACTTGGGGTGTTAATTTCATCCATTATAGTGCAGTTATGCTTAGGAGTGAGCTGTAGTGCTGTTTTAGTAATGGAAGGTAGAGGACAGCTCAGGACAGACTGCAGAGGGAGGCAATTAAAGGCCTAAAGGGATTACTTTTCCCTCCCACCTTGAGGAAGGAATGACGATAGGAGCTGTACATGCCCTGTTTGGTAGTACTGTTCAATTATATTTGTTTTAGTCTTCCAGTTATAGCTATTTCCCTTCCCTCCCTTCCTCCTTYCCCCTCCCAAACCTACTCCAAACTGCAAAACAAGGAATTAACACCTGTAGCAAGCTTTTCTTTCATAAGAGTCAGCTGAGATCCCACTAGGGATGTGCACCATTAGGTGTATTCCCTCCACCCTCCAGCCCCCTGAAGAGTCATCCTGTGCTGCTGACATTGGGCTCTTGAAGCTGAAGTGGGATCTTTCGCAGCAGTCTCAGTGCAAACAGGAGTGAAGGTGAGCTTGCAAGAGTGTCATTGTCAGCAGCAGTGACTGGTCTGCCAGAGAGCCACCGTAAAAGCCCATGTCTGCCATTAAGCTATTCTTAAAATAGAAAGAGATTTTGTTGTTGTTCTGTATTGGTTTTCCTTTAATCATGACCGGACGCTATGAGCATCATGTTACACTTATGTAGCTCTTGCCCTAAGCTTAGATTTCAAAACAGTAAATAGACAAAGCAACTTTTTTGCTGCTGTTTGCTCCTGCCCTGGGAAAAAAAGATGTGCTACTGCCTGACAGAGAACAAGAACCCTAAACAGGGTTTAGGGATTAAAGCTGCATAAATAAGAAGCAAAACCAGTTTTAATTTCCTTTTAAGTTTTCTTAAGCTATATCTGATTTTCCCTAAAATTCTCAAGAACATGATGATTTTGCTGGAATACTTTCAAGATTTGGCACTTGAAGAGTTTTAAACAGTTTTAAACTGTTTTTACTGTTTTCCATTTACAGTATCAACACATCAATTTTCTTAGAAGTTTTAAGATAGATTTGTTAGCCAGCCACATTTTGTAGATTGTTTTCCACTTAGAAAATCTCATCATATTTTGGGAAAAATTAATTATGCCTAATTATTATGGCACTTAGAAGCAAATAAATAAATAAATAGATTTTTCTCATTTAGCTTCTATGGTTATTTGGTTTTGAAGTTTTCTGTGTAGCCATGCAGGCTCAGAATTCCTTGTTTTCAAAAGGAAACTGAGATTCTCACTTAAGAGATTTAAATCCAGAAGGTATAGGTTTAGTATAAATGCCATATACTATGTAACTTTACAGTAAAGTGATGAGTCAGTGACATCATTCACATGTGTTTTAAAAATAGCAAACAAATCACAGAAAATGAGCTACTGAAGACTATAATCACTTAGTAGTAATTAATGATAAAAAATTCTTGCCATCTTCTTATGATTTTGAAAATCTATTTTTTTGCACCTTGTGCTTCTTTGACTTACTACAGCAAGAGAAACGGCATTTGATATATCCGTGTATGGATTACAAGACTGGGCAGCAATTATATCTCCTCGTGGTTAGTGGGGAGGATAAGCAAAGAGGTCAACTACACTTCGGGTGCATGTAGCACTGTAATTGAAACATTTTCCAGTTCTGATGATGTGAGTAGTGAAAGCAGACTTCTAAAATGCTGTAAACCACAACTGGTGTCAAGTAGCTACTTCAGAAGTGTGTGGAGCTGTCCAGATTCACCTCATCATAAAACTGCTATTTTTCTTCAATGCTTTTGCCATTTTCAGTTAATCTATAAATCTTTTTTGTTTGATAAAGAAGCATCGTGATATGTTTTGTGGTAAGCAGAATGATGGACATGAGATGATCGAGAACTTAGGTCATTTTCTGTGGAAAATTCAAGTGTTTATGGTACTCCTGCTTAGATGGAAGGAAGTAGATTTGAGATAAGAATTCAAAAAAGACAAATGGGATATATGAAAATAAGGTAGATGATCTCTTTGAAGCAGAAGTGGTTAGAAGGCAATTACTATGGGTTTCACAGTATGCCGGGATGCTCGGGAAGCTTATGTAGGTGACAGGGCAAATTACCTCATGTGTGGGTAGAAGAGTCTGAGGAGAACCAAGAAAAACTGACCAAGTTTACTATCCTTCAAGTTTGACTTACTATGTCATTTTTAATCTACTGAAAGTGATTAAGAGCTACACTCCTTTTCATTATTTAAATAAGTAGCTCTTATTAGCAGCTCTATGAGTAGCTATTCATATGTTATGGAAAGTATGTTCTGAAATCAAACTTGAATTTGCTCTTAAGAAATATTCAAAGCCTCACCACTTTGACAGAAAGGACTGCACTGACGCCTTCTGAATCCATGTTTGCTGACAAGTCAGGTGATAACCTTGTCTAGGTGGCCCATCACGAACTTTTCAAAAACACTTTTATGTATGAAAGATTAATGCTGCAACCAGCATCATCAGCAAAGCCATTTCAAGCTAATAAGATTAAGAGTGTCAGGAAATATTCAGGAGTACATGTGAACAAAACAGGACCCACAGAGAAGAGCAGATACCAGATGGAAAGCTTTATCTCAAATAGGGTTTTCTTGTTTAGAGACAATGTGCTTAGAAGATGCATCTTGTCCAGGATGCCAGAGGTCTGGTGGTCAAGAAAATGGTGTTGCTAGTCCTACTATTCATGCTTGATATCTTCTGGCTGAATGAAACACAATGAGGATCCAAAATTAAAACAAAGCTGCATATTAAAGCACATTATTGTTTTTGTTCTTTGCAATTGTTTCTGGATCTAGAGATTAGCTTTTTGTCAAATCTTTCCTGGCATTGAAAGTGATTTCAGAAAGGTCTGGCAATTTCCCCCTCCAAAGGGGAAATGTAATTACAAAATATTAAATCGTTCTCAATTAAGTACTCCACACAGGTTTAAAAGTCCTCAGGAGCCTGCAGTCTTCACTAAGATGCAATGGCCTAGTTGTAAGCTGCTAATACAAAATACAAATTAAAACCAATATCTCTTAAGGCAAATGTTAACCAGAGCCTCTGTAAGTGGGCAGGAAGTCCAGGACTCAGGTTTCACTCCAGACTTGTCACTCAGAGCCTCATTGCTTATTTTCTGCCTAGAATCCTCAAAACCAAATAGCAGTTCTGTGCTGATGAAATACTAGTGGAAAGAAACCACAAAAAGGTTGCATCCTAAAAATAAAGCATAAGTAAACAAGGCTTAAAAACTGTAATGGACTAGTGGTTGGTGACACCATGTGAATCTTTTCAGAATACAAAGTTCATATTACCACTGAGTATTTTAATCTAAATGTTTTGAATAAAAGGTCAGTGGGGTTTTAGAAGGGGAAAAAAAMCTATGAATGGGGATCTTTCTCACTCCTTACTAATCTGAGCATATTACTATTTTGTTGGAGGTCAAAACCTGTTTGGGCAGGATTTCAGAGCGAAGTGGATGCTACATGGCACTGGAAGCAGAGGAATACTTTATGCAGTCCCTCTTCCTTATTCAGTCCTTACCTGGAACTCACATATCCCATATCTGTGGCAGCTCTAAAGGAGCACTGATTGACAGAGGAAGGGAAATAGAGCATGACCAACCTTCGTTTCCTTTCCCTCTCACTACTAGAATAGTAAAACCACACGATTAACACTGAGGATCTCTAAAGGCGATGGAAAGAGAGCAAAAGCAGAAGTACAGCAGGGTGCAGAGTAGATTCAGCATAAGAAAAATGGCACAGGGTAGTGTACAAAGCGAATGCCATGGCTAACTCCATTAATAACAGCAGCAGTATTGACACCTAATACCATGTGGTATAATATACTTTCAGAATCATGGAACCGGGTGTTTTATGGGTATGCTATGCATCCCTGTGCTTGGCCCAAGGGTGGCTATTGCAATTGTATAGAGACCCCTCAGTAGCCAAAGACTACACTTCAGTGAGCAAGTGTGCTTAAGCTGGGTGAGAATTCAAGGAGCTATACGTTCCTGGTGCCATTCAGGACCAGATAGCAACTCAGAAATCCAACCTGGTAAGTGTTCTAGCTTCCTTAAACTAAAATCTTTATAAGCAAAAATGTAAATACAGTTATAAAGCATATTTTGAAAGGCTTTTTCTCCAGTACTGATATAAGTTTCGCAGTTACCAAACCGAACATTTTATTTAAGTAAAATAAATGTGCTTCAGACGTCTAAAATAATAGTCTTTGATTAACAGGCTTGCCTTACTCTCTTAGTCATCGTGTTAATTCTCCCGTCAACAGTTGTTTTTATTCTTGAAAACACTGATTTCAGTTGCTGGTATCCATTTTGCATTTGCTATTATTTGTCTTTTAAAGAATACAATACAAAAATGGAAGCTCAACTAACCCCCATCTGCACGCTACAGAAAAGATGATAAATGTAGAACTCCGTAAAGTCAGAAATTCTGTCATAATGAGTTAAACATATAAATAAGAGACATTCATAATTATCAGTTTAGGACTCTAAAACAGGAAGGAAGTGAAGAACATTACGTTTAAAAATCTTATTTAAAAGTAAAAATAATTATTTTTTTGAAACATGTTTTCATCTACCTTGATTAACTTACATCCTTAGTAGCCATGGGCCATGTGTATACAGAAGCTCTGCAGTAACTTTTCTCATACCCAAATTTATGCACTTCCTCAAAAAATGGAGAAATGACTACTGGACAAAGTCAGCCAAAGTTTAAAATGCAGAAATATTTTCAGGTTCAGAACTAGCTTATGGTTAATAAATGAGAAGCTTGCAATTTCTTTACACTGTCTGCATTAGCAGGTGCAGAGGCAGTCAGAAGGAATGGTAGATTTTTTAGAATCAGGGACAATCTAGCAAAAAATACTATTCAAAATGTTGTAATCCAGTCATATTGTTTTAATTGGGCAACATGGCATTGTGATAACAGATGGCAACTCCATTTGAAAAGATTCAGCCAGACTGATAGCATTCTGCCCTGGCTCCTCTGAATGAAAAGCTATGCACTTCCAGTTTGTATTGCAATAGCTTCATTCAGATTTCACACTTGGATAGACACTGTGCCATTATGAAAGCAAACACCATTTAAGGCTCTATGCATTCGTGTATGGAGATTTCATGGCAGTTTCCATTACTAAAGTGTCAAGTTAGTTGGAGCTGTAATAGCTGAGCTGCTTTAGAGTTAAGACATTACTGCTGGTAGCCGTCTACCCCACCCCCAGCCAAAGGTTACAGTTCCTGGATCGAAGTTAGCAGAAATAACATGCCTATATCTTAACTACTCCATCTAGCTGGTGCCAGCTGACATCCATCTTCCACAGTGGTTTATCCTAGGACACCAGGCTTTTTCAGCGGAAGTGCTACACATGTTCCCCTCTGCTGACTCTGTGGTAACTCCTGGCAGAGGAATGGGATGGACAGCTGGAGGCAGAAACATCTTTAATTTCAGAAGAAGGATTCGCCAGAACATGCTTCTCAAAATTCTAAATGTTAATAGCTTCCTTCTACAGAGATAAAAGCAGTTTCTAAGCCAGTGGATAGCTAATGTAGTGTTGCCACTTTGGAGGGGGAAATATGTTAATCGGGCGCTTTGTCAAAACATGCAGGAACATCAGCTACTATGTTGTCCATAACCCTCTTCATATCTGTGCACTTCACAAAACAGCAAAGTGCAGGAGGGGTGGAACCCAAGTTAGTCGTCTTACCCTACCCCAAGGGCTATACACCCCTTGGGATATGACAGCCTCAGCCATTTGCTTCCTCCTAACAGAAATGATTTGGGGCGGGGTGGCAGGGAGAAGAAACCAAATGTGAACAGACTCTGGCTGCCTCCTGTGCTCTGTGTGCTTTCTCACTCCCTTGCTGACCCTCTCAAGAACAACTGTAATCCAGCTGAAGTTTTTCCTGGCTCTTGCCCTATTTAACAGATGTTTAATAATGGTTCTGGATCACTACTTACATGCTCAACAGTTTTCTGTTAATCTGAAAAATTTCTAGAGAAAAAAGACTACGTAGGGGGGTGGTGAGAAAAAACCCCAAAACAAACAAGCAAAACCCCCAAGACATAAAAAAGATTTTAATTCTCAGGGTGTATATATCTGGTCAGCAACAATTCAGCTGCTTCCGGAGTGACTTTCTTAATGTCTCAGTACTTGAAACGCTTTTGTAGTACACTTGGCAGGCACCACTGTGCAGAAGATCATGATGTACAAAACCACATAATTTCAAACAGCAGGCTTTTTCTATCTATCTCAGCTGGCCCTTATATGGCCCTCCACACAATAGTAGCTAAGCTCCTCACAATCTTTTGGGCATTTGTCCTCAATGCTTTAATGAAATATAGAAGTGCTATACTCTGCACTGTTCTATAAGAATGGTCTCAAGCATGGCTATGAACATGACACTCTCCCTTTTCTCATGCCTTCATAGCTATCTTGTAAAGCTACAAAGCTTCAGGCAGCTGCTGACACCCTGCCTGACCATAACGAAGCCACAGAATTAAAGCCGTTAGTTGATACACTATGTACTTTAAAGGTGACCGTCCAGATGTTCCAGGGGCCACACTTTCAGACCTGCTGCCCACAGCCTCTCATCCAACAACAGGTCACTATAGTGAAGACTGAGGTTCCTTACTAGTCAATGGAGAGTAATAGACAATTTTAGGGCATGAATCATCTGCTTAAAGAACAGATGAATCACATTCTCCAATGCCTATTTCTCTTCATTGGCTGTAGAAAGTCTAGACAATTATTTGGATAGACAACTCTACATCTGGCCAGACAATCTCATGCCCTAGTCTTGTCATGAAAACTGCCATCAAAAGACAATATAGGCATACCCAGACTAAAAGCAAGATCCACAGAGGTTGTCAGTCACCTGAAACAAACCACAGTCGGTAGGTACTCCTAGGTATCTTTGAAGATATCTGTGTCAAAGTGGTTTGTTTAAGGTCTCACACAGTACAGACACAAAGTCTGCATCTCCCAAGCCTCAGGTCAAAATGTTGTCTATTGATCTGTCTTCCCTACCAGTCTGGTGGAAATGAATAAACATTATAATTGCCACAAATTCAGATGCTGCATACAGAAGGTCTTTTTGTTAAATAAAAAAGTCTTAATGATTAATTACAGGAAGGAAGTGAAATCATGCATGCCTGTGCCCTACGGACCAGTCTAACAAGAGGGTTTGAAGCTATCCTTGTCTTTCACTGTCCTATGAAAACAACATCTTTAAAGCTTCCTTAAAGATTACTCTCGTGATGAGAGGAGGCCATATGTAGGCTACTGGACACACAAATGTAGGTTTTACTCTGCTTCTCATTTTGTGTGTATTATACTGTGTTTGAAATGGGGATTTTGTTGCATTGCTACGTGACTTCCCAGCTGTCTTCCCCATTCAAAACAGAGTCTTTCCACTTGAAGCTGGTAAACTACATTACCTCCCTTTTTACTTGCAAAGGTGCAAGGAAAGGCACATGCCTGAGAAACAAGGGTCAAAATAGATTAGAGACTAGAAAAAAAGCTTTTTAACTGCTTTAACTGCTGTTTTAACTGCTATTTAGACACTCAGTTTTCACTTAAAGAAGAAAATAATCCTTCAAAAGTTATGGTCTTAATGAAGATCATCAAAATGTGAAGGGAGTATAACAGATGCAGAAATGCCTGAATTTGCTTAAAGCCTTGAACTACAGCTCTAAGAGATTAACTGTCCCATTAGCTGTCACCTCATACTGAAGATAATGTTTTCTGAAGGACAACACATTGTTATTTCACCATTTATCAAAGTAACAAAAGAAAGAAAAGGAATAATTTATTATTGTGGTGACTTGTCAGAAATATTCCTGGACATCAAGGATGGGAAAGAGGAGACATGAGACAGAGACAGAGAACAAAGAGAGATTGCCAGAGGTGGATCTGAGGATGTTCCTAGTTAGGAGCTATTAATATATTGCTGATTAAAATGCTATCAAAGAATCAAAAGAAAACCAGTTTAGTTCCTGTTTCATAGTCTGTAATTCTTGTTCAGCTAATTTTCCATTGTGTTCTATTAAACAGATTTTCCACCAGTTCAGCTCAGAAGATAAGAGCTTCCTCTGGGCTTTTTGGCACTTTTGGCTTTGGCACGACCTTTGGCACAACCAGGGAGTGCCAGGTAGGTGCAGTTGGTTATGAATTCATAGCCAGCACTTTATCTGCTACACGCAAGTGGCAACCAATCTGTTCTCAATCAGCTCTAACAGCCCAGCCAACTTAAAGCAAAAAAAAAGTCAATACCAAAACATGCCAGGGTTGAGGAGGTAACATTTTCACCCTTTATAAAAGTTTGGCTCTAAAAGCTTAGAGATTGCAACTACCAGCTTGTAGAGGACAGATAAACGTTTGACTTACACTAAGCACTAGAAGTAGCCAGACTCAAATACCTGAAGCGGTCTCAGGTCCCACAGGTGAGAGGCTGGCATTTAGAACACCAGGTCCCATGAGCATACTTTTTGCATCTGAACTGTTCCGAGAAGATGCCATTTTTGTAATGGGAAAAAGGAGATGCATTTTCCTACATACCACATCCAGTTGTAGTTCCTATCACTTATGTTTGTAGGAAAGGATACTAACTTTTCCTCCTTTCATTGACAAGGTAGATATATAATAAAATACAGATACTTTGTAAGCTTTTGTTGGTATTACTATTCAGTTGGTAAAATTTCCCTCAGACAAAAAAAGGCCTCCCTGTCTTTCTGTGCTGGTTACTAGAAAAGGAAATATTAATGAATTTTACCCCAGATTTATCCCAGTGAAAGCAGAATCAAAACATCATGTATTAGGCACAACCAATGAGATTACATAAAACTGATTTGAAACTTATTTTATGTTGTTTTAATTCCACTGACTCCAGAAAATGTTTATGCAGGTAGAATGGAACAGGATCAATCTCCTACTCAAAACGTGAGAAAATGACAGTACTTGGATTGTAGTTTACACTACTTAAAATTAACCATAAACAATTATATATTTTTCTAAAAGACTCAAGAAAGTGCAAGTTTAGCTTCTCTGTTGTAAAAAATGACATTCAGTTCATTTTCCATCCTCCTCTTTTGAAAGAAAATATTAAAGGTCTATGGAAAAAATGAACAGGCATTTGGCAAAACTTGGCTTCTGACAAACTGGCAGCAGTTACTGCATTACTGAAACACATTCATAAATGCTGGCTGCTTCTTCCCTGGAGGAATGCCAGTAAAGTACCCACCCTGGCGTCTCCCTTTCCAGATACACCAATTCCACACTCTTAGGTCTTGCTGACATACATCAAAATTCATTCTAAAATAGGCCTTTTGTGCCATCCCAACTAATCTAAATCGAGGCAAATAAGGACCACATCAGTCCATCTAGGTTGTATCTGTGGCTTCAGATATCAGACGAGTGTATTCTGATCTTCAGCTATGTTTACAAGACACAAAAAAAAGTGTGAAGCAGTAAAACACAGTAAAAACTAGCATATCCCTAATGCCTATCATCTGAGGAGCTCAGAAGTTCTTTATAATCAGAAGAAACAACCTCTGTTCCTTAACCTGTTAATTTTACTTCCGTGCATCCATGTTATTCCAATAATATTCTCATGTAAATGAGAGCAAAGTTAAAGCTTTTTGTAAAGACAGGCAATAATGTGAATTTCCATAAGTCTAATTCTAATCCTTTTTAATGCTGAAATGTATCAGTAAACATGGACAGCTGTTGATACAAATAGACTCATTCCACCCACGCTCTGAGCGAGTCAGATGTTGAGCAGCTCCCATTTGGGAGTTCAAGCTAATAGGCACAGTGCTTAAATTAACAGACTTTGCTTCTCCTTCTGGCACATGGCACACTCCTAACCACCACATCCTGATGCATCCCCCCACCAGGTGTCCAAACAGGACAAACAGGAGACTCTGTGGCATAAGATCTTCATGGAGGTTTGCACCCTTCCCAAAGATTCTATCTGCTGGACAGAATGATCTTTGTTGTTGTTGTTGTTGTTGTTGTTGTTGTTGTTATAATATTTGTTTATTTGTTTATTAGTTATTAGCAGTGACATTTGCTCAGTGGACCCAGTAAGAACCATGGCTATGATGGTGTAGGCGCTGTAGTTACACAAAACACTAACACACAAATACTTGGGCTTCATTTTATAAAGAAACTAGGCTATCTGCACTAGAATTCCTAGGATGCATTGACATCTTGTGGACAAAAAGAATATAACACATCAGTATCTACTGCCAGGATACATTACGGCAATATAAACACAATATTTGAGGACATACATAAGCTAAGTTCAAACTACCTAGCTTGATGCTGAGAAGATTGTACTCAGAGTAGTATGGACTTCTTCTGAAGGAAAACATTTGAATATTTATCTGGTTCGTTTGGATACTTTTGCTCTCTGCAATGATTTCTGTGCTGCTGTGGCTAGACTTCTATTGGTACCTGAGATACTGTGGGTAAACTAAGTTGGACACTGCTATACAAGACGGTTCCAGCAGCAACAGCAGTATACAGGTGCTCAGTGTGTAGGAGCCTAAAAAGATGCACAGTTGTGACATTCATGATGGAATAGCCAGCTAAGGCAAAGACCTCAGTTCATTCACTGTGGAAGGGCAGACTAGTATTGTTCTTTGCAACTAAGTCATTTTACTTACAGAAATTAGTTTGTTTCCCCATCACTATTATTTCCTTCCTCTCATGCATTCATTCCTTCGCTCTCTCTGGAGGGTATCTCCAGGAAATAAAAGGGAACAGAGCAAAGTAGATTCCAGTTGCTCCACACCGGCTGCATTTGCAGGCCTTCACTTTAAACAATCATTTTTAAAGGGCTCTTTTGCACCAGCATGACTTATCTGATCTCATATCAAACAAGCCAGCCTTGAGTTACCACATGGAGATAGTGGAGCTTCTGGATCTTCTGCCATGACAGAACCTAGAGTAAGATTCCCCCCCCCGCAATGAGTGGTTGACAAGCTATGGCCCTTGGAGGGACTGATCAGCAGCCTGCTGAGAACATTTACACAGTGCTGGCTCTTTATTTTTGTTTCTCATTGCATCTCTATATTAAAAATATCTAAAACTAAGTTTAATACTTTCTTAACAAAACCTGTCCATGGGATTAATTGCTGGAGTTGTGATAAACAATTGGTGGGAAAAGCAGGTTGCTGACTCACCAGAGAGCCACAATGAAAACAATTTGTTATCATAAGATGGACACTGAGATTGGATGCACTGAATGGTTTGTATGATAAGCAATAGGAAAACCTAGGTCTTGCATACTGCTTTCATTGACCAAAAAATTCTATCTATCAAAGCATTTTTATCCACAGCATTTTATCAGGGTTGTTACTAAGACCATCCTTGTTTTACAGATGTCAAGACTAAACATGGAGACATGGTGATTTGCCTAGAATCATCCAGAACACTAGTGTCAAAGAGAAATAGCATCCATAGCATCTCATTTCTTCTAAGTGCTCTTTTATACTCACTGATGCCCTTTCAATGCCATGTCTTGCACAGGAAGCATATATTCCTTCTTTTGGCCCCCACTTGATGCTTCACAACCATTGCACCTGCATTTCACATATTTGCAGCATATCTCACTGTTAGTCTGAGTTCTCATAGGCCAAGCACAAATAACCAGCAGATCCATGATTCCGAGTAGAAGAGTGGTATTGCAGCTGGGGAACATGCTAAATGCCATTTCCTAGCATCTCAATTAAGCTTTTGCTTGTTATATGATCTGAAAGTCCAGAACCGTATTTATCCAAGCCATAATCTCCCCTCTGTCCTGTGACCTGATGCTGTCACACCATACAGTCAAGATGCCACCATCACAACAGGTTGGTGTTCAGTCACTTTCTGAACTGTTTATGTTTTTGCAAACTTTGCATGAGTTTTGCTGAGAAACCATTTTTAGTGCTGTTCTCTTTGAGCTACTGAGTTCAATCAGACATTAAAATCAAAGGAAAGCTTGAGAGCACAGTAAAGTATGGAAGGGAAGTTTCAACGGATTGCTCAGTCAAGCAAGGTACATAGTTTTCCTGCAAAGCAAAATTTCAGAATTTCCAACTCTGTAGTAGAAAAACTGGGGGGAAAAGGAAACTAAAATCCAAACAAATTAGCTTTTTAGAGTTCAAAGTAGAAATCATGTTTCTCAGTGTCGTGGTTTAATCCCAGCCAGCAACTAAGCACCACACAGCCGCTCACTCACTGCCCCCCGGTGGGATGGGGGAGAGAATCAGAAGAGTGAAAGTGAGAAAACTCATGGGTTGAGATAAAGACAGTTTAATAGGTAAGCCGTGCACGCAAGCAAAGCAAAACAAAGAATTCGTTCGCTACTTCCCATCGGCAAGCAGGTGTTCAGCCATCTCCAGGAAAGCAGGGCTCCATCACGTGTAATGGTTACTTGGGAAGACAAACGCCATCACTCTGAACATCCCCCCTTCCTTCTTCTTACCCGAGCTTTATATGCTGAGCATGACGTCATATGGTATGGGATATCCCTTTGGTCAGTTGGGGTCAGCTGTCCCAGCTGTGTCCCCTCCCAACTTCTTGTGCACCCCCAGCCTACTCGCTGGTGGGGTGGTGCGAGAGGCAGAAAAGGCCTTGGTTCTGTGCAAGCACTGCTCAGCAATAATGAAAACATCCCTGTATCATCAACACTGTTTTCAGCACAAATCCAAAACATAGCCCCATACTAGCTACTATAAGGAAAATTAACTCTATCCCAGTCAAAACCAGCACACTCAGTCACTGCTAGTTACCATCACTTTGTCTTTACAATCAAAACCAACTGAAATACTTTGGAAACCTAAAAGAGGTTGCAGTTAATATTGTACCCAGAAAGAGGAATTAGACAGTATTAGGGATAGCTTTATTATTAAGTTATTAAGTTTATTATTAACATTATTAAGGCTAATTCATCTAGGTGTAATACTAAACTGATAAAACTTAAATTACTTTCAGGACCTGAAATGATATCTTTTCATGGTGCTATACTGTACCAGATGGCCACAGCAGATTCCCACTGGGATGTTCTCTATTGTGTAGAATTGACACGTTTTAAAGATATTATAATAACTAGCCAGTATCTGAGTAGTTTCCACACAAAAACAGCATCAGCCTACTAAAATTCTGAGTTTACCCTTGGAACGTGGCACTGCCTTAATCACAGGCACTGCCTCAATCACAGGCACATATTTTTTATTTTTTTGGTTTGTAAAGGTTTTTAAGTGTTTTATTCGTGGTAGTTTGGATTTGAAGTTTTTGGTAGGAGAGTCCAAGGTTTGTAAAACACCTGTAATGCCAATTTGCAAATGCTTTGGGAGAGTCAAATCAGTTATTTAAAGCATTTTTTAATTTAAACAAATATATTTATTGAAAACACCTAATTTAGTCTCTGTTTTCTTTCACCGTCTTTTGCATCTTTCACTAATTTTTTTTTTTTTTTACTCTTCTTTTGGTGGAAAAGTTTAACAGCTGGCAATATCAGCATTCTCTGTGGTGTACGGAAGTTGTCCTGGGAAAATAGCAAAGGTAGGACAAATCTCTTGTAGTAAAGATAGTATAACAGGACAGTTGGTCCCCTTAAAAACACTGCCTGATGTTCACGTCTTGTGGGGCTGGGTCCGCACTCTCCATGACTGTGAACCCAAAGCTGTTGGTATTTGGTAAGTAGCTTAGCTTTCTAAAGAAACAAAGCCAATGTGACAGCACACTACACCCATCTGCAAGGTTTCCTTCTTCTCCCAGCAACTTTGTAAAGGCGTAATGACACAAGTTCATGAATATGAATAGAGCAGTAGAGGAGACCTAAAACAGTGCTCCCACTGACAGAAAGGCAGGCAGAATTCAGCCCATTGTAGCCATTTACAGTGTCAACAGCTAAACATCATACACACCTACAGGGAGCTTTGAATCAACCTTACTAGATGTGGCCATTGGAGTTCCTCAGAAGGAACTGGAAGAGTTGGGCAGGGGACAAAGAATTGCTGTGGAAAGTGGAAGGAGCTGAGAAGGGGGTGGATTGTGTATGGGTGGTACAGACTGAGAGGAAGCAAGGCTTCTTTAGCTCCTCTGATCATTGAAAAACTGACTGGTTTTGCTCCCAGTCCATATAAATGATGTGAAGTTTTGTGGCCTGTGCTACTGCAGGAGGTCAGAGCTGATGACGGTTCTCCCTGCTGTTAAAAGCCCGTGAATTGTGGCTGGTCTTTTGCAGTTGCATAGAAGACATAAGAAAGCAAAACAAGGTGATTTCGGATTGGACTAATCTTTGCTCTTACTTCTATAGCAGTGAGGGATGTTAGGTCAGAGCAAGCGTTTTAGGGTCATTGCTTTTTCAGTTGCTCTAGAAGGCCTCACTAGTGTACCTTAGTGACAGTGTTCTTCACAAAGGAAAGACAATGCTAACACCATGAAGTTAGCCTTAATAGGGATGACAGGCATGCCAGTTAGCACCATATGCGATTTTGTGAGGAAGACAGCTGTTATCACTGGGAAGTGTATTGAGATTACTAAACTCTTCCCCCAAACAGCCATCAGCCAGTAAAGACTACTGGCAGTCAAGCTTGAGTGGACAACGGAGTCTTTATTTGATACAGCAAGACAGACATAGTGGATGATAAGGAATAATTCATCCTTGATGTTAAATACCATACAGACTACTTCTTCTCACTTTCAAATTTCCAGCTTTTTGTCTCACAACTAATTATGCTAATTATTAAAAAAAGAAGTGACATTTTAAGTAAAACTTCCCAGAACTATTAGCTGATAGGCAATCTTAGGCACTGTTAATGTCTGCAAGCTTATCTATATATGTCCAGTCTGTGCCAAATGTAAATAGATTCTCAACTGATCCAAGCTGCAAATGCGAGCATACATACTCTGACATCAAAGGAGAAATGTACAGAAATTCAGTGTCTAGGAGTTAAGAATCAGCCCCCCGTACCTTTTAGGAAGTCTGTGCCATGGATAGCTGGATGTAGTTCCTCTGCCCACTACGTTGCCATGTATCTGCAAACAAGGGATCCCCAAAAGCTAACTCAGCTCTCCAGCAAATAAATAATACAACCCTGCATCATGTTTTGCATTTCTGGAGGTTTAGGTTGGGTAAGTCCATTGTCTCCCTAAATTTCTGGGCTGGCCTCAAGTCTCTGGAAGGAAAACTGGGCTGCTGCTAGGGAAAAATGCAAAGCAGTTCAGAATTAGGGTTTATTCCTGGCATTAACACAAACTCTGTATCTAATCCATATCTAACAAATCAGGTATTTGTTTCTTTGTGCCTCAACTTCCCTGCCTATGAAAACAAAGCTAATAGCTCCTCATCCATTCTCAAAGTGCTTAGAGAATTAATTTACATCTAAAGTGCTTGGAGCTCCTATGACAGGAATCATTACAGAAATATGAAATGTTCTTGTTATTTTTCCAGGCAAATAAAAGTATCCAGTCGCTCAGCCAATTGGCAAGGCACTTCAGATGCTTTTGACTGTGGATATCTCTGTTTTCCAGGCTTCAGAAGGGCATGTCCAACACCTGATAGCTAGGTTTAGTTTCCCTTCTCTAAAATGAATGATAGCTGTGTTTTTAAACAGAGATAAGGGGAAAGGGGACAGTGAAGGATAATGGCAGCAGTTTGGGCTGTCTCTTTTGGCTTGGCCTCAGCCCTCTTATCTCACCTAATGGCAGAGTGAGTGCCAATGTTTATTTGGCCATTCTCATTCACCAGCTGCTCCTGTACCATGGTGTTTTTCTTCCCAGATGGCAGCACGATGTTCCACGATAAAACTGACACAAAAAACAATGCAAAATTTGTCTAAGAGAGCTTCAGCAAGCATGAGAAAAACAGCTGATATCTTTCAGAGCTAGCCAAGTTGCCTGACCTTGATGCCAGAGTAATTATGGTCTGATTTGAACAGAGGGTAAGAAAAGAAAAGCCACCACCAGATTTATCAGGTATGTTTCTGGAAAAGGAAAAAAAAAATATTAAAACTCCTCTCCACTTTTTGGCTCTGTGACAAAATCAATTGCTGCAATCTGAAAAAGCTCCCAGAAGTCCCATATATTAGCAGGTCTTGCGAACTATTACATGCTGGCTAATTAATGCCCTTCTAGATACATATTTTATTCAATTATACAGTGATCTCATTCAAAGGAACACTGAGATGATATATACAGCTGTATTTTCCTGGTTTTCATCTTTCATTTGTCAATATTTAGAAGTATTGAACAGAGATTTAATATTTAAATAATATTTATGGTTTTTAAAAAGAAATATTCTCTCCAAACTCCTAGTTAAATTATTACAGAAGAGATGTAACGAAATTGTTTTATTAATCTAATCTCTCTGAAAGCAAGATATTTTTTCCCTACCAGACAATACACACATGTATACAATACTTTGTACTGCCTTAAGATCTAATGATTTAAAAACCTAATTACTTTAGAATTACACTTTTTAAATGATCCTTAAAAAATAACCAAAAATACTACTTCACTTAAATGAGGAACCCTTCCAAAAATCTCCCTTTTACATCTTGCAATGGCAATACACTCAAATATATTTTTTTCTGCTGGATTTCCAATTTTCTTGTGTCCTATGTTCCGATCTCAAAGTCAAGTTAATCATGTCAAATTCTGAACATCTATTAATATACATGCGAGGATCCAGCTGCAAGACTAGGATCTTGGATTATAGGTTCTTTGGGTAAGAGACAGCTTCTGCAGCCTGGATGCTGAGCCCTCTTACCTGCTCCCCAGATCTCCTACTCACCGGCTAGTCAGACTGATGCTCACTAGCAAACAGAAGCATGCACTTACGTGCCCATCTGACAGGCACTCCACACTGGTGGGTCACCCCAAGTGCCAGCACTGATACCCCTGCCCGAACCCTGGGCCCTCTACTCACCCACTAGTCCCCTGTCAAGTTTGCTAGCAAATTACACACGTGCACCCTCACATGCACCAGGCTGGGGGAAGACACAAACACTTTTCCCTGCCCTGATGGCACCAGGCACATGGGCTATGACTCCAGCCACCAGTGCGGGGTGCCTGCCCTTACTCACTTCACTCTTACTGGTCTACCCAGTAGCTGGCACTCGGGACACACTGTTCCCATCCCACTAGCTGGCACTGAGGTGCCCACTTGCTCCAGTTGCTGGCACCACAGGCGAGGGGCATCTACACCCACGGTCTGACTCCAGTTGCTGGCACCAAATCTGCTGTAARCCGGTTCCACCAGTAGCTGCCACTTAGCCCTTACAGCACGCACATGGGGTACAGAGTGAGATTACACAGAGAGATAGTTAAGAAAGTATTTAATAACAAAAGAGGCCAGACTGCAGCGATCAGGTGCAGGGCTCGGTCAGACAAGCAGCAATGATTTAAATGTGGCAGGACCCTTTTGGTCTATTCCACCCTTTGTTCCTCCCCAGTTCCCTTTCCCTAAACATTCCTGCATGAATTTTGCATAGTCCCACAGGACCCCCTCAAATATCCCAAATCCTCATGTTCCTCTTGTTTCCTCCTCAGTTACAAAGTCCAAGTTGGCGCCTTCTAATGTGATGCCTGGTAGTTTCTTAATGGCCCATCAATTAGTGACTGGAGACTTTTGGTCTTTGGTATTGCCTTGTTATGCCTTGTCTACAAGGGCTGTGACTCTGTGAGTTCTTGTTATACCTTTACGCATTGAAAGGTCCTTGACTGAATAACCTTAATGAAGCAGACGGTCTCGCCTTTCAAATACCCTTCCAACAGTGACTCGCCTTCTTTTAAAGACAGACAGAATTTCCCACATGCTGCTTTTAATCTTCTTGAAACAGAGCCACTAGTAGCTGCCCTGCTCTGTTTTTAAGGGAGCAGTGAGAATCAAATAAATTGGAAGTACTAAAGTCAGAAAAGTAAAATTAATGTTTTACTTAAATAAAATACTGTGCAATAAAAATCAATTATTCTAATGATAACTCAAAGATCCTCACCCAATTTTTTTATATTTTAATCCAAACCCTTCAAATTCATACTGTTAACCTCTTCCGCTTCACCTACAAGTCGATACTGAGGAATGCTGAAGAGGACTGCAGGAACAGGGAGCATGCAGAAGGAGACCAAGCTCATGCTCTGCCAATCGCTCCGTGGGTGCTTGTCAGACAGCAGTGGAACAGTTCAGTGTTTCAGTTTCTGCTCGTGGCAGATTGCGGTTTAGTGGCTACAGACAGCACAGCTAAATGTCACAGTGCTCATGTTTGGTTCACAAGTGGTGCCTGAGCTAGGCATCTCTAAATGAAAAAAACATGACTTTTTCTCGTTTGAGTTAAAGAGCAGAATTTTTGTTGTGGAAATGATAGCAGTTACACAACTTTAGGTGTAGCCTAGCCTTTATGAGAATGACAGAGAAACTCAGGGTGGGTGCGTGTTCTCTTCTAGATCCATCTGTGCCAGACAAAGAAATGGCAGTTCCCACCTGATTATCACTGCCCTCCCCTGATTACCCCTGTCTTCCTCAGATCTGCCAACGGAGCGCTCCCGTGCCGGAGCACTTCCATTCGCCTTAGAACGAGTTAGCTGATGGAGCTATCCTGGTATATGAGGGAGTCCTCATACCAGTAATTTAGGTGATAGATCTGAGGGACAGGTAACATGCAATAAGAGATAATAATGAAGAGACTGTAGAAATAGCGCTCTTCGGCTGACACTGGGAAAAGATTGATTGTGTCAGTGTAGATTACAGGAAGAGTTCATTTACCATGATGGCAAAGAGGATGACGTTATCTCAGTTGCGCTAAGGCTTTCAGCCTTGTATGGCTCAGAGGTAGGTACTGAAGGTATTGAAGCATTAGCAAAAGTTTTCAAAAGGTGCTAGGGCAACAGTTCCTGGTTCCTGCCTTTCCAATTTACTGCATGGCTAAAAGGAATTATGTGGGAAAACTTGACTCTCTTTCCGTTTTCTCCAGTCACTTTATTTGCAGCAAATGCCAGTCAAAACACAAAAATTACCACATAAGCCTCTGTAACATCTCAAAACTGAGCTTTTGTGAAGAGAACCAGCACAGATAGATCATTGTAGAAATCACCATTCCTGGAGTGTGACTTCTCTAGCAGAAAAAAGAAAAGGTCATTCCCTTTTTAAAAAATGGATTCACTTTGCAGATACTTTCCTTACAACATCTGTATCATTAACTTTTACTTAGAAGATTTCTCGTAAGAATCTGCAAAGCCATCTGTGCAGGACCTAACTGGCACAGTACTAGCCTCAATCAGGTGTGTTCGAGCACTGCCACCCAGTTATGTACCACAATTACATACCACTTCAATCACTAACACCTAAGTAAAATGATGTGGATAGAAAACACTGAATATTTGTAGAAATCTGTGATTCAAGTTCAGAGATATTCAAAAATTAAAATAAAATCTGTGAAATCCTTGGATTATCACCTAAATCTGTGTGTCACCTTATATAATAAAGAACAATGCACCAGTAAGAAAAAAGGCTAAATTCATCAGGTAGATTATGTATTTTTTGTTCCATTCTGTTGCACAGCTTTTTATGTTTTAGTGACATATAAGATATCAGATGCCTGACAAAAAATCTCCCTTATACATTCTCTAGCTGTACTATTTCAATTTAATGGTGATATAAGCCAACATTAACTTTTTGCCACCTCTTGTTGTTGACTAGACTCCGGACCAAATATTTTTAGCCAAACATTGTAAACTTTTAATCCTGCATATCTTTATCAATGGAACAAAATAAAGCAATAAAAAGTCAGTAGAGTAACTGAAGTGCAGTTTCAGATCGTTTGACGTACAACAGCCTTTCCTGGCTTGCTAGCCTCAAGGAGGGGTGTTTTACCACATGATAAAATGTGCATCAGCTCCCTCTCTAAAAGCACATTCTTCTTTGGAGGGCTGACAAGGGCCACTTATCTTGTGCTATAATTCTGTCTGTGCCAGATTCATAAATGAAGTGGTATTTCACCCTAGACTAAGTGAGCGAGTTAGATGTACTTTCCTGGAGGAAAATCAAATATCCTAAGGCAATGAAAGAGTTAAGAAGGTCATAGGATTTGCCAAGCATCATGATGTAATTCTTTGAGTCTACTCATCTCAGAATGACTTAAGACTCTGGACAATGTCCTTTTTCTTGAGATTCCAACAGGATCAGAGGACTGTCTCTATAAACAAGATTAAGCAGTAGCTGACTTACTTAATGAAAACTTGGTGCTAATTCAGGAAGTCATTCTAAGTTACTGTGGATTTCCTAGATTCTCAATTCCTTCCAATACAAATGAAAATCTTTTCACTAATACTATGGTTTAGATCACATTTATGCTTAAAAAAACCACTGTGTAAAACCAACTTCTTGCTCAATTGATCTATTCATGGGAATGCCAAAAATACAGAGATTTTTCCCCTCTTCATGCCCCTTTTCAAAAATGCTCAGCAAAGGAAAAGAATCATAGCAGCTATTGTGGCTCAAACATCATCAGAATTGTCAAACAGGAACTAAATGTAACTGGTGTGTTAGAAGTCACCTAGTGAAATAACCTTTAAAGCTGCATATAAAGCAAAGCCTTCCGTTTCTAGAGTGACAAAAGATTTGTTTCACATCAACATTAACAAACATTGTTTTTTTTTTACATAGACCTCAAATTAATCACTGTTCTATTAAGTTCAGATATGTAACAAAGGAGATTCCCATCTAAACAAGATTTTGTTTTCCCTTTTCATAGAAGACCCTTCCCGACTAGTATTGCATTAGCACAATTTGTCATAAGATGTGCTGAGGAACAGAGTTTATATATAGAAACAATTATTTATTTGTTATGTTTTTAATCTTTTGTGTTCACCCACTGTAAACTTGGAATCTGATCTCATATTTTGAAAGTAAAATTATTGATTATGCAAGCAGAAAGTTATTATAAAGACAGTTACAGATCCAGAAATATCTTTGGTAATTTATCTTAGCACCATATGGGTGTTTTCTTTGTCCTAATTTTTACATCTCCACTTTGATTCTATGCAAAATGGCTTTCTCGCCTTCTTTTTATTTCACATGAAGCACTTATCTGGTCAGAGTTGTGAGTAATCTTTGACCCCTGTAGAAATCTCAAGTGTCTTGAAAGGTTCCCTTAGGGCAGCTCCTGAATGTGTAACTCTCAACTCCTGGACTTTTCATAGCACACAGTATATGCTCACAGAAACTTAATTCAGTTGTCAGAGATCAGGATTTCCAAGTTTTGGTAGTAATTACCTTTCTGAGCCCATATAGCAAAATGAATGAGACATAACATCTGTTTTCTGGTTTCTTAAGTAAACTTATATTGAGTGAATTCAATCATTGATTAACTGTTCAAGCCAATGAGACATCACATTTTTCAAAGTCAGAAATTATTACAATTTCCAGTGAGCCTATGATCTAATTAGAACTGAGTAGAAAACAATTTTCTCAGCCTGTTAAAATGTTTGAGATTTCAAGAATTTTTGCAAACCAAGGAACCCTGTAACAGACTTCCCAGTGGCTGGAACCCCCAACCTACTGTATGGAAGTTCAAAACCCTCCTACCCTTAATTCAAATCAAAGAATGTGGATTTCCCACATCTTATTGATAGCCAAACCACGAGGAGGTTAGCTATGACTCTGCTGGTTTTGATCTGAAATGGCACCATAGCGATGGGGATGGGTCATGACTAATGTGGGGTCTGGGAAGCAGGATTGATTTTGAGGTTTGGGGATGGAGCAATACTAATTATTGGACAAGGGAATTCAAATCACTGTGCTCCTTTACTATAGGGATATGAGAAGGGACTAAAGTAGATTAAATCTTTGCTGAAAAGAAGGGTTCGTAACAAACCCATAATTTCTGAGCTATAACTACCACACATCTGTATTTTCTAGGAATTGTTCTTTCCTAGCTCCAACATAGTTTTCTGGAGGTGGATTTCTGATAATTACACCCCATGTCTGGCTTTATGAAACTCCTGCAAAAAACATTCTGCTTCCACAGGATGATGCTGCATCTCCTTGTAGGTAAATTTTGATCAGAGTAGATTAGAGAGGTAGAGTTGGGAGAATGCGCAAGGCTTACAGGATGGATTGGAGGCTCAGAAATCCATGGATAGGAAAGAACAGGTGTCTAATGTGGAAAGACCAGGGACTAAGAAAGATGTGGGATGCATAAAAGAATATTGTGAAGGACGTAGGATAGGCTTGTAAAGGGGTGGGAGCAGTTTGGCATCTGAAAAACTTTGGAACCATAGTTTTGGTTGAGCATGTAAGATCTAAATTGGTGATGTTGAGGTGGTATTGGGAAGTACTGGGGATCTCTGGAGCTCTAATCTAGGATGGTTGGAGTTACAAAGGAGTGCTATTGCATTTGAATACCATCAGCCCTGATTTGAGACAAGGGGGATGTATGTGTGAATGATGCCTTCTCACTTCCATCATTTTCCTTCTTAGCCTGTATTGCACTGTCCTCTTTCTTGGCTTCATAAAATACAAAGTATTTTCTCTTATTGTCTCATCCATTATGAGACCAAAAGGACAAATCTGTAGTGTTGAGTCCTTCTGTCTCCTCTTAAGTGTCCGTCCTTCCTTTTTGTCACCAGATTCTTTACAATCACCGCTACAGGCAACTGCAGTACTCTTTCTTAGGATGCTTAAGCCTGTAGTACCCCTTTGATGAACCCTGTGGGGAAGTCAGGTATTTAGGTACGTCATTCTCTTGCCCAGCTACAAACTTTTCTTTATACAAGGTGACGATATCTTGCCATGCTAATGTTAAATAGCGAGTACATATTCACTCTCTAAAACACACTCACCTCTAGGTAAATTTATTGCTCTCTTTAGAGTTTAACTCGGATTTGAATTCTGGTCTTTGCTAGTAATTCACTGAAATATATTACAGAACCCCATGAACCCCATGCTTCAGTGCAGACAACCAAGTCATAGAAACTGCAGAGAACAGCAACTAATTCCTGCCTTTAACCCCAAACATTTACCTTCAGTCAGTTCTGCCAGCTTTGTAAATTCCTCACAATTCTGATGGGTTTATGGGTGATCTTGGCCAGTTAGAAATTAGCACCAAAATCCTCATGGACTTCACCAAAATCAAAATTTCACTTTATTGTTTTATTAAAATGTCAAATCCTGGAAACTGTGACTTAAATGAGATTCTTGGCTTCCATTCACTCCAACAAAAAATTGTTAGGCCTCGCAGTTGCCAAAATAGACTGAGAATATGAACTCTTAACCCTTTGAACCCAGAAGATAAATAACCCTCCGAATGTAGTATTTTTGTAAATGTAATTCCCAAAACAGTATCAATACTTTTGGGTGGCTGGTCAAGATTTTTGAATGGTTGGAGTAGCAAACACTGCCAAATCATTAATTGCAGAGGGCAAGAAATAAGGGTGATGCAGGCAAGCACTCAGTACTAATCAAGACTCGGTGTTTTAAGAACATCAACCATTGTAGATGAAACTAATACTGCTTCCAAAAAAGTGAATTTAAGTTTTGCTAGTCTCTGCAAAATCAGCAGATTTGACCCCCAAACCCTCTCATTCTTGCAGACACTTATGAAAGTTTACAGACAATCTACTTATATCTATGGGATCGAATGATTCAGGTCTCTGACACTGAACTGGAGCCTGTCAAGAATTTTGTATCTTCTGAAATATAAAAGGAAGCATGTCTAGTCCACCTAGCTTTAACTTGTCAATTCTAGATTATTCCTCATTTCAGGGGAACAATTTCTAGACAAATACAGATTCCTCCGAACATCATACTCCTCCTCACAGGAATGCAGCCCTTTTGGAAAAAAGCTAATGAGGAATGGGATTATAATCCTGACTGACTGAATAAAAAAACCTCACAATGAAGGCATGTATGTTTAATAATTTTTCAATTTATGTTAGACAGACTAAAACTTGGGGCCACTTTTTTCCTTTTTTGGCTTCAGAGTTAGTTGCTGAAACACACTTCTCTTGGTCTGCAAGCAAACACTCCTGTTATTCCCAGCTTTAAGTGCTGAACTGTTTGTTGAGAACACAGATCCACTAGTAATCAATGTGGTCTAAAAAATCTTGCTAACCTCTTAACTTCAACCTTTCTAGAGTCTTTCTTAGGTCCTGAATAAAAGTATTTTTAAAACGCTAGTGTACCCATAAATAAATCTCTAGGTAGGCACCAGTAAATTCTCCTTATCAGAACTACCCCTTTTGTTCTTTATTAGTTTCTGCTTCTCTCGAGGAACATTTAACTCTCTGTCACATCCCTGATAGCATCATTATTTCTCTTTCCAGCTATTGTCCACACTATGCGATGGTCATGTTTAATATTTTCTGGTTTTACCTAACATTAGGTAACATTGCCATATAATAGTCCTCTCATTCTCTGCCTCATTAGCATGCAAAGCCAAGAAATATTTTGAAAATTCGCACAATACTAGCTATTTCGAAATGGTATGGTAAAGATCTTATAAATAATTTTTGTTTCAAAAAAAAAAAAAAAAAGTGCTGTTGCATAGGAATATCAGAAAAGGTATTCAAATTGCTTAATATAATGTAATATAATATAATAATTCTTGCTTAAACAACAATGATTTGTGACTATTACAAATTACTTCTCTGTCTCCTACCTGCTTACAAAACTCTGCCTTTTTTGCTCCATACTACGTGGCTCTTCATCACATTATGAATAATACATTGCATCCCACATTATAGGAAATGTATTTACAAATGGAGTCTAACTGCATCATCAGATGTGCAGTTTGTAACTTCGCATTTTAGAATGAGCTAAATGATTGAGAGCACTTGAAAGCAACTGCCATTATTTATGTTACAGTCAGCCTGAATTTGACTCTCCTCTAAATCTGTTGATTTGAGCCAAGTACCGGGCTTTACTGTACTATTGACTTTTAAACAGTACTGTCCATTGATTTAATTGGAGAATCCTGATTAAAAATTGATGTGACAATATGCCCTATTGCCCTCAGTCTGCACATAAAGCTAGTACTGATGTTATGTCTGCAAAGTTATAGTCATTCATATTCAACTGCTGTTCAGCTAGTTGCAGTTAAAATTGCCACTCCTGCTCTTAGAGATAATATCAACAGCAATGAGCAGATACAAAGACCATTCCTTTTATGAGGAAGGGCTGGGAACAGACGTCGTGAGCCATATTCACTTCCTACTAAAATCTTCATACTTTTACCTGTTTGAAAAAGATTTCTGATTCTGATTTCTCATGGCAACAGAAATTGGGACTCAATAGGACTATCTGCTAAGGAAGAGCTGAATCATTTATCTCTTGGTCAGTGCTGATATGACCAAAGAAACAGAGGTTGACTTGTGTAGAAGGATATAAGAACATCTGTGAAGAATATCTAAGGCCCAGTACAAAACTTGTAAAGCACTCCCTTGTAGTTTCTTGCTGTATTTGTTGAGCATGTACTTTCAGTACACCTTTTCTTTCGTGCAGTGACAATGTTCCATTAACTGAAAGGTAAAATTTAAAGAAAAAACACTGTCCTACTGATGCCCTCTAAATCAACAACTTCTACTGGTTTTCTTAATGTACTTGGCAGAAAACATTACTTAAAACTGACATTAACTACTTTGTTAACTACATCTGAGATTTACTCTCACACAGCACAAATTTGGAGTTAACTACTAGCAATAACCCTGAATATATTTCAAAATATCATAATAGCAAGTGTTACTGAGGAAGAAGAAATGAGAAGATAGATTCTTTTGTCTTTATAAGACAGATTAAGGACCCAAACTAAAAACAGAAAGGGAACCAGTAGAAAAATTTACACAGATTAGAGTATCGCTGGTCTAGACAGCCAGAAACATGGATAGAAGATACTACATATAGCCAGATGGCCCAACACAGAGAGATCAGCTAAACTTATACAATCTCCACATTTGTACCTGTATATTCTTAAAAGAAATGATTTTGACCTTTTACTACATTGTAGATGTTGGAACTAGAACTTAGCTAGTGTTGATAAATGAATCCCTGTGCTACAGAAAGCCATAGAGACAGTATGACATAACTATAAAGTTCAATTCAGCAGAAAATATTCTGTGAATTATAATTCCKCTTTCCCTGCACATATGCATTCCGGGTATATCGCCTTTAAGCATAAATACTTCTTGAAGCATCACAAGCAAAACCCAACACTTTGAGAATTTAATGGCAAAGCATGCACTGATTGTATACGCAATATTAATACTGAAGTACACCATATAATAGGACTTCATATGAAATACAATGCTTTTTCTGTGGGCAAATTCCATTTGTATAACATTCACCATAGGATTCCCATAATTTGGAGATTTGTGCTTCCCCAAGAGGGTGTTTTAAAAAACAAAGCCTGCTTGCAATTCCTGCGATATACCAAAAGAGGGCACCTAAAGCTTTCAGTATAAAGCCCAGGGAAATCTGCCGGAACTTGGATTACTTTCCAACAATATTTTAGAAATCTTCTCTCACTTTACAGCATACTAAGCAGAAATATAAAGTCTGTCGCTAGACAATGAGATATAACATGCAAAATGTATATAGTTACTTTAAAGGGAAAATGATATTTCAATATATTCACATATCTACATTATTTATAGATTATGCAGCCAGAAAGGAAAACTGTGATCACATAGTTTGACTTCCTATACAATATGTCCTGCATTAATTCCTTTTTGAGTGAGATAATTTGTTTTAAAAGAATTTCCTAACTTGACATTAGAATTGTCAGTGTTTACAGACTCCAAACAATGCATTTAAATAATTTCAGTGACTTTACCTTCATTATTGAAAAGGTATCTAAAATTCCTAACTCATTTTTGGTGTCAAGTTCTTACTGTTGGGTAGCTCCATTAACTTTCAAAAACTAGCTCCCATTATTCATTGTCGATAATTAAATCAAAATCAAGCCTGCAGTAAGGTGTACAATTTAGGACAYCTGGAATACTTCTTTAAAGCAGTGAGTAACAGCTGGCTTGGCCTAGTGTATCTAGTAGCTGAAAGGAACAAAGAGTCTGTCTTCTGTTTGCAGCTTGACTATTTGCCTATAGTTGAACCTTGGGCACTTTATTGCACTATGCAGTGCCTCAATTTACTTGTCTGCAAAATGGACCTAATTTTAGAAATTCTTTGGAATCCCTAAGCAGAAAGCCTGTATGAGAGAGACACCAATCATACAAAGTTCTTTGTTGCTTTGCATCTCCCAAATTGCTGTCCTTAGCGGAGTTAAGTCCCCACTGGAAATTCATGCTACCATTTAGGTATTCTTGGAAACAGTATTTTCCTTTTCCAGGAGGGAAAATATTACTCCTAAAACAAGCAGAAGGTTCTGTTCATATGCCCACCATAACCCTGGAATTTATCTAAGAGTTTATGCCTACACTTCTGAACTGCAGAAATGGCTCAACCTTTCTTAAATCACTAGTTCACTTAAAATTTGAGCTCCAGACCTTGAATTCCAGCCTTCTAGAATATCTGACAAATAAGCAAAAGCAGAGGCTTACCCACTCCACGTTGAGCCATAAAGATGCAAAAGGTTGTCAGGAGTCAAATCCCAAACAGGAGTGTTTCCTAGTCAGGCTGTGTGTATGCAGGAGCAGTTCCAGAATCCAAACTTCAAACCCCATTATTTCACTGGCTGCCTCAGGCCCAAATGCCCCGATCTTACTACATATGATCCATGCTGCTGTCTTCACTTTGCCGACGTCTGCCAGAGTTCGACTGATTACTTTTGGTTTTCTTACATCTAATTTTATACCCGTTCATGGCTACTTTCTTGTTTGCTTGTTCAGGGCCAAATACAAATCACAAAATGGGCTTTTATGAACAGATTCTTAAAGAGGCTGGTGGCAAACAACAGTTCATTGTTTATTCTCCCACCCTGGCACGAAAGTCAGCAAAGCTAACCACTTGCTGCCCTTATCAACACCCTGACGTGTCTATTTAGGAACATCAGTATCTCCACCTCACAACTTAGCTATATGAATACAATATAGAAAATAATGTAAAGCATGGAACAAGAAGTAGAAGCAAAAATGCCGTTCATGAAAATTGCGATAAAATTGACCAGAAGTAATTGGTGGCAGGAGACAGAAAAGATGACTGAGCACCATAGCTGTGCAGACTTCTTCCTAGCAGAGAAGAGCGGACTGTCTGGAGTCAGCATAGCACCATGCACAGGTACTAGCTATGCAATTGCAGTTAGCACTGCTGTGGAGTCAGGCTTAAACACGACAGGCTGTGTGATGTGCCCACAAGTTTTAGCTTGCTCACAAACAGAAAGTAAATTCTAGAGCTGTATATCTTGCCCTTGCACAGAGACAGCAAAGGGCTCACTTCAGAGGAAGAATTAGGCACAGGCACTTGAAAACAGATCTTTCTTGAGTCAGATTCCAAACTTTGATAAAATTCAGTAATTGCCTTGTGAAAGTCCTGCCTTTGATGTCTTTCAGCAATTATTTTGTTACCTGCCTGTCTACACTACATATTTTCCTATTATATAAAAATAAGGACACTTGAATCATAGATTACTTTAAGCCACAAACAAAATTTGTTTGATGTTTTAATTGTAGCAATGTATGTTATAATAGCAAATATTAGCAACGCACAAAAGTGCATTATACTCTTCATATTGATATAGCCATTAACTACAATAATAACTACAACAATTTGCATTTAGCAGAAATCCTCAATTATAAGTAGCTTTGCACTAACTCTGCTCTATCTGGAGACTGGAAAGGTTACCCTTCCCAGACACATTTATTTCAGATGCAAAAATGCAAAACATCTAATTCCCAGGTAAAAAACGAAATGAAAAAGAAACAAAGATTTTCTTTTCCACTTGCTTTTAATACATATATATGTGTATGTATATATATTAGAAAACAGGTGCAAAGTAAATATTCAACTGTAGCTTTAGTGTAGCTTTTTTAATCTCTCAGCATTTGCTTCTTAAATTGGCTTCCTATGCCTGCCTCATGAGTAACAGAAAATAGACTTCCAGCTGTAAAGATGTGAAGATTAATCCCCTATTAAATGACGGTATATTTTTTTCTGTTGTTTAGAATGTGATTAGTGCTAATGTACTGTATGATAGGGAACGCAAGAAAGAAAATTTTTTTTGGCCCTCTTAAATAATACCCTTTATTGAACCAGAGTTACTGTCCCCTAAAATATCAAGAACGAACTGCAAAAAGGACGTAAAGAAGAGCTGTCTGGAAGATATGTGATTAGAAAAGGGGAATGAGTCCAATTGCTTTTGACATCTATAATTTCACATATCTTGGGCATTTTTACTGTTATTCTTTTTCTGTATCTTCGGGGTTTGTCTACTGGACGTTGCTGTATGGATTTTGGTTTATTTTTTAAAAAGTAATTCAAGAATGTATGAAGGTATTTCCTAAAGTTGCAATGATGGTTTTGCTTTGTTACCTTTATAGCTCAGGTGGATTATACAGTCGCATTCAGAGAAAGAAGCTTTGAGTGAAGGAAAATGTGGAAATAGATGTATTAAGAATAAAATATTTTGTAATTACTGCTTCTAAATATATTCAGAATAAAATATCTTGTTATTAATGCTTATACAACTCCTGTTTTACAAGCCATCATTTTTGCATTTCCTTTCAGTGCCAGTGTCCTTCGCAGGTAACTGAATACTGCATACACAGGCAATTTACATGCTGAAAGGTGGGCTACCGCGTAGGCTCCAGTCTTGACTACCTAATTTTTCAGCTACTGGAATAAAAAGAACTTTTTCATTCGGGTTACCTGAAATCTAGATTATGTGCACAGACCTAAATGGAGCAGAACAGAGGGAGGAGTGTAGGAGGGTTGCAGGGAATGTATGCCTTTCAACAGTGCCAGGGAGTGCATATATAGTGGTGCAACATGCTCAAACATATGGGCCTACATTTGGATGCATCTGTTTTGGGTGCCCAAGCTGAGAGACCTAGAGAGCTGAAACTTCAGCAGACCTTGGGAACTAGCCTCTGAAAATCAGGCCTTTTTATGCTGTCTCAACTTTTGCTTATAAAAGTAGACACCAATAATCACCACTCAGGTTTGTAAATACAGACTGGAGAATATTCTCCACTCTGGACTTAGAAAAATAAATGAGTAGAAAATCAGAGGTTAGAGTTCTAGGTTTTCTTTGAATCTGACCCAAAACCCGGAAAGAAATCCCTACTAACTGGAACAGCTGAATCTCAAAGGTTTAACCTGGCTTTGGTTTGTACACTGCAGAGTACTGTCCTTACATGGCAAGGGACGGATCTAGAGGAATCTTTGACGTTTTTCTTTGCTAGTTTTGATTACCTCTAACACAATGCTCGAGATGAAAACTTTCTCCCTTGCAAGCCATTGCATGTGTTAATCAAACCAGTGTATAAATCACAATGAAATGAACTTGAATGCAATTCTAGAAAAAGATATGCATGACCCTAAGAGTAGCTGTCTGAATACCTTGCTAATACAGCCACAGACAATGGCTCAGGTAATATAAAAGTGTTCTAGATTTTTCCTCAGTGATGTGTGTTCAATATAAATTAGTTTGCTATGAAAAATAAAATGACAGCTTTAGATGGATTCAGGATTTCTTTCCCACAGATTCAGTTCTTTGATCAAAAACTACAGTAGATTGAAGTTTTGCTATTGTCAACATATTGTACATACACAGCGTGTTTATTTTTGTGCACTTTTAATGTATTTAACCTTAATGTCTGCTCCTTTAAAGCAGAGAAACTGTGGCTCAGCATCTTGAATTGTCAAAGCAACCTATTGCAGATTTCTTTTTATAGATGAAAAGAAGTGTCCAGATGATGAATGCTATTCACGAAGTGATTGCTGTGGCAGTCATATCATGTCTCAAAGTACACATGGCTGCATAAATAGAAACTACTGAAACTTGTACTGACATGTAAAACTTTTTCCATGGCATATGAACCTTTGTGTCACCTAAGGAGATTCAGCTGGAGCTCTTACTAAAAATGCAAGTAGTTTTATTTGCTTTTTTAATTGTTTTTTTAATATCACTTTATTGAATGGGCCAAAAGTGAGATATTCCTCCCCCCCATGGGACCCTCAAGTTTAACATTAGAAGAAGTTTTGTGACAGTCTAGTAAACCTTTAATGAGATTTCTTTTTGTGACAGACAGATGTAAATGTATCCCTCTAATCCTATCCTTTCAGGTCTTTGTCTGCAGATGAATGTTAATAATTAGTAGTTGCGTTCCCCCCCCCTTCATAAAATTGTATTCTTCATAAATTCGTCTCCTTTTTTTTTGTTTTCTCAAAGTACCAGCAGCCCTGACAGCCTCCCTTTGTTCTTATGTTTATAAATAATTTATAATGTAGAAATATCTCTTCTTAGTCTTAAAAAATAAACTAATGGTTGAACATAACATACTGCCAGGAGCAGATATACCACTAGCTTTAGAAAGAAAAAAAAAAAAAAAAGGGAAAGGAAAAAAAGCTTCATGCTTAACAAAGAGAGAAAGAAGGAACATCACATGGAAATCCATTTATCTGAGTGAACGCTGATTTTTGTTTGCAGATGCTAAATGCATCTGAGCTACCCTCATCTTATGCTCTGTTTCTGCTTCTTTTCCAGACTACACACCTCAATTCACTCCATAAAAATGTAGCTTCTTTTAAATGTTCCGAACACACAAAGGGCTACAGCATGGACTAAGTTATCAGCATAAATGTGTTTATACTGGTGTAGGTGATTCCCTTGAGGAGTATACCAGGCCTTATACTGACACTTCGTTGACGATTGCTGTACATGATGTAGACGTACTGCTAAAGAAAATCACGCATCTAGCCAAGACATTCAGTCTATCGTAAACTGCGTATGGACCAGCTGTTGGTGTTGGGATTCTTTCACAAGAATTCTGAACGCTGTACTGCAGTGGCAGATACTTTGTCATGAACAGTCACACATGCAACCTCGAACTACAAAAAACAAGCACTCAAATTAGAGTTGAAGTACACTGAGTTTCAACACCAACTGAACGCCAAGGAGTGATCCCGTTTCCAAATGTCTGTATGGCTCTTTATTATTGTTTTATGCAGTCACAGCAGGAGCAGCGTCCACAGAAATGACTGGAATTATTGTTAATTAAGCTAAATAAAACTGAACTTGATATTACGCTGTCTAGCTAAGTTCTACAGAGAAATCTTTATTTTGCTGTAGGTTAGCATATGTCAAAGGAGATGATAGCTTAAAAGTCACTATGCAATATACTGAAAATATATTCAGGTCTTTTTAAATAACAGCCCTAGCATGCAATTTAGATAGGGATCTCGGCATTACCTCACATCAGCTGCTAGAATTTTTAACCAAAGACGAGGTACCATATTATCTCCTGTCTCAGAATGCTCCCTATAGCAGTGACAGTAGTGAGTCAATGGCTTACTACCAAACTGCTACATGGCAGCATCTCTGTATGCAGGGCAACTCCAACGAAGACTCCATAATTACACACAAGCAAGTAATTTGGGTGCTACCTTGTTTTATAGCAAGTGAGTGTAGCTCTATTTTAACATACTCTATTTTAAATTCCCCACCAGGTGCTAATCCGAGTGTCCTCTGCAGGCGACATACAATATTCACCTACTCTTCAAGCATATTATCACAAGTAACTATGAATCAACACCACTATGTAATTTAGGGATAGGAAGTGAGTGGAAAAAGAACACCTTACCCAAGGTCCACATACAGTAGGAGATGGGGAATTTAGGCAGATATGCAATACAGATGTAGGAATAGTTTTGACCTGCAGGGCTCAGCTTTGGATCTAGTAACTTAAAGGAGGGTTGGAGCCAAGATTTTAGTTTGATTTTGCAAGAACTAGGCCAGCTGCCCTTTGTAAATTATTCATTCTTGCTTTTGGCTGGTTTCTGACTTTGGGGGGTGGAATGAGTTTTGGCCAGAAAGAATACTCATGCAAAATCTTTTGAAATAGCTGGTTAAGGAGCTTTCTGAATAAAAGAAGATGTCACTCCTAGCAGCTCAGAGATGCATCTGCTTGCACAAAAACAGCTTGGAAAGAACGAGTTTAGATCTCCATCAGGTGTCCAAAATCAGTCTGAACCTTCTTTTTAGGAGTTTGATCTTCTAATCCTCTACCTTTTCTCATCCCTTCCCTTTAACACCACATAACAGGATTCTGAGCTTCCGTTAAAATACATTTTGTGATAGTCTGTAAATCTCTGCTGAGATTGCTGCTGCCTTCAGATCTTACAGGGTGTGATGTGAGGATTCAATGTTTTTCAGGAACTGTACATTCAGAACAGAATCCTGCTTGAAAATCCCTGGGTGCACACGTTGTAAAGAAAGCAGGAAGACAGACCTAAAATAGAGCATGCATCAAGACCAGAATTTCATCCAAAGGTAGCACGCTTGTGAGGAGACATTTGAAAGCTCAGTGCAATCTTTTAAAGGAAACCTTTCAGGTTCCTGGGGGTTGCTCAGGATCAAGAGAGAAACTAGTGTCATGGGAAGGGAGGATGAGGTTGAAGGGAATGAAACATTTGATTGGAAAGAAGAGAAAAACAGAGAAGCAGGGAGGAGTGTAAGACGGGTATAAAAGCATCTCAGACAACCATTTGACAATGGTACCTTCATATTTTCGATGCTGTGATGCTAGCACAGAAGTTAACCCTTAAATGCTTTTGCATTTATCTGAAAGCGATCTTCAGCCTATCGCATCTTCACAGCGATATGTCTGACTAATTATGCTGACACATTACTTTTCAAATTTTAACTCATCTTTCATGACTATATAAAACATCGTAGTTACAACACTACTTTTTCTTGGTTAAATCATTTGCCTGTTCTGCTCTGTTACACAGGTAAAAACATTTCCAAATGCATTCATAACCTATTCCACTCTGTTCTGTTCCATTCCAAACTTTAGCTTGAATAAATACCCCAAAACCCTAATGCCTGGAAAAGAGATCAGGACCCAAACATGTAGCCAGATCTCATTTTTTTTTGTCAGATTATAAAACGGACTAATCAAAACTTCAGCTGTAACACGCCTGATTTTTGCTGGTTTCAATACCTTGATCAAAAATTTTTCAACTGAGACCCTTTGCTGCCTATAACAATGTATCTTTATAGCACAGAAACTGTCTGGCTCCCCGGTGTTATTAAGAAAATACAGTATACAAAAGCTCTAAGCTTTAAACTATACAGCATGATTATTATGATAGCAGGAGGTGTCAGGTGGAGACAAAGACACACGGATAGAATTGATTTGAGGCGCGTCATCAGAAAATAAGGGTGATGTGATCACAGTACTTATAGCATATGCAGCAGCTGTACAATTCTACATGGCAGCTTCCATCATACCCTTCACGTGAAAAAAAAAAAAAAAGAAAAGATTCTGAGTAAATGATGGGTGAATACAGAATAAATTGTAGTGTATGACAAGACACTTTCTTTTTTGTTTAATATATAAATCAGGAGCACTTATGAATTGATATTAATTAAAATAATGTATTTGCTTTCTTTCGACAGTTATGTCAGCCTCATTAAAAACTGAGTGCTAAATCTTCATTAGATTTTTCAATATTAAAATACTTCCATGAAATATAAATTAACATTTAACTTGTTGCTGGTCATAGTAAGAAAAGGGAGGGGGGAAAACCATTGGGATGAAATCCTGACCCAGTTAAATCAATGAGACTTTTGTTTCTGAATTCAGTGGGGCCAAATAATTCCCTCCCTGTTGGCAATGAGAGGCAATAGCTTTAAATCTAACACAGAAGCAGGTCTCGGGAAGTATTCTATTTCAGTCTATATTCCTGACTCGCATGATGATGGTTAAAATTTTCAAAGTATCCTTGGTGACATGGGAGGAATCTACGTCCCAACAAGAGTAAAAAGGTTTAGATTCCTGGGTAGCTTAGGTGTTTTAGGAAACCTTACGGTGTGCCTTGAATTTGAACAATTCTACCTCGTGACAAGACACAGTGGCATTCTCTCTAGTACAATGCGAAATCTACTTTTCAGTAGATGAAACCTGCAAAGCAAGCAAGTAGTTCATATGTGAACACTGTAATTTATATCAAACAGCAGACTGTCACTGATACGCATCTGGAGAGACGTACCCTGCCTGATGAACGCCACAGAGCACTGAGCAGTGAGAGAGGGTGTCTCAGAGCTCCATGTCGCGAATCTTCCCAGGTCTCAGCTCACTACGCAGCTTGTGCAAGATTTCCCAGCGGACATGAAGTTTAGGAAGACGGATAGATCAGGAAGGGAGAGAAGCTGAGCTGCTGCAATCCAGTTGAAGGAAACTACCATAATGTGCATATTCAGTCATAGCTGTGATCAGTGACCCCCTTACTTCTGCAATAGCTGCTGTCTTGAATCAGAGCAAACCTACCTGGAACGGCTGGAAAGCTAACCGAGAATCCTTTGAAATGGCCTTGCTGCCTTTCAGATGTATTGTGCTAGCTGAAGGAGCTTGTAAGCTGTTTGCGTTTCAAAAAGAAAGGAGATCTTATAATTAGGCTTTCTCTGACTGGAGCTTGTTTGGAAATGGGAACAGCTGATGCTCTCCTCCCTGGGCTTCTGCATCGCCAAGCCACAAGGTGGTGGTATGGTGTCACTCTTTTTTAAACAACAACAAAAAGAGGTTTTGTTTAATGAGCTTGAACTCACAAGCCTGCTCATCTAGTGAACTGTGACTTTTCAAATACCAACCTATTAATGTCAAAGGCAATACTGAAGGGAACAGTTCTGTTTGATTTAAAAAATACAGACAATGTGAAGTCCACTATGCTCTAATATCTATCACCTATGGGGCTCCATTCATGCCTAATGCTTTATTCAAGCTAAGACCTAGTTTTTATATATCAGATTAATACGTATCTACAGCTTTGCACCTTTCTATTTTGATTTTTTTATTATCAGGGCTCACCGGGGCCATTTTCATTCCCTTACTACAGCATCTGCAAGCAGGTGGATTAGAGATAACTCTCATTGTGCTTTGTTTTCTCCTGACACTGTCATTAATCATTCCTTAAGCCACACTTCAACTTATAGTAATCAGGACTGGCTGTTCCCGAGCTGCACAAGAATTGCCTTTCACAAAGTAATGTGAAATTGGAAGCGAATGGCTGAAGCCAGACGCTTCTTCTGCATTCCCCATCTATCTCATCATTTAGGTATTTATCCATCTCAGGCTTGTACAGGGAGCATCTCTCTCCTTCCCATGAGGACACAGATTGCAACAGAGGATCAGATTTGTTACCCAGGCTTTGGGCTTTGATTGTCCTCTTATAAGTTCAGGATTAAAGTGAAATTTCCCACAGGGCTATGCAGGATTTGCTAGCATTTAACTGTTTAACCTGGCTGTTTGTGAATGAGAATCCTGTGGTCAACTATTCCGTAGAGAATATTATGGTAAGCCAGCTCTGAATGGCAGACATTTCGGTAAATTCCTGTAAAGACTGCTACAGTTGATTCCAATTAAGTTCGTACCTGATAACAATTGTTTTCTTGTACATGATGAACGGTAATCTTATGATAAAAAACAATTGTCTAGTCTCTTGTGAAAAACTCATGTCAGCTGCAGAATAAATGCAGACCTTGAAAAAGTTGCAGTCGTCTGTTTATGCTTTTAGAATCGCTGTGCATTAATTTGTCTTGAACTAGGTCATATCTCTTACTACGTAGAAGAGCTGTATTCCCTTCTATCTCACCCAGTTTTAGTAATAAGTATAAGCTAATAATATCTGTAGTAGCATGGCAGTGGAATGGACAAACATTTTAAACAAACCGCACTTGATGTATTAATAAAGACAAATTGATGGTTCTGGAAAGCATGCTGTTAAATATGTAGCCAAAACAGATGTATTTTTCCTGGCATTTGATGTGATTCTTGCACAAAGGAAAGTACCTATAATGTGCTATTCTCTACGAAACTGAAAGCAAGGGGGAAAATTTTCAGTCCACATTATCTATCTTTTAGTCTTAGCTTTAGAGCCATTTAAGGAAAAAGATTTTAAAACAAGTCAAAATCATTTTGTTATCTAGTTTAAAAAGACTGTATGCTGAACCACTGTATATATATTCTATTTAATGTGGATGTGTTTTTAAAATGCCTAGGAGGATAGTGCTCATTTCATGTGCTTCTCCAAGAGAGACATAACACCCAAGCAACTGAAGTACATAATTTAACAAAACATTTTAGCTTGCAGTGAAATCAGTTCCCTTGGAGGGAATGGACTGAATCATTAAACTCAATTTTAACCCCACTCCCTGAGAAATTTTTACATCTTATTCAAAAGTTTGCTTTTCATTTTCTTCTTTGTTGGTTAAAAATGTGCTGAATTTCCAAAATAAGCTTTCGTGGGATTTAGTTTGGGGGGAAAAAAAAACAGAAAGATTTTTATTTATCCTTTTAAAAATAAAGAAAGCCAGAGACCTCGAGGGAAAGGCTCACAGATATTATCAATTACAAATCTATAACTCCTAATGCAGACTGGAATTAATAAATATAAAAGACAAATGTATTCATTTTTTTGTTCGCTGTTCAACTATTCTGCATTACGAACCTATAGTTATGACATTGATCTTGTGCTAACCAGTGTCTCAGTGGAAAGGAACAGCGTTTGGTTGTGTAACGGTACCTGTGAAAGCCTCACTGGCTGAGTGCAAATTACTAAATATCTCTACTATCGTTTAGTGTTTCTCTCATAGCATCATATGATTACTGAAAAGGCATAAGCAATCCTTTCTATTTATTTGAAATATCCTCTAGATTCACATGAGTAATTTTCAGCTGTGTATAATGCTCCCAAAGTAACCTCTTCATTTCCATTGTTTTAGTGTGAAATCATTTCCTCGGGAGATAATTAGAGTTGCTCCATTTATTACATTAAATGATTAGCATGCACTTGAAATGATTCAGTATATTTTCCTTTATTGCTGATGACTCTTAAATATGGGCCTACATTTTTAATGGATAAATTAAGATTATCTTGACATTTTGTGGCTGCCTCAGCAGCAAAACAAGAGAGACTTTCTTTTCCAAATACACACACAGGTGTGTGTTGAACAATGCATGTTAGCTGAAGGGCTCCTATTCACCTGAATATCCGACCTGGTTCAGCTTAAAGACCGGTAATGATGTTGGAAGGTAAAATGACAGTTTAAATGTACCAAAACTGCTATTGCTTTTGGTGCGTGTTTACTTAGGAATAGTAACTATTCCTAAGTGTCATGGGCTCAGAATCCCAGCATCTCAGTTGAAGCGTCTCTTTTCCGTGAACAACCAGCATCTGCTTCCAAATGTGTATAAAATTATTTCTTACAGTGGCAGACTTGCACTTTTATATTATATGAGTTAATCTAAATGAAGAACAAAAGAGCTTTACTGTATGCTAACTAGTGAGTTATCATCCACTGGTTTATGAAAATAAATTACCCTAGAATTGGTGAAAACATATCACAATTAATACTCCGTATTAAAACTGAGTAAGATTTAATGTCAAGCTAGAGCCACAGCTTCAAGACTTTCTTTTAAGAATCAAAGAGCCTGTAGATGCAAAGTGCATCAGCTGCAGGCCCGAGTTGTGACCAGATATTTGCGTGACTAACATCGTGACAAGGACTCCCACGGCAGACTCCAAGGCTGACCTGGAAGTGGTGGATACCGACTGTGACGGAAGTCAGCAGAATTCAAAAGGCTCCATTTTCCCAAGACAGTGCCATGTCATTCCCAAAAGAATACCAAGGAGATATTTAACTGGATTTGAAAGCTTGGTCCATTGGAGTTAAATAACCTACAGCACTTGAACGACATTAGTGAACGAGAAACTGATGTCATTATTAAAGGATACGTTCCCTTGTGATGTGATGTGATACATTAACCTATCCCCCATTGCTCAAATTTCACTATGGCCCCAAGACTCCTTATGCATCCAGCCAATTTAAATTCAAGAATTTAGTATCCTAAAAATGTAATTTATTAGAGGTTTTAATGGTAATGATTCTTTTTATTCTCTCAGTGAGCTTTTATTCAACTATTTACTTTTTGAAGAGGATACTTATTGGTTATGTGAGCCCAGAGAATGCATCTCATKTTTTAGCTGGAAAGCCAGTTTGTTTGTGGTTTCAGTGAGGAAATTCATACATAGTTGAAAGAATATGCAAACCGTGACTGTATGGAATATGAAAGAGTAGATATAATGCAAAATTTTAGAAACCCCACACAGTATTATAAACACTTTCATAAGTGTGTAATGCAGTATTACAAAACACTTTCATAAAACTGTATCTTACATCAGAAAATAATACTCTAAATGAAGTGCCTATTACTAGAAAGACACAATGTGTATTTTTTGCCTTAGTCACTAATAAAACATGCAAAACAATTCTTTCTACTGGCCTATTTTCCATCCAAAAAAACCCACTTCAGGATATTTCTGGCATTTAGAACAAATTACTCTGAGTAAAAGAAATACTTCTCCATCAGTTCATAAGCATTGGTCACGTTGCATGAATAGGAAGCGGACATGTATTTGGGATACTAGATCTCACCAAATCCAATAAATAGTACCCTAATATGCAGTGTTACTGTAATTTCATGTAGTACTGCTGCATGGAAATAGCAATGGCACACATGGTTTTGTAACACCACTCTATATGTTTGGAAAGAAACGTATTTCCTCATTTCATTTCTTGGCTGATGCCCACTTAAACCAGATTCTTACCTGCATCTAAGCAGCACCCTTGGCTGCAGTGTGGTCATATGGGACTACGGGCAGACTTCCTAAATTTAACTTTAAAAATCTAAGACAATACTTAATTTGGTTGTTCCTTGGGCAAAGGCAAGAGTGTGGATACCAGCTAGAATTAAGCCCAAACAGAGAACAGACCCATGTTCCTAAATGACAATTGAGCAAACCCAGCTCCATTCAGCCAAACTCTTACAGCACATGAGTGTGTCCCACCAGTAAAAAGAGCCAGACGTAAACAGGAGGTTTGATGAACTGGGACTCAGAGATTGCTTATGCTCTTATTAAAGTCATAAATGTGACACTTCTTTCTACTTCAGTGATACTGAACCATCGTAGGACCATCGTAACTAGAGATGAAAGCCTGCTCACCTTATTAACAGCAAGTAATCCCATTTACTAGCCCCAGGACTAGTATATGATGTAGGAACATTTATCCTTAAAAACTTACTTGAGCAATATAAAAGCACACCATTAAATAATAGCACTACTATAGGCATATTATACTAAAAGTGCCATAATGTTGTTTGTATATGACAGGCATTTTCAGTATAAGAATGCTGAAATTCTACGCTGATGTCATTAAAGCATAAATGACACACTACCAAAAGATGGAGATACTAATGTATGGTGGTTAAAACTACACTTCTTTCTAAGTTTTAGAGTATTTTTAATAGCTTCAAAGCATATTTTTAATAGATAAAGTTATAACAATACCAACAGTAGTGGCGTGAAAGGTTACAATGGATGAACACCATCTCCCTCAAACATTTATTCCATTTAAGTAAAAATACCTGATAGAGAGCATTTCTATTATTCACAAGAAATCATGCAATATAATGGTTCCTAGCACTCCTTTTGTAATAGCTTATTTAAATACTTGGGGCTGCAATTCAGATTCCCACTTTGTTCAGACTTCACAGAAATACTTCTTACAATTGATCACATTTTTATTCTTTATTGTATTCTAAATAGCCTCTGATTTTTCAGAACCCAAGACTAAAAATTAGGTTTGCAGAAGCGAAAAGTAGAGTCTTGAAAAAACCCTATACACTTTTCACAACTGAGGAACAGTAACTACAAAAAATCTACGCTATGAATCATTTTGTTTACAGAACTGCTTTAAGGAATTATTCCTGAAGTCTAAATGGAGCTTGATGGGGCTTTTCTAAACCCCTAAAATCTGAAATGACCTGAAGGTAGAAAGAACACTTGGCTTTGGATTTCTTTTATTTGTAACATTTTCTTCAGTGATTCCAGCTCAGACTACAGTAGTTTACACAAAATTAAGAAACCCAGTCTGATAGGGAGTTACTAAAATTCTGTTCATCATCTTAAGTTTATTTATTGTCAAAAAAGGAATTTAAATGAGGAAGTAGGAATAGATCTTTATTTATGAAGAAGTTTGATATCAATGGTTTATAGATGCTACGTTTCCAACTTTTCTCAAATTATTTAAGAACTTTTTATATATTTATTACAAGTCCAGGGTAATCTCCCAGTTGATGTAAAATAGTACAAAGTCAACAGCGCTGTTGACTTACATCAGTTGAGGATAACCCCCTTTTTTTCAGAATAAAATGGTGATAGTTATTTTCATTCCAGAAAAACTGAACTTTTATCTAAAGAGCAAATAGAAATGATAATGTATAAACAAAGAAGCAAAAGTATATTTGAATTAAATCCCTGTAAATTTACATTCAAACAGTAAGACAGTGGAAGATATGACTGGACTGAAGTTGGATGTGCTATCTTTTCTCCACCTCATTTTGCCAAGGTAAAATGGCACACTTACATAGAATTACTTACTTATTTTAAGAAAAAAACTAAAATAACTAAAATGAACAGCACTATGCTACAATGATGGACTATTAATAGATTCAGTACTGAAATAAACCACTGAATTATATAAATTCATACTCAGGTTTTTTTTTTACAAAGCTTGTTATTTACCTGAGTATAAGGACCTTTGGAGCATTACAATGCGCAAATGAGGGCATTTTAAAAGTATGTGTTAGCTAAATGATAAACAGAAGCAGCTCTCTCAGGGGCATATCAGCTCTCTAATCCCCCAAAATGCCCCATCTCCTAACTTTCAGCTCATTCCAAAATGGTTTAGTATGATAAACTTCATACGGCAGAAGTATTATCAGACTACAGCATGGGACTCTTAGAGCAGTCAACAGTGCTCTTTTTAATATTGTTCCCATTTGCATTTTAAATAACCAAATGGTTTTCAGGCATTTAATAGAAAAACATTTTTTTAAATGAATACCAAGAGACATTTGTAAATAGCAGCACAAATTGCTCCTGGGCTATAAACCTGAGTGCCAAGTTTCACTCCAGTATGAATACAGACAAGTGTTAAAAGTCTGAAAAATGGATTCCTTAATGGATATACTGGCAGACCTGTAAGTGTAATAGAGCTAGCATGTGCCACTTTAATAAAGATATCATATTTCATCTCCTAGATTACACATAGCTTTTCTATTCTAAATAAAAAGATTAGAACTAGAAATATCTTCCCTGCATATCATATTTAAAAATGTACAAGGGAATGTCATCCAACAATTTGTAAGCATTGAAATTATTTCCTTGAAAACAACAAAAAAGTAATCCCTAAAGATATGGTAAATATACAGTTCCTTTATTGAACAAACAAAAATAGATTATGCATTGCTTTTTCAAAATCAAATACATCTGCTTTGACTGAGGCAAGGAGACACCTCTGGGGGCTTGAATCTTACCACAGCCTCTGTGACTCTCTATATTGTCAGTGCATCAGTAACCTTGTATTTAACCAGATTATTTACAGTCAGACCCTTGTAAGATCACACCCATTGCTGCTGGTGTGAGGGAGGGAAAGAGACCTCTGAAATTGAATACAAATGTGATATTTATTGTTACATTTATTAGGCTATAACCGTATATCAAATGTGCTAAATTCACAGAGATAAAATAATACAATCACATCAAGACTGAAAATTTAATACTAAACAGGGACCCACAAGTTCCCTTCCATCCCAGCTTGCTTTGTAGCTCATCTGAACAAACACTCTGCCCTGGAATTCAGTGGACATTTCCTGTGTGCTTGTTATTAAACGTAAGGGCTATTTCCTTCTGAAAGTTCTGCTGACTGCATGTAAACCTACTTGTACACCTAATTTGTAAAACAAAGCATCCGTTATAGGACTGTGCTTGCATTTGCCAGAAAAAAAAAAAAATTAAAAGCTCTCCATAGATATGTGAGTTTCATGGTAGGAGGGCGGCAGGTCTAAGCATTGCTATTAATATGAAAATGCAGTTTGGTCTTTGGAAGAATTTTGATGGTGGGGTAAATTAGTTTAGATTTCACCTGACTATATTATCCCCAGTTGCTATGCTAAAAATGCAGCTAGAATGTAATGCATATTGGCAGCGTCAGACTTGAGATCCTGACACTGGTGTGGTCTGGGTGTTTAGGCTTTTCTTTTCACAAGCAGTACTTTCAGCATGAGAGAAAGGGTTCAAGAAGTCACTGACTCTATAGATCCATATTAGTAGAAAACAGGACAATGTGTTTGGGAGGTGGAGCACGAGTTCTCTAGATTGCACCGTATTTCCTTTTGGTTAACCAAATAACAGCAAGCTCCAACTAGAGAAACAGCCTTCAGCTTCTGCCTTGCTTTCTTAGACTGAAAAAAATGATCCACTTCAGCGTATATGTTTTCTAATATACTTTAACTACTTCTTCCGTATACACCCATATAACATGATTATGTTTCTGTCAAGACCTAAGTGGTGTGGATCGACAGCTATAGTAACCCGCTAGAACAAAACTAACTAAGCTAAATTCACCCCCATGTCACTCATTGATGCCAGTGGGTGAAACAGGCCCTTGTGACTGACAAATATAGCAGGCATATTCCACACTCCATTAAAAATAACAAATAAAGATAAAGGTGGATAGGAAAAAAAAGGCTTAGCTTGTTTCTGAATGCCTTTCTTACCTTCCCTAAGGAAGATCTTAAAAACGTAAAGTTGGATGCAAGACAAGTATTCATTAATATATTGGAGTGATTTTCAAATGCTCAGGGGAAGGTCTAGTTCTTCCTTCTTTCGAATTGATGTAAATTTGAATGGCTTCCTTCGGTGGCAGTGGAATTACACCAGCTTTACACTCATGTAACAGGCAGCAGAATTTAACACTTGGTGTACAGGATTGAAGTTTATCCTGAATGGGAAAGTAAGGCTGCTCTTCTTTCCAATAGCACAACTCTAATTTACAGCAACTTTTTTTTTTTTTTTAAAGAGTGGCAGTAGCTGAGTTTTGAGCTTTATGAGTAAATTAACTACTTACATGGGACAAAAAGAAAGATAAGCAACAACAGCACAGAACCAGATGATTCCTCTTAGACAAGAGAGATTGTGGTTGCTTTTTCTGACAGCTGGGATTGCAGAATCTGCAAAATTATTTTGATATAGAATTCAGGGATTTTTCTCCCAATTATCTTTCTTTATAAAGAATATAATACTTAAAATCATAAAACTTAATAGTGGTGTATAGTGAAGTTATACACGTCATAATACTTAAAAGCAGTATCCTTTATTACAACTCTTATTACAGTAAAATCGATGGAAGCCTGAGTGGTGGGTGTATTGTTGTGACACTTAAACTATTTGTAAATATTGCTCAGAGCTTTCTTGGCGTATTTTAGCAAGGCAACATTTTGGCAAAGTATAATTTATCACACATGATATATGCTGTATGCTTCAAAGACAATCACACTGGAAAACAGACTTACGAAAAAGAAGCCGTGAGTGTGTCTTGCTTTCCAGTAAAAGCATTTTTTCAGTCTCTGGGTTTGGAGGATTACTCTGCAATCACGAAACCCACAGTGGTGGGCAGGAGGCCGTTTTTGCTTTGCTTTCAGTGCCCAGTACTAAACAGCCAGTGCCTTGGTTGATGAGATTTCTCCTGGTTCTGCAGCTTACCCTTCCTTCTTCTTATGCTTTGTACTCAAGCAAGCTCCTCTGACTGCAAGATTGGAGCCACACCACCAGCGTGCTTTCATTACCTTCTCATCCCAGATATGAAAAGAATGCATTGTTTTACAGTAATATTACGCTCAGCGAGGGCTTTGTTTAGAATCATTCAAAATTCTTCTAAGAGACCATGTAAGAGGAGCTTTAAAAATGTAAGGAAAAACTCAGTGAACAACCTACCAGTCTATATCAACTAGCTTGTAAAAAAGAAGGTAACACCCCCCCCCTACACTTTCTGAAAAATAAAATGTTCTAGCTGTCAGCCCTAATGCTAGTAAACAACAACAACAAAAATATTTATACTGCCCCTGCTCTCTTTTATAATCATCTCCAATTTATAGTTTATGAAAGACGTTTTACACATTTTACGTTTAACAGCATGATCGTAGAGTGATCTGTGCTTAACAGCAAACAGGGAGTTTGACCACTAGCTGACTGATCAGTAAAGCCTTAACTGCTATGGCAAGTAATCCCCAGACATTGACCATATTTCATGTATAGTGAAGCCTTTATTTTCTTATTATAGTAATAAAGGATGATTTTGCAAAGTTGACTGCCAAAGTAGGTTGGCCACACCACAGGTAAATGTTACATGTTTCCATTGACGTTATGCTGGTGAGGAAAATACATCGTGACGCTAGTTCTCAAACCCCATACATTTCGGGGATGTTCCAAAAGTTGATCCAATCTGGACTTCCTTAATTGCTCATTACTTATTCCAAGGAATTAATCTAAATACCTAAATATCTATCTATATATAAAAAAACCTATTTGAAGTCCATCAATGTATATCTTTTGTCTTCTAGTTTCTGGGTTTCACTTTAGATTTCCTTCAACAAAATTTCTACTGTGGTCTATACCATAATCTGGGGGGGGACATGTTAATTTTTGGGCTATTTACATCATGGAGATTTTCACCAAAAGGTGGATTGGAACATTTGACCCACTGTTAATAGGTTTTGTATTCTTGTCTTCGACTTTCGTAAATCTATGCCTTACTTTCTTTTTTAACCAAACACTTTGGTTAACAGGGAATAGAATGTTTTAGAAATAATAATGTGACTCTGCAGAAATGTTTAAGCTAGTGATCCTCRGGGGAAAAACCAGAAGCATCTGAAATCAGCGTAGAGATCCGAGTGGGTGAGAAGAATTTAGCTCAGCACATTATGATGTTAAATTAAGGCCATGCCTTGCTCTCCCTGAAGTCAATTAAGTTGTAATCTTTCATCATGGTATCATTTTACAATCACAGGACAGTTTGCATTTCTTCCTCCTTAAAAAACAGATCTTGGGTTATTATAACTATGTGGACACACTGCACAAGGTATTACAAACCCTGTTCCAAATAAAAGCTTCCACTCTGACAGTGCTCCGGGTTCTGACAGGCACCTCACTACATACAGCAAATACCAAATAAAACCTGTGTGCAGAAGCTTGCCTGTACCTCGTACAACACGTGTGTTAAATTAGGTGACAATATGGAAGAGGATAACTGAAGCAACCAACTACTCTACATGGGACCCCTATCCATATTCATTTTGGAGCAGTCAGTCCAGGGTGTCCTGATAGGCTGCTACACTAGATTTCAAAGTAGTGATCAATAAACGTACTATAAATAAATAAGCTACATATTTTTATTCTTGTTGAATATTCTAGTTGATTCCAGCAAATTAGTTACAGTGTGTGAAAACTCCCACCAGGAAAAGATGTTTAACTGTTTTTTTTGTTACAGTTTACTAAATCCAGACACGTTTCTCACACTGATGATTTACCAGAACTTCAATTTACCTCTGAATTTTATACATGCAAACCAAAAGGGACAGCAGGGTTCTACTTTTAGAATTTTAGCACCATTAAATACCAACTAAAATTACTGCACTTGCAGAAAAGGAGGATAAAAACATAGCAAACTCCTACTCTTAAATATTGCTATAACGTCAGAAAAGTAAATAAACACACTTTAAGATGTGGAAGTGTTTCCAATTAAAAAATAATATTTACCCTAGGAATGTAATCACATTTTCTCTCCAGTGAAATAAGGAAACTTGAAGAGAGAACAGATATAGTACAAACATGCTTAAAAACCCCACCTACCTCAGATAACATAGATTTCTATAAAACAAGTTAATATGTTGTCCACACCTTAATATTCATGATTCTGAGTGAGAAAGCTGTAAGCTAATAAATGAGAAACTCTGAAGATTTTATTTTATAAATTTTATTTTTATTTATGAATTTTAGTTTTGTCTTGAAATGCATGAAAAGAATGTTATGAATACGGGACACATTTATATAAAGTACAAATGAAAACTGTGTGCTGTCTTAATTTTCAGCTTAAATTTACAGACATACTACATGGCAACAGTATTAAAGCAAAAAGGAGTGATACATTTTCCTATTCAATGAAAAGCCATGGAAGTTGCATGGGGTAGAGTCTCTAGGAAATCCACTCTTTCTTTGAAAAAATGTCATTGGTGAGATAGGAGATTGGCACCACAATGAGCAAAATATAGTGAGGGCTGATACGGACTGTCAGCTAGAATTTGGGTTAAGACACTGACTTTTGTCTGCATGGTGTCTACCTTCCAAAGAAGATGGAAGATGCAAAACTGCAAGTTTCCTCTCTCTGGTTAATGTGGTCTATACAAGTGAATAATGTATAAGAAGATGTTCCCTTGATAATGTCACAATTATTCATTGTACAGCCATAAACTCAAATATTCACATTAACAGCTAGGTATTATTTTTCTTCTCTGAAATTAAGTGAGTGGCATCAGTGGTCATAAATGAGAGCATTCATCAAAGGCGTAGGCCATGGCAGAGGATTAAGTGAATGCTGATGAAGTGTCCAGATTCCCATAACTTGGAATGGGCTGCATTCAGCATTCCTTTATTATCCATCTGCCACATAACAAAAAGTCTCATATGTTTAATGCAGGTTTGCCCTCAGCCACGTAATAGGATTAGGAATAATTTCTACAAATTTACAAAAACAAATCACATGGGAAGGCTTAGAATTTGCTAATAATTTCTCCATAGCTGGGAGATCAAAGGGATGTAAGAGTCCAGAGCTAGGCGGTAGTTTGACCCTGGCCAAGCTTTTTTAATGAAAGGGTTAATCTTCTCAGAGGTGACCATAGAGGAGCAAATAGTGTGACCAAAGGCAGATTCAGGCCTCCAAAAATAGGAAGAAAATCGTCTGCAAAGTATGACAGCAAGAAAACATTTACAGAATAACAGTACATTTTCTGGCTGGAAAAATAAAATAAAACAGCAAACCACAATGAATTGTTTTTAAGCAAAGTGTGACTGGCAGGGGGAGGGAGGAGTGCCGTGCTGAGGAGAAGCAGCTTGCAGGGTGGACCAGAAACATTACTGTTTCTTTCTGAATAACAGAAAATAGGCTGAATGCCTTCAGTCTAAAAACACTCTGTGTTCTCAGGTGAAAACTGTCTTCTCCAAACRTGTGTCAAAGCTTTGGTTGGCTGCTTGTTTTTGCCATGTGCTTGTCCTTTTTTTTTTTCAGAGGAAGCTGCAAACACACATGCTGCTTCATAGGTGAGTTTTTGGGAGGACCTGAACAAGTTGCCCAGTGAACCTTTTTCAGAAATGTCCTTGGCTTGCTGCAACTCATGGTTAAAAACTTTGGCTTCTTTATACTCTGAAGGCAATTCCATCTCTCAAACCAAATCAAGCAGCCATGCAAGAAAAGACAGGGCAGAAAAAAAAAAAAAAACAACTGAAAGGAAATGAAGGTTTTGGGGGGTGTGGGTGCATATGTGTGTATTTTTTGTTTTTTTTCTCCCTTAGCAATCACTAAGCCTGTCTAAAAATTGTCACCTTCCTGGATTTCCTTTCCCACTCAGTAAACTGCAAAGGAAGCGAGTTAACATCTGCTAGATGTAGGTGACAGCTATTTCAATTTTGCATCGTAAGTGGTTTTAATGACATTTGGAAAGTATAGCACAATGGAGTGCTAGCTTTCTCAATTTAAGAGAAATCATGTGATCATTCTCATTTTTGGTACCCTGACCTGCTGTAACAAGTTTGAATGCAATGCTGCATTGCTGTGGTTTTCTTTACCTACTGGGCTACCCATCAAATAGCAGATCAAATAGTCTGATTACAAGTAAATTAGTGAATAATTTATTACAGCTGCACAAAAGCCCATGCAGACATCTGAGCCTAAGTGAAGATATTTCTTGTGTTTCTCTTCTTGGAAAAGAATTTTAGGCCAAAAGTTTACCTCAGCCTCAAGATTAACTTCACATGAACCTGTAAGTCCCACCACACTCTTTCATTAAATAAGAAAGGAGGAGTAGTGATGACAGGGAAATAATGAAAAAATAATTCCCAGGAAAAAATGAAACGTTTCCAGCCAGAGCATCTATGTTTGAACGCGGGGCCTGACATGTGCTCAGCGTACGAGAAAACAACTGAAAGCTGAATAGCTTTGAAAAGGGTCAGATTGGTATCCCTGGGGAAAGAAAACTTATGTACTGTGTTGCTTGCATCTTTCACACACAGAGACTCCTATCAAGGTAGCTAGAAATGGAGGAAGCACTTTCAGGTATTATTAGACAGTCCAGCTCTTTCCAGTCCTGTGCCACAAGGATATTTCCAAGAAGGATGCCACTGAGTACCTAGAATTGGTATGAGTTCCATGAAAAAGGAACATTTATTTGGCAGTGTAAATTGGACAGAGGTCACCAGATTTATTTCACACAGCTTACCAGGAAACCAACAGTTTATAGTAACTTGGTATTGCTACCAGTAAGGACTGAACTTAAACGTGCTGTAGAGATAAGAGACCTTAAATTCTCTTCTCTAATTATCCCCACATTCTCTGTTTATTTTATATAGATGATGGTTCATTCCACCTCTCACACATTTTGAACAATTCCATTTAGAGTTTGAAGTCCAAACCAATTTTTTTCTTTCATATACAGAAGTGCAACTCAGCTTTCTGATACAAAATTGGTTTTTGAGACTTCCTCAGTGTGTAGAGTTGTAAATATCTTGTAAATAACTTTGAGGCAGGGCTTGAGGTTAATGTTTTGTGCGCCACAGTCTCAAGCTGTGATGGTCATAACAAAAAAGCAGCAACCACTGTCATCCATCACAGGTCAGAAACAGCAAATGCTCAACAATTCCTGTTTCTTTAGTGACCACACAGATCTATGGACTCCCATGTGCATCAGAGAGGCAAAAGTTTTAACTAATGACACATAGCTTTAGGGGGTATTTATTCCATCTTTAGACTAAAATCTCTAGCAGTTAAACAAATTTTAGGCGTCTGGCTTGGCTGGCTATAATCATACTGTATCGTTACTGAAAAGAGATGGGTTCTTACTCTGAAACTCCCTTGGAAATTATAAGCTGGGTACTCTTAACTGACCCTCCTTTGCTGGCTGAGGTTGTTAGCTACCTAAATGAGGTAGTTGGGTTAACTACCTAAATTTGGGCTGTGTGAGAGGACTCAGATTTTAGACCACTGGTAAGAATTAGATCACTAGTAAGACCCCCCCACCTTGCCCCACTTCAGCTTACCAAGTAGAGACGTTATGACAGTGCTCTTTGCTGATGAAAAGCACAAATATAAGAATGTCCCTATTCTACTCCACAAACACGTTACCTGTGAATATTCCGGTAATTTGGGCCACAAATTTAGTTTTACTACGGTTTTATAAAAACAACACAGCAACTAGAAATTGAACAATATTGTATTCTTTTGTTGCATTTTCACATCATAGGAAATAGAGTCATAAGACAAATTTGGATCTGACACAATTTTCAGACCCCTATCACTTTTACGACCATTTTAACATAGAACCGCATTTTTAATACCATGTGGTATTAACCTGATAAGCTGTCTGAAGCAGAAATGCAGACATACGATGCGTAGCTCAAACCACACTGTTGGGATTCAGCATCTGATTAAGACCCTGTGTTTCCTAGACATCAGGAGTGTTCAGAGTTCTTGGTTCCAGCCTTTTCCCAGCTGCATCTGGAAACCAGTTTTGCCTTTCACCGTCTTAAGTAGCTGCTCGTTTAATGGTCACTAGGGTTGACCCTTACGTGTCACAGTGCCACTCAGTGGGATAAAGAACGAGATGCCTTTTTAGGAAATCATACTATGTGTTTACAAGCAGCTTCCTGACCTTAAYGAAATGAGTTGGGGAGCTGCAGATAGCAATCTATTGTGCGAATTCTACCGTTCTTCATGCCAGACCTTCGAGCGCTATACTGCCCTCAAATGTAAGGTCATAYCTCTGCCCTACACCTAAGGAACAATAGAGATTTTCATGGATGTTCAGAAATACATGGTGCCCCTGTTACAATCAGGACTGTATCCTGCCCTGCTATGCAGGCCAGACAAACCCAAGGGAGAAAACTGCATTCACATCAGGAGTTCATGTAAAGCAGTGTCAACAGGTGAGACAAATTCCTCCAAACTTTATTTGTTCTGAGGGATCTCCTAAAAGCACAGGCAAATTTTAAGAAGCCCTCTTAGGCAATGGGAAGAAATAGATTTGTTAGCTTCCTTCTCATGAGTTCATGTACCACCTGGTAATACTTTCTTCTTGCTCCTTTGAATTGACAAATGGCTTTATCAGCATTTCTTATTAACTGCTTTAAGGGAGGGAAAAGGGTCCCAACACTGCGTGGGAAATAATGGTTGCTCAGGTGAGAATTCTGTATTTTCATTGCATGTTGGAAATGAACATGAGGAATAATATCATCTTCCTCAATACAATTTGGCTGCACAGCTAAGTGAATTGGAGATAGGAATACCAAGAAGTGCCCTTCAGCATCAGTATCCAAAAACACAGCAGACCAGTCCTTCTGAACCTCAGTATTTTTTCTCCATGTACTTCCCTGTGAAGACTACTGAGATATCTATTAGATAACTTTAGAACAAACATCACCATCTGCCACATCACCACCAAAGCCCTAAGACGTTTTTACTTAACTCATGGACATCACAGATGTATAGGAAATAAATAAGGGCAAAGAAAATCGATTTGGAAAAAATGTTTAGAAACATCTTTCAAGAAAAGTCATGTGAGCACCAGCCAAACTTATAACTGATAGGTAGACAGTTTTGAGACACGTAATTTGCATAATGAGGATGGAAACAAGGAAGAAGATGTAAACATAATTTCATTACGATTTTATCATGATGACATTCCCAGAGCCTCAGTACTGCATGCAATGGCAACAGGTTAACAACAYAGAAAATCTAGATGTTATAGAGAACCGTTAATGGGAGGAACAAACCTCTCATCTTTAGATTACTAATTCAAATCCAGACTCAAGTTCCTTAGAAGTCATTAAGATCTGGCAGTTGTCTCAGCCTATGGGCTACAGGACAACAATTAACGTAACAAAAAAACCCTGCCAGAGCTTAGAGAAAAATTGAGTAGTCCCTCTCTTCTCAAGGTATTATCTGAACAGAGCGCTACAGTTACTTCATACTTCAATCATAAGTCAAAACCACATTTCTGAAATTAAAAATAAATAATTTCAAAGATAAACCTTGTCCAAGGTTTACTGCTCAATTATGGACACTTAACGCTAAATCTTAATGAGACTTCCAATACCATCTAATACTATCCATTGGTCTAAGAAATAATACCATGTCTCTCTACAAACTCTGCCTCTCTTATCATCTAAGATAGCTCATACTTCTTTAGGGTACAAGTAGAAATGAAGATGCAAAACTAGTACAAGGTTAACAGGACAAGTAACCAGGACTAGTAACTAGTAATCAATGACATTACCTTCAGGCCATTTCTGGCAAGGGAGCAGGATTCCCCTCGCCCCAATGTTAGTATACCAGTGCTTTTTCATACAGCCACTAACTTTGCAATCCTGCCAAATAGCAATAAAATTCATATGGCAGTGTATGCAGCTTATTGCTCGCAAGTCCCTTTTGTTAGCTTTACCCAGTAAAGTGCTGAAAGCATTTTTTCCTGTTAGTTCACATTTTCAACATGTCYAGTTTTGAATTCTCAATTTAATCCTATTAGTCCAATTTAATTTACTCAAAATCAACCCCTTTTTAACAGTTTTCAGACTGAATAATAAAAACTGAGGTATCCAAAGCAGTATTTTGTAACATCTTGGCTCATGGTAGTTAGACAATAAAGAACTACAAAACAGAAGCTTTTCTCTATTGGAGAAGTTTAAGAGTGGAGCAATCATTGTCTAATACTGTTGTGAGCTTTACTACTCCTATTGTGCCATGACATTTTACATTTTGCATAAAGTGAAAACCATCCACATCTCACAAATATGGTGCAATATACCACTTCATTAATTGCACAAACTACAGCCCCATAGTGTTTCACCACACAAGGCTATGCTCTCTGGTCATCTGCTTGAGAAGGCTGAGAGCTGCAAAAAGCACATCAGATAGAAAAATACAAGCAATGCATAAAACGCTGCCTATCCAGTAACTCTAGGTCATCTTCCGTAAACTTGGAAGCCTTTAATTAAAGTAGCCAGCAGGCATGCCTTAAGTGAATATGGGTAGCTCCCACGAGTCCAGTCTCCTTTTTACTGGTTAATGGAGCAACTGCAATATACGCACGCGCCACATTCTAATTGTTAATGAGTCAGTTAAAGCTATTATAAAGTCACCCTGCACTGTTTTGGGGTGGTTTTGCCCAGTCCTCCCAGTTTCTGGAATATGGGGAAGAGCAACGCAGGCTGGATTGCCATGCTTTACCTTGGTTCCAAGAGGGGAAGGGTTCACTAGTTTTATCCCCGTGTGGTACAAGAACAGCCATCCCTGTTACAAGTACAAGCTGTCCCTGGAGGTAATACAGAGTTTTTCATGTAGTATCACACCTGATCTAATAAATTCTTGCAAACTAAGTTGCGTCTGCAATTCTAACACTATCTGCAAGGTAGATAATCCCACTACTGTTAATTAAGAGTTAATGATACTGAAAGCCTTTAAGAGGCTGATTACACTTACGCTGGATTTTAAAACTGCTAAAATGCCTTAGGAGCATAAGCCTCACTGATCATTCAGCTCCCTCTTTTTGTAGCAGTTTTTGACTTGTATGTGCGGGCGTATCAGATCAAACCCCCACTGTTATGTCAGAAAAGAAAGCACTAACCGACATCAGTGGAGGCATGAGGAGAGAACATCACAGCAGACACGAGTGTACTGCTTCTCCTCTTACCTCAAACTTACACTGGCTTCATAGTGACTACACTGAAGTTCTTCCAGTTGCACACCAATATGAGTAATATGATGATCTGGAACCACACAAATGATGCAAATTAGGGGAAAAAAATAACATGGGGAAAAAAATCGAATTTGAAGACAACACTAGACCCTGCATTTTTATCTCACGAGTGGCTTAAGTATGGCTGGTCATCTATTTCTTTGATAGCTAGTTACTTAGGTCCTCTCATAGCTGGCAGCTGCACTGCAGCTTTTGCACAGACTCTGAAACCTTTGTGATATTTCAGCCATTCTAGCAAATTCACATTTTCAATAATAAATAATGTACCCCTATAAAGTCACCTGAATACCCTGAGAGAATTATAGCCTTTATTATGTACAATTGGGGGTATATTAATCCTTACATTGAAAGATTTTTTTAGTGACCTGTCGGAAAGTTAGATAAATTATCAGAAATAGCAAAGTAAAATTACACTAAGTGTCCTTTAGTAGAACCACTGAAATGCCCTCTGCAAAATATGGGATTGTTTAGTTAGAGGAAGAGAATCCAGGGACAGACATGATCATTTTTTGTGGCATAGCTCTGAGGCTGATTACTTGAGTCAAGTGACCAATCTGGGAACTGTGAACCTCTGGACAGTCATTTTCTTGCTATTACTAGTGGCTGTTTTAACCTACTCACCTATTAATCTACCATGTATTTTCACTTGATTTATGGAACTTTTCTTATAAGTAACATTTGGTAGAATGGTACCTTTACTCATTCAAAACAAGTCCTTTGCCTAAATCCATCTGAACACATGGGAAATGGCTTCTGAGCAACAGAAATAAAAGCGAAGGAGGGGAAGAAGCTCGTTTAGCTCAAATATTGCAATATAATTGAAATTATATTAAAAAAATTAAATGACTTTTTGTGAACTTGTTTAAAAGGGTCAGAAATCTGTTTGAGCTGTACAAGATTAACCTTTACTCGTTTGGGAAAATGCAGACTTCAACAGCAATCCTCTGCAGTGGTTGCACTTGCTAAAAGTTTAAAACAGTAATTTTTTCCAAGAAAGGTCATCTTGAGCTAAAATGTCAAATAAATTATTTAGATTACTGAATTAGAAAAGTGAGGATCTGACAGGCTGAATTTTTTATGCACATTAGCCACAGTCAGGGTCTCTATATGCTCTTTCTATTAAGTGCACCCCCTCTTCCCTTATTAAAAATCTCTCCATTTATTCCAATATATTCTCCTTAAGATGTATCTTAGCATCTAAATAGCTAGTCCAATTTGCTTCTTACTTGTACAAAACAGGAAGCACTTTATTTGACTGTTGCTCAACATTTTTCCAGTATAAAACTGATGCAAGAAAGGGAATCTTACCACTAGTTTGTAGGGGAAATTAAGTGACCAAAAATTCATCTTTAAAGCCTCCATGTAGCTATTAAATCCTAGATTCTAGCAGAAGAAATATTTTTAAGGAGAAGGAATATTTTGAAGGATGGAAAATTAAAAGGATCGAAACGGAAAGGGAGTAGCTTTTAAGTAGGTGCTACTCTCACAGTTATGTCCTAGAGTTTTTATAGGGCAAAATATAGCTATAAGTAATTATTAAAAAATCAAAGAAAGTCATCTTCATATGTAGCTGCTTACACACAGGTTTTACCCCACGGGTTCACATGTGCATTTCCCATTCTTCCTCACATTCATAAATACTACTGATAATTAGTCGAGGCAGCACAAGAGACTCTGTCCAAACATGATGCCGTATGAGTCAGTCAAACGACAACAGTAGTAAAACTTCCCACTTCATTTTCCAAAACCAATATTTGCTCAGCACTGGAGCGGTCATTCTATAAAACAATTCTACACTGATAATAAGCCCCTCCTAATTTGACTTCTACTGTGATTTTTTTCCCCACAGACTATGTGCGCTGTGGAGCAAATTAAGTTCTCAGCCTGAGTAGCCAGTCCAAACGCTGGAGGTGCAGGGCATGACAAAAGGGGAGATACTTTCAACTTACCAGCAAAAACAGCTTCCCCCCACCCTTTCAAAGTCCAACACATAAGGTGCCTAACCTCAGCCCTCACTTTGCTAATATCCAAATACTCCTCAGTAGTATAGTGTCATAGCAGGTTTCCTCATAAGCCTTACAGTGCACGCAGGTAAGGTATGTAACTGTGTGTAAATGTAGAGGCAGTGCATTCTGGAAAGAACTGAATTCTTTCATACATCAGAAGTACTGGTAATACAAGTGTATGTGTGTGAGTGATTTTGTTGTGTACAATCRCACATAGTCAAATCCCCTTAAATGAGATGATGGCAGGAAGAGCTGCCCTCATGCACTTATTCTTTATGCACTTTGTTTTTGAAACACCTGAGATTTTTGTGTTTCTTTTGCATATAAAACATCTGGCATGTGCAGGACAAACTTCCTATCACCCTAACCTGAGACTGACCTGTTTTAACTTTCTGTCTTGCAGTGGCACCAAAAGTACTTAGTCATTTGTGCATCACTGAGAAGAGGGGTTTAGTGAATAAGACAACCATAGACCTTACTCCTTGGTGATTCCTTCTTTGACAGGGTAAATCCCACAGAAAAACAGCGTTAATAGAGCATGACGATTTGAAGAATAGAGCCCTAACTGTTGACATTTCTGTTGTCAAGTCAGGTATTATGCTATGATAAAGAAAAAGAATTATTAAAAGAATTGTGGAAAGCTCTCTGGAATAAAGTTTCTTGATGCTGCATTACTGTAAAGGCCATTAGTACTTCTCCCACTCAGGGGTCTTTCATCTTTCCTGCTATGAATTCTTCTTTTCTGGACTTGATCATAATTTACCTTTGTCAGGTCAACAAGTAGAAGTTGTAATTTGTTATATAGTGTAAAATACTCAAGGGTCCTTTTAAGGTCTAAATTTAGGCATAAACCGTTTCTTTTTGAAAATGTTTGTACACTCTACCCACCTCTGACTGCAGTATTTGCAATGTGTGGTAAGACACACTGAGGAAAAGTGGGAAGAATATATTGGCTCTTAACTTCAATTTGCGAATTAACAAACAGAAGAAAGTTCTTAAAAAGTTCTTAAAGAGGTAGAGCAAGTTGGAAAATTGAATCTTGAAAATATGAGATAGGCCGGTAAATAACCTTCCCAGTGGTTTTCACAAGCAGCTTGGACAGATCTTGACATCATAGCTTTTAATCATCTTTGCTGTGTGAAATACTCATGATTTGTACAGTTTAATTTCTCAGCTGTTTCATAAGGTAAAATGCTTCAATGCCAAAGTGTTCATCATATAGGATACAAACGTTTTTGGATCATGACCATTAGCACAATCAAAATAAAGATACTGTTTTTTCACTGCTTTTTGCATCTTTTTTTTTTTTTTCTTCATTCATAGTATGATTGTGGATATGCTCTGATCTACAATATTTGAGAATATTTCTTCCCTTCCTCCTTTCAGTGATTTATGTGCTTTTTTACGCTAACATTGTTGGACTAAATTGATTCTGCAAACTTTGAGAGGTCATACTGACGAATCCCTGTGATAGAAATGTATTTTGCCCTATATTACAGTGCAGTGCAACACTGGCAAAGCAGTTCACTAGTTGTTTTCAGGAGAAGGTTTTTGTCCAAAATGTGTCTCAATTCCATCTATGTAACAAGGCTGTTTCCAAATAGACTGCATAGACTGAACTGTGACCTGGTTTATTGACTTTTACCAAGATGGTCATTTTTGCTCTAAGAAAAATTCTGTCTAACAACAGAACTGTCTCGAGATTGCTATTTTATTTTGCTTCAACAGTTTAAATTAAACTAGTACCAAAGTTCTGTGTGTCAGTCCTCTGGATTCCTTTTCAAATTAACACTGAAAAGAAAATCCATCCATCCATATATATGTAAATACGCAAAGCCAGCTGTCAAACAGTGACATTATCCACGGGCTTCTGCAGGCTTGCCATAGAAATGAATGGGAAACTTTTCTAATATTGCCAGGCTTGTACGATATTTCTGAAATAGGTGAGAGATAGCAGCATTGTTCCAGGAAAAAAAGGAAGATGTTACCAGTTGGAACACAGGCCGATATCACTGATAGCAGACGGTTTTAAAACTCACATTTTAAGACAGCGGCTGCTTGACTGTGTTATATTTAAAAGGGCTACCCTTGATTGGAATATTAGATGAAATGCTTTTGTAAGAGGGCAGCTTTAACTATGAAAAGAGCAAAAAAGACTGTACAGCTATAAAATCAGATCTTACTTCCATTGCATCCCTTCCAAAGCTTTATTAGATAAAATATCAAAAAGATAGAAAGACTACTTGTGTCAAAGTTTGTAGAAAGAGGAGAGACGTACTTGCTCTGAATATTTTTAGGTGCTAAGTCCATATGGCTCCGCGATGCTATCTTAATTCAAGGATATTCTAGGACTGTTTAAAGAAAAAAGATGGGAAGATTAAGGAGGAAGTCCTCACCGAAGCCTTTTCCAGTCATATAAAGAAGAGGAAGACAAATGCAAAATCCTTCCTGGGATGGAATAATCCCATCCAACAGTACAGGTTGTGGACTGACTGGCAATGCAGCAGGTCTGCAGTCTGGGGGCTCTGGTGGACAACAACCTGGACATGAGACAGGGATGTGCCATTGAGGTGATACCACTAGCCACCGACAGGTTTTCGTTGGCAAGAATGTAGTCAGCGGTCCAAAGGAAATGATAATTCCCTTCTGCTTGGCACCCACAAGGCTGCACTTGGAGTGCAGTGTCCTGTTTTGTTCCCTTGAGAGTGAGAAACTGGAGAGAGTCCAGCAGAAAGCCACCAAGATGAGTATGGGACTGGAGTACATGATATATACACACATATATATGATTTGTATAGATATACATAGAAGCTGAGGGAACTTGGTTTGTTCAGCTTGCAGGCGAGAAGGCTGATGGGGTTCTGTTTGCAGTCTTTTGTACCTAAAGAGGGGTTATGGAGAAGAGGGAGCAAAACTCTTCTCAGAGGTATGCATGGAAAAATAAATTGCAACAACTGGAAGCAGCAGCAAGAGGAATTCAGACTGGATATCAGGAAAAAAAAGCAAACTCTCAATGAGAGAAATTAAGCACTGGAGCAGGTTGTATAGAGAGGCTTAGCAACCCCCATCCTTGAGGATGTTCAAAACGTGACCACAAAAGGCCCTGAACAATCTTGTCTAACTTTGAAGTTAGCCCTGCTTTGAGTAGGAGGTTAGACTAGGTGACTTCCAGAAATCCCTTCCAGCCACGTTTAAAAAGACTAAGAAATATTATCTCTGCTGACCTAATGATTAGAGATATTAGCCTATTGACTAAAGTAGGCTGGGAGAATTGTAAAAGTTATAGTTCATCAAAACCAGAACTGCTTTCCTTAGTCCCAGTATCGAATTGCCTTTCCAGATCAGAAGAACCTACCATTAGAAAAGTCATATTAAAATACTTGGGTCTTCAGTATTCCAGGTGATGATTTTAACCTCTAGCTGGGCCTTCTGTCCTTGTCTAATTTTTTTCCCTTCTTTTTTTTTTTTAAATATTCTAAAAAAAATTTCACCAGATCACAAAACAGAATTCCTACATACTTGACTTTGACATTTGATTATCATGAACTGTGGTTAATAAATGTAATAAATCTTGAACTCAGACAGACAGCTTTGGGTATCTGAAGCAAATCTTCCACAAGACCCCTTTGCAGAGTATGCAGAAAAAAAAATGGGACCAGAGTTTCAGAAGTGGAAATAAGTGTTTAAGCATAACTGCAATAAATTTAACAAGTGCTTCAGTGTTGTCCTACAAAACAATGACATTTCAATGAAAAAAACAGTAGTGAATTGCTGCTCCTATTGCAATTCATAACATTTCCTTCATTTCAACGCTTGTACTCTATTGTATTTTCAAAATGAAATTTCAGATTTTTTTGAAATCTGTACTCAGAAACCTAAAATTTTGTAAGCTCAGCTACACATGTCAGAATTCTTTATGTTGTACTCTGTGTGGTTGGATTATCCAAACACCTGTAGATCAGCAAGGAAAGTCGATGCCTGTTCAGCTTGTGATGTCAACATTTTAGTGCCTAAAAACGCATGTTATTTAGCCAAAGAAAAAACATTTTTATGGATATTTGCTTGATGTCCTCATAGACTACTAACAAAAATCAAAATACATGAAAGTATCTGGCTTTGGTTTCCTAGGATCTGGCATGGTATATCAGTTAACAAATTGTTTTGTGATTTGTATTTTTCAGCAGAGAATGGACCTTACTTTAAGAACATCACAACCATATTTTAGTAAAATGCTCACATGTATTGATGCAGGCATATTTAACATACGATGCAGACACATGTTCTTCATCTCTAAAAAAATCCCTGTGGTCCTTTTGAACTTTGCTCTGGAGATAGGAATTTGGCCTCTGTTTTTGTCTCTGTTTCTCGGTTACAATTACAATCATAATTAAATCACTACCTAGATAGATACCCTGTAAGTGAACATATCCATTACATTTTTCTATTAAATGATTAGTACATTTCTGAACACAGACATGAGTCCCTAATGTCCAGTTAGCTGTATAAACCTCTTACACAGCTTGGCTGGCATATGACTCGAACAATGGATTTTGAATTCTACATAATTCTTTTTTTTTTCCAAAGGCTAATTAAAATCAATTCCATGGCATTTCTCTGCTGTTAGAAAAGATGCCATGGGTAGATGTTTCAATCATTAGCAATATGGTGCTGCTGGATTAAAAACAAATTTCTAAATAACATAGCAATGACAGTTAGTCTATGATAATCCATGCAACTGTTAATGAAGAAACCCTGTTCTGCCTCTATACCTGAATATTTGTTGGTGGCATCTGAAAATGGAGTTGTCAAAAAGCAGTATTTTTGTTATACTTTAAAACTATGTTCATTCATTTTAGCTATGCAAATTTAATAATTTTCTGAATTTCACAGAGGACCCAGACCTTATAAATATGGGCTTTCATAATTATTACAAATAAAATATTTCAGAATTTAGTTCTGGAGGTAAAATATTCTCATTCACTCTGGTTACATCTAGAGTCACTCAACCTTTGTTTAGATATACCTCCCATGTTTAGTCCTTAAGTTTTTTAAGTTAGGCTGACTGATCCAAATTCTACTCTTACTTTACACAATGTAAGCCTAGTCTGAGATCAGCATCAAAACGTTCTTGAAAGCTTATAGAGTCCAATTTAAAATCATTGGACCCAATGGAGCTGAAACCCTTTCTTCATTGAATGACAACGAGTTTTGTCACTGATACAGCTGAAGTGAGGATTTTACTTCAGGAGTTTGGAGAAACGGTGATGTAAATGACAAGAGAATAAAAGAGAAGATTTTAATAAGTATTTTGGAGAGTAGAAACATGATCAGTAGAAATGAATATTTGTAATTGAATAAGAGTCAGTGCAGCACAGTCATCACAGCCTAAACTCTTTTTCCCTTTGTGTCTTTTTTCACAGTAGGGTTGCTGTTCGCCTAGCCTTTGAGAAGGCGCTATCACTACCTTTCATGTGAAATTGTTGTAGTTAGAACACAGCTGAAACAGAATCTTATTATTTCTGAGTTAAACAACTGTAAATGTAATTGAGGTAAACCACACAGAAGTAAAAGTCCTTGTTCTGACTGTTTTGGCGCAAGAACTTGCAGCTGAGTCCCTTACTTCTCAGATTACTTCCCCCCAACCTTTTTTTGCTGGCTGTTAAATCCTGTAGTATCTATAATCATGAATAGCATGAAAAAACCAAAGCTTTTCCTAAAAATAAAAAAAAAAGAAAAATTGAAAAAGAAATTATCAAATTATTTAGGTACATGTAATATGTCAGTGATGGCATATCTGAGACAAACTCATGGATTTTACTGTCTTCCTTTCTTAAATGGTTACTAGCACTCTCTCTTGTCTGATAGACATGGTCCTTATAGACTAGGATCCATTTCATAGTGTAATTTCCTAAATGAATTATAGGAGACTGTGTCAAATATGTTGCTATAATGAAGTCAGATGACAACCACCGCTCTGCCCTCATCCACTGAGCAAGTTGTTTCATCACAGACGGCAATCAGTTGGTCAAGCATTGGTAAATCCATGTTGGCTCTTCCCAATCACTTTGTTGTCTTTCATGGTCACGGCAACAGCTTCCATGAGGGCCCATTTTGTAATTTGTTCAGGGACTGACTTGAGGCTGACTGATCTGTAGTTTCCCAGATCTTCTCTTTGGGAGATGGGTATATATTTACACTTTTGCAGTCATTCAGGATCTCCTGAACCTCCTTGATCATCTCCCTGATGTCCATGACCTTTCAAAGATGAAACAGAGTGACTTTGCAGTGCTGTCAGCCAACTCTCTTAGCACCCTCAGACCCATCCCACCAGGTCCCATAGACTTGTGTATGTCCAGTATGTACAGACAGTTCTTGACTCTCCTCTTCACTCAGTGGTTCACTGTTTGTTTTGTTGATGTTTCTTGGCACTGAGACTTAGGGGCTAACTTTACCCTTGAACACCAAGGCACAGAAAGCATTTAGTATGTCAGCCTTTTTTGTATCATATTTAACTAACCCGTCAGCTCGTACTAACTTGGTCAGTAGTGGACCTGCACCTTCCCTGTACTTCTGTTTGCTGCTCACATGCCTTTCTTCTTATTGCTGGCATCTTTAGCCAGTTTGAGATCCAGCTGAGCTTCTGCCTCCTCCACACCTCCAAGCAATATTTCTATGTTCCTCTCTGGGAGTCTGTCCCAGAGTCACTGCTCAATACCTTATATTGGTATCCAGAATTGACACCTGTCTTTGATTCCTCATATTTTCATAAATGTTAAGAATGAGTAAAATTCACAGTAACAGTCTCAATGAGCAAAATTCAAAACAGCAACAAATAAGTTATCACTGTGTCACCTGATCTGCTAGTTTCTTTCCTGATCATTTGCAAAACTGTTTATGAGTTAGTTTGACACTGTCAGTGAAGTTAAAAGGGAATACCTTGTAGTATCATTATAGATGCGTGTTTCAAAATTTTACATAGAAAATTTTACCATCAGTTCATGGTCAATCAAGCTGCTACTACACAAGATTGCATATGCACATAATGAATGCTACAAGGACTGTGTGTGCTTGTGTATAGAAAATGAATATATCTATGTATAGTACAGGCTATAGGCATAACGCAAGGAGAGAATTTTTATATAGGCATCTTTGAAGAGACAGCATGAGAAGAAGCAAATAGAAGCATTTGATGTGGGCTGGCGAGGAACACAGGAGAGTGTGCTCTGTGAAACGTGCATGTGCACATGGAAAGCATGCATTTGTTAAGGACAAAAGTGCATATGCCTGAAGACATTTATAGAGAAGAGTATTTGTATAATGCGTGCATCTGCGTGACGGAATTTGGGCATGCAGTTATAAGCCTGTTTATGTATAGATAAAAGGAGAATATTTGGATTTGTGTATAAGCTAGGGCAGTGGATATAAGTGAGGTGATATCAATGTTCACAATGTACGGACCTAAAATTTTAATTGGAAGGATGTATCTGTAAGAAGCTTGGATTGGTGGAAAAGTGTGAAAACAAAGTAGAAAGAAGGGAAGGGAAATGAAAATAAAAACAATAAACTACACACTAAGATATAATAAGCAATTCCTTATGTTGCCTTGTTAAAAATTTTTACGCTTTCAGCGTATCACTTGGAAAAATGTCATTATTTTCTCTATTGATATCAACTAAGTTTAGTCAGTATTTATGTGCCCAGCAGGACAAAAACCATAGTGCTTATGTTATTTTTCCTGTTGTTTACTTTAAATATTTTTAAACAGTAGGCCCACTTTGCCAAAAAATTTTTTTCCAAAGATTTCCCAGTTCCTAAGAAATTTTTCAGGGCTGGAAGAGTGGGTATATTTTTCTTTTTGTGCATTTCCTTGTAAAAAACTTACTCTGTAATAGACCTCTACTATTAAATAGCTTGCTGCACTGATTATTACTTCTGCTTTGAGTGGCACTTCCCACCCTACCAATCATTATCAAAACAGACTTTGCTACTAATTTCCTGGAAGATTCAAATGCTCCTATTTCAAGGTCATCTCAAAGGATAGTTTAAAGAGCTTTTTCTGTAAAATATGTATATTTACAAGAGCACGCATAAATGGTCACCAGGGAAGATAAGCTATCAGAGAGCAAAGAGATGTCTTTCCTTATACAGTTCACACACCACTGAAGCAGATAAAATTGGTTTTGTACCCAGCCTATGAATACACTGTTAGGAACTCTGTCCTGAAAATTGATCTATAATACTGAGATAAAATTCAATGCATGTCTTTTCATAAATATCTAACTGTGGCATCAAAATTCTACTGCTTTTGCCTGAATAACCATCTACTGTAGTTCCAGCAGGTAGCGGAGTGACTTCACTCGTGTGCTCAAGAGAAAAGGGAACAGSCTGCATCCGTAGGTAATTAGAGCATTAGTTTTAGTGCACAAAGATGTGAGTCCAAGTTTACAGTTATTAAAGTCAGACGCATGACTGACTACGAAATGTTAAGTTTAAATCTGTGTTTATTTTTAATAACAAAGGCATCCAGTATTCATTAACTTGTCTTTTTTCAAGTCCCTCTATGCAGTTTTGTATTCCTGGTCTTGTCTTCCCTGTCTCTAGTGCATAATACTGGCACACTACTCCGCTTATAGAAACAAGCAGGACTGTAACATTACTGAGGCGCATTTTTGCTCTGCTAGTTCACTCTGTGGCCATGATCTACCTGCACAAGCTTAACTTCAGTGTCGTATGAAATTTTTATATGGGCATAAGGGTGCTTATGGGCTTTAGTGTTCTTAAAATATATGGTCAGCTCAGTAACATGCAAAATCAATTGTGGGCATGAGCAAGCACATAAGGACTATTCACAGCTGGAAGGTGCTCAGAACCTTATTAACTAGCACACAGTTAGCAGCAATTTTAATGTATTATTGGAAAAAATGAAATCACATTGCAGTGGCTCTCACGTGGCAGCTCCTACAATTTTCCCTTAGAGCTACCATTCACTTCTCTTCACATTATGCTTTACGCAATACATAAACTCCTAAAGTAAAAAACAAATATGTGGGAAACTGGAAAATATATTAGGTTTAATCCACTTGCTGCTAGAGTCAATAGCTAAAAGTCCTGCTGACTTCAACAGGAAATGAATCCAGGCCCTTTATTTCACAAGAAAGCATACTTAGATGTGATCTATGTGATGAAGGCGGTGAAAAATCTCCATTTACATGTAGCCTATTATCCTATAAATAGCCAAGGTGCAACACGTTCCTTTAGAAGAAACCCTAACTATTTCACTTTTGCTTTATTTTTTACAGTGTGTCGCAAGAAAAAGAGAAATTAAAATATATTTTAAATTCTATTTTATTTTTAGCTAGTGGACATCTGTTGGCAAAACACAAGTTAAGTGATAGTGCCTGAATCTAGAGCAAAGAAGATGACATGCTGTAATAATTTTAAAAAAAAAAAAGCCACTTCTTTTCTTCTGCTGGTATAGTTAGTAATTTGCTGGAAAAAAACTATGGAAAACTCACTCAAGGTTTTGTGATAATAACGGGCAAAACCAGATTACCCGATTCTCGGCTCAAACCACCTGAGCAATCATCTTACTGGAAGCCCTGCAGAAGAATAGAGCTTTAAGAACACACACCTACATGGATGCTTGGGAAAGGCCAATTCAGTCTTCTATGCATCTGAGGGAACCTGTGTGGGGAATGAAAAGGTGGTCCTATAGTCCTCTTATTTATGGTGTACTGGATTTGAGATGGGTGATACAAAAAGAAATATAATTGCCTTTCTGATGTGTAAAACATTAGAAGCCTGGAGGCACAGAGGAGGAAGCCATATGGATATACAGCTCCTACTCCTCCTTCAGAGACATGGGAAGTGCCACTACAAAACTACTCACAAATGCCTGGAATGGCAGAGGAGATGGCTCACACTGGTTCTAGCCTTCCCACTCCTACGGGAAGTATAACTCTGCTTATTTTATCTTTTCACCCTCAGTATTTTGTTTCGAGATTTGCAATTAATGAAAGCTAGTGGTTGATATGGAGTCTTATTTATGTAGATTTCAAGGGCAAAGTATTTCAGTAGGTACAAAACACTGTCAAACACACTTTGCGTGTGGGTATATTCTGCTTTCTTCAACTTATGGTGAGGAATCATTCCACTTCCTTCACTACCATATCAATTAAAATTTCTGCCTAAATGCAGCAGAGCTCAAAATACGGCATTTTATTATGTCATGCTTAAAAAACAAGTATTTGGAAAGTGCAGTCTGTAATCCTGATGAAAGTGCATGGTAGTCACGGAGCTTTTTTCAAAGGGTGATTTGTCTGTTAATAAGATGTGTAAAACACCTATTATGACCATCATCTCATTCTCACTATGAAACACCTCAGTGTCAACTTTTAAAATATCATTCCTTCATTTGACTGATTTTGAAAGATGATTCCTTTACAACGCTGATTTCAGCTTCTGAATTACTTGCATGCATTACTATTCCATTTAAAGCTATGCATTAAAGGCCACTCTCTTTTCAAGAGGTTAGTTCAAAAGTGTGACAGAATCAGGTTCTTACTTAGCACATGCATAGAAATATTTGTGTCCCTATGAAAGCAAAAGAGAAATCAATCCTGAAGAGAAATCAATCCTATTTTTCTCTTTGATCAGTGTTTCAATGGTAGTTTGAAATGCATATTGGGAAAGATATTAAAATTCTAGCTTTTTAAAATCTGAATAATTACATTAATTTTAGTACCTTTTAAAAACACTTGCCTCCTTGTAAGAAGTTGTTCAGACATTTCCATTCGGTGCTTTGTTGAACAGAGGTATTGTAAAACAATTTATGGCTGATTCCTCTTGTGTGTTGCTGATTCACTTCAGCATAGGAAGGAATTTAAAAGTGATGCAAGCAATTGAGCTACAGAAGGGGAATGCAGGAGAAGGAACCTTAACTATCTTATCTCATTTAGATATCCACTAACTCTTTTATCTAGATTCACTTACTCAAACCTACGGCCTGTGGTCTTGTTTAATATCAGCCAGTAATAAAGAGCTCTTCAGCTAAATACAGCTATATTCCACTATTAACTGCAGCTCTTGAAGCAGTCATTGTGGAAAGGGGAGTCTAAACCCTTCAATGTCAAGGCATTTAGAGGCACTCTAGCATCAATCAAGGTCTACGTCCAGTAAGTGCCTGCTTACATTTACATGAAATATTCACACAGCATTCAGTTTTGCTTTTCTCTCTCCTAATCATCACATTTAGGAAGAAGCTACAATCATCACAGTTAAGGGAGGGCGTTATGGGATGTGTGGTACCTTTCAATGTCAGGCTTCCTGCAGATAGCTAGCTCTGTAATGAGGCAGCATACTGTATAGACTACCAAAGGTCTTCCTCACACAGTCTAGCCTTGTTATCATGCACTATTCATCTTCAAGTATATAACTTAAAGCAAATGAAAGTAATTAATTAACCATAACAGATCTGTCAAAAAGTGATTTCAAATCTTGAAAAATATTTAACATCACCTTTAAGTGAACAAGGTTTCCCCCCCACACACATGTATTCTCCAAAAACAGCATTCAGGTCTTCTTTTAATTGTAAAAGCACACAGAATCCTTTTAGACTGAGAGTGATTTATTCTTTTCATATTTTTCTGATGCTTTTCATATGACTGTACAGAGCTTTGAAAATGTAAAAACTGTGAACTATTATTATCTAGTGTTGGCTAGAGACCATCACTCGTCTTTTTCCCCCCTTGAATATAACATCAACAAGTCTGTGTACTAATTTATCTACTATCCTTGACAATTCAGAATACATTAACCTCAGTGCTTTTTTTTTTTAAGCAAAATAATAACATTTGTAGGGAGTTACTTAGGAGTTTGGGCCAAATAGAAACACTGCACAGTGCCTTCTGAATGAAGTATAAAGTGCATTTCTCATCATCCTATATTTAGCCTTAGAGCAAATTCAGTTACTCCACCACTGGTAGTAGCAGCATCTATAATCTTCTTTGTTACCAGACTATTAATATCAGAAATTTAGGTCTTTTAAAAATTACTAACAAATAATGACTTTTGTTATTGTGATTTTGCTGCAGAAGTAATGACAGATCATGACAATACTCATAAAAACAGAATAATATAAAAAGATATCTAGTGCAGCTGATGCTGGAATTAAACATGCAAAATGATATTCAACTACTTAACTTTCAGTGTGTACAATTCTATTTTTAAAAAACTTAGGATTTTAGTCATCATATAGTTTTATATGTATTAAAAACCTAAGATACCTGAGAAGAATATGAAGAACAAAGTTTGTACAGTTAGCACATTACCTACTAAAGTATTCATTTTCTTTTCAGTAGCATCTACCTCTTCCCTCCCTTTAAACATTCACACAGCAAAGTAACAGCATTTGCATTATACTCTCACGTTGAGCCTGCTGGCATCATCAGTTTTGATTTTTCTTGAAGGAATCCAGGTTCTCTAATAAATTACTATGCTGAAATTGAAGTTGATTGCCTAAAAATTGAATATAAATGGCAAAGTACTGAAACCTAGGAAGACATCAAAAAATGTCAATGTATTTGTTATTTTTAAAAAGCTCAACATATTTGTTTACTTTTTTTACCCTGCCATGCGCGCTTGCATCCCAGAAAACCAACCGTATCCTGGGCTGCACCAAAAGAAGTGTGGCCAGCAGGTCAAGGGAGGTGATTCTCCCCCTCTACTCCGTTCTCATGAGACCCCACCTGGAGTACTGCGTTCAGCTCTGGGGTCCCCAACATATGAAGGACATGGACCTGTTGGAGCGAGTCGAGAGGAGGGCCGCGAAGATGATCAGAGGGCTGGAGCACCTCTCCTATGAAGACAGGCTGAGAGTTGGGGTTGTTCAGCCCGGAGAAGAAAAGGCTCCAGGGAGACCTTATAGCAGCCAATACCTAAAGGGGGCCTACAAGAAAGCTGGAGAGGGACTTTTTGCAAGGGCATGTAGTGATAGGACAAGGACTAATGGCTTTAAACTGAAAGAGGGTAGATTTAAATTAGATATAAGGATGAAAATCTTCACTATGAGGGTGTTGAGGCACTGGAACAGGTTGCCCAGAAAAGCTGTGGATGCCTCATCCCTGGAAGCGTTCAAGGCCAGGTTGGATGGGGCTTTAAGCAACCTGGTCTAGTGGAAGGTGTCCCTGCCCATGGCAGAGGGGTTGGAACTAGATGATCTTTAAGGTCCCTTCCAACCCAAACCATTCTATGATTCTATGAAAACAGTTAAAATTGAAGCCATCGTCTTTTATTATATTCCCTAAGTAATGTATTATATTCCCTAGTATTATATTCCCTAAGTATATATATACACACATATATATGTATGTAAGTATATATATATGTATATAAGTATATATATATACACATATATATATATATATATATAGTATTATATTCCCTAAGGTGGCCAAGAAGGCCAATGGCATCCTGGCCTGTATCAGAAATAGTGTGGCCAGCAGGAGTAGGGAAGTGATTGTCCCCCTGTACTCGGGCACTGGTGAGGCCGCACCTTGAATACTGTGTTCAGTTTTGGGCCCCTCACTACAAGAAGGACATGGAGGTGCTGGAGCGTGTCCAGAGGAGGGCAACGAAGCTGGTGAAGGGTCTGGAGAGCAAGTCTTATGAGGAGCGGCTGAGGGAACTGGGACTGTTTAGTCTGGAGAAGAGGAGG
>JAYKAV010002397.1:298800-481300 GCA_035582835.1 Phoebastria nigripes
AAAGAGTGGTTAAACATTGGAACAGGCTGCCCAGGGAAGTGGTGGAGTCACCATCCCTGGAAGTATTTAAAAGACGTGTAGATGAGGCACTTAGGGACGTGGTTTAGTGGGGCATGGTGGTGTTGGGTTGATGGTTGGACTTGATGATCTTAGAGGTCTTTTCCAACCTTAATGATTCAATTCTATGATTCTAATAACAAAAATAGAAAACCATGATTACATTGTGCACATGGGAAAAGGAAAAGGCAGTTCTGAGTTATCTGTTCATCTAAAGATTAGAGCATAGGTAATCAAAAACAATTTGAAACGATTTGGGCCAATAATCTTCAGTTACCTCAAATAAAGACAGTCATACTTAAAGAATACAACTGTACCATTGTTGAACATAAAAACACTTACTATACAAACCCACAAAACATTCTTGTTCATTCCTCTGCATCTCTACTTGGGAAAACCTGTATTATAAGAACAAACTAGCCCTTGAAAAACAGGTGTTCTTTCCTTTTTACCCGATTTTGAATAAAATATACTTCAATTTTTTGTGCATTTTAAAAAAAGAGGAAAGACAGAACCTAGTGACATGAAGCTGTGTAGGCACAATACATTCGAAGCTAATTTGTAACAGTGAGTAAAGATTGCCCAGTATCTGACTCAGAACAGGAACAGAAAAATCTTCCCCGAGGAGGCCTCACTGAGTTTTAAGTAATTTGTGGAAGGCTTATGGAAGATATTGTGCAGCAGTAGAAGCAGCCCTGCTTTATAATACACTTTCCTAACTTCTTACAATGTTTCTGGCTTAGGATCAGATGCTGTGGGGTGCAGAGCTCCTTCTGGGAGTTGTTGAGAGCCCTTGATTACTACCAAATTTAGTGAAATCAAAGGTACTTGTTATATTGCCAGTTTCAAGGTGCTAATTTAGGAAGCATTCTTTTTCTCCTATTTTCTTATCAGCATTGCAATTTATTAGTTATGATAGTAATCTAAACTGTACTCTTATATGTACACCATTGCAATAAAATCTTGTCATTAAATGCTGCATTTTATGCTTTGTAATTCTGCCTTATGTCAATTGTATTTCCAAACCTTCAAGACCTTGTTAGATAAGATCATAAAAAATATGTCTATGTTGAGTGGTATAAATAGAACATAGGCAAATTAAAATTATCCAGAGGCTATTTGGGATTCAAACATCTTTTAAACAGAATTTAGTGTTAAATTGCAATTTCTAGTAAACTTTAAAAAAAACAAACAAAACCTTGAATTTAATATAAGATTCTTACAAACCCAGTTGTATTCATCTCTAGTACCACCTATCTTGAATAAATCAAATCCTCAGGATGGAAATGTAGTATTTCTTTAAGTCTGACTCATAAAGTGGCATAATCCATTATTCACTTCCTCGTATGTAAGCTAGGGTAGATGTTCAAAGTTGACTTCTGTTTTTTGGTCTGACATTATCTATTGAATTCATATTTGAACATTTCAAATGACTAATACAAAATAGACCTCTGCTGCTTTTTGGGTTTTTTTTGGGTTCTTTGAGGCGATTTCAGAATGGCATGCAATCAGTTGTGGTTTGGCTCATATTTCAAGCTATGCTGAAACCTGCTGAAATTTGAAGAGTTTGAATCAGTTGTAACCCATCATACCTGTGGGATATCTTTAATCCCACAAGTTGGGGGAACTTATGTATACTGTTAGCTTTTGATCTTATTGCAATGATTCTGAACATAACTGGCAAAAGCAATGCTAGTCAGACATAAAAGAATTGACTCTCCCTTGTTSTGCTTCCTAAAGTGTTCTCAGAGCACTGAATAACATTAGGCTTTGCTTTGTGTGCATGTGCAATACAATGATTTCCACTGCAGACTTCCACCAGATTCAGAATACAGAAAGGCTACCAAACACAGAATCCTTCTGAACAGTTACCGCTACAACAAACATGGTTTTTGAAAATGTAAATATTATTTATTAGCAATATTCTCTCTGTGCTGTATTTACTCTTAATGTTATGCACGAGCAGGGTACACACAGCTGAAACATACATATATTTTATCAAATGTTTTTACTTTACATCCATGCATCCCAGATATTTCTTTTACTAACCTTGCATGTTTTGTACTGTCATTACTTGTGTGAAAAATATTCAAGATCCAGCTTTGTGCTTTGTATTATTTGCAGATGCCGTGAACATCCTTTAGAAGGCTAACTATCTGACTTCATCAATGACTGTTTTTCTATGTGATGTTGCAGGTGTCAATGACATATGAGCACAAGGCTGCAAGTCCGGCTTGATAGATATGTGTAGCCTATGTATTATCAAAAATGAATTACAGAAATTCAAATGTGTTTTTAATGTCACTTCAGATTCATTTTTAACTTTTTTTTTTTTCCTAGCAGTATAATCCAGTATGATCCACATTACTGTATTTTAAAATGATGGATAGGTTACCATCCAAATTATTTGTAAGACATAAATGACCATTGTATGTCTCTTTGAAGTCAGAGCATGTATTCTGTATGACTCAATCATTAAATCATCTTACAAATGTCTAACAAAGCACCTGCATTTAACCATACTTCCTATATTTACATTTTTGGCCTCTTTCTAAGATCAGGCATAAATCCATCAGGCCACTTTAGAACTTCAGAACTTCCTTCTTTTACATATCTACTGCTCATTATCCAGAAGTTATTCTGTCCCCTGTGTTAAATTACTTTATGCTGCAGCTTAAACGAACATGTCTTGCTTTCATCTAGCATTTCAAATAGGGCAAAGACTGCTGTACAATTTCCAAACACAACTGTGCTAACAGAGATGAATTACTACAGTTTATATAATTTATATTAGGAATTCATAGACCTAGCAAAAGGGATTAGTACATTTTATTTCAGGGTAGGAGATGATCCTGTCATTAATGGTCGATACTTTCATCATCTTTTAAACCTGAGGAATTTCCTGGGTGACAAGACTGTAAGGACATATCAGGGATTCACAGCTGTGAGCTTTATCTGGCCGTGTACTGCTTTACTCTCAGTATGTGGACTACGTTCCATCAAAACTGGATTAGACTGTCAATCATGTCCTGCAATGTATATTGTATTATGATTTTTTGAAAATGTCACTGAGATCAGAGTAATTTCTTGGCTAATTGCATCTCGTCTCTTCTTAATACTATGCATTTAATGGTTTCATTACCTTACATGACAATCACAGAGTCTAGTCCAGCATTAAGGGCAGTTTTACTTTTCTTTWAAAAAAAAAAAGGAAAAAAGAGAAAATCTAAGGAATCCACAATCCTTTTAATAACATGGAAAAAATATTTAAGACACTTCTATATTTGATTAAATGAAATAAAAATGTGTTTGTGGTGTGCGTATTGTTCCCTATGGTCTAAGATATACATACTAGCAGAGATTGTTTCTCTAATCCCAAAAGCACACCTTATGCTTAGCACAGTATTTTCTTCTCTTCTCCTGTTATGGAAATAGATTAAAGAAAATATTAACCTTTAAGAAACTGTCACTCATTACTCACACAGCTTCCATTTTATGTATGCTTCTCTCGAGGGAAACTCTCCCAAACACAAAAACATTTGTGTTTCAGTATTACACATTTAGGCATGAGAGATTCATTTAGATGAACGTTATAGTATGTTTCCCGATGTTTCATTAAATGATAGTTTGCCACCAGCAAAAGGTTCTACTGATATGTGTCAAAAGTAGCAAAATTGTTGGAGTGTTTACAAAAGTACTGAAGTCAAACTTGTTTTGGTTGAAAATAAGGATCCTCTCAGAACCCAAACAACTATGGGGAAACGTATCAGCTATTAATACAGTCACACATATGGTCAGAATCCTATAAAAAACAGTGATAGATCTAATTTAGATGTTATTCTTTAAGCTGTTATAATGACTACTTAAAGTAGGAAGAAAATGCTGCCTAATCAGAACGGCTGCATGAAGTGCAAAGTGGTGTAGGTGAAGGTGGTGGTTCAGGATGGGACTGACAAAAAACGTATTTTTGATCATTGCACTACATTACCTCTGCCACACCAAAATACAAGCTGTTACTCATCCCTGTAGTCTATTACATAATTATATGCCTAAAGCTGAACATGCACACCCTCTCCTGGAGTTTTTTTTTGTTCCTTTAAGCAAGGGAGGGGTTGTCTCCATTTTTGACATCCAACTTGCCTCTAAAGACCCTCATACTCCACCAGGCGAGGCAAAGCATCAGCACTTCTATCATTCTGCAGTCCATCCTTTTCTACTCTATCAACTAATTGCAAGTTACAGGGCAGAGAATACAAGGAAGAGATAGGCATATATTGCCAAGGATTCCTGGTAGGGGTGCTCATGATGAAGGACACTCTTGTTTTTGGATCTGACAGCAGCTGGAATATCTAGTTCAAATTTGCTGTGGCATGTAGAAAGAGTGCGAATGTTAAAATATCCAAGGCGTTTGTAAATACTCCAACTTGCTAGCCATTTGCATCTGGTTTGAGTGAATTGCTTCTATCACTAGCATAAATGTAAGCTGACATCTTTTTAAATGCGCTTCCACTGATGATTTGGTTCTGAATGCCTTTTATTTAAACATTACAACACRTTTTATTGATATTCTTGCAAAACAGGAATAATGATTAAACACTGCATAAAACTAGAGTGTATTTCATTGGAGAAAACTGATTGATCTTATCAGCAGATGCACATGTGCATCCACGAATCGCTTAACTTCTGGTAAGTTTCAAAATTAACAAAAAGATCATTAGTCTCTCACAAAGGGACTACTTACACTGTTCTGAAACAGCGCTGACAATTCTGGTGAGGTGGGGAGGGGAGGGAGATGGAGAAAGCATGACAAAACCAGGATTTCCTTAAGCTAACAATGAAACATCGTCCTGGCACCTTGTTTTTAATTCCATTTTCTATTACTGTAATATTTGGTCTCCATATATTCCTAAGAACAAATCGAGTTAGTGATGTTATTAAGATAGGCAAGTCATTGCTTAAAAACATATGTACATTAAGATATTATGTCTAAGCACACTTGCCAAGCCTAGCAGCATGAATGAATTTAACAAGCAATGGACGTGTAAGGGAAGCTGGCCTTTCTCCTACAAAAGAGAAGGGGTGGGGAGAGGAAGAAAAGGAGGGAGTTTTACATTCCCAATAGTTGCTAAAAATAGCTGATTTATATGCTATCTAAAACATATGGATAGAGAAACAATTAGTTTCTACCAAATAAAGGGAATCCCTGCACATGATTTTTGTCACATATATCCGGCAAACAGAATGCTTTGCTAAAAATCTGCTAGTGGGAAAGCAAGAAGGAGAAATTCTCATAAGAATTTTTTGATACTCCCTTTTCTTTGAAAGCACAGCACATGTCAGAAAACTGTTTCTTAGGTTAGCACCTTTGTCTGCAAGGCACACACAGAATAATGTTCTGTGAATGGTTCACAGCACAGGCTGCGTGATGTCCTGTTGGTCACTTCCTCTAACAACTCAGCTGAATATAAAACAAACAAATTAAGCTTTGTTTTAAAAAGCATGATTTATTCATAGTAGAATAGACTAATCTTTTGTTTACCCTGTTTTAACTTGTGGTGACAGTAAGTGTGACTTTTCTTGACCTGGACGTAAGAGGGCCACTATTGCCAGAGACAGGACATTGCCATCCTGGATGACCTGGAATATCTTGGGGGTTCCTGTTATCCACTTGAATATGATTAAGTCTACCTTCCACTACAGGGCCTAAATTAAAGTCTGGTAGCACTATGACCACACCAGCAGAGATAATTGTGTTTGTTGTGAAGTAAAATAGCCCTTTGACAAGATTCTACGTCTGTGAAAATGGCTCTTGACTTAGAAATCACACTCTATCCATAAAAAAAATCAATGACACATTTCAGAAGTAAATAGCTTCTTCTGTCTACTGTGGTAAATTCATCCAAATAAGTAGGTATATTGCAAGAACTGAAGTAAATAAAAATATCCCAGAGGATGAATTAAGGTCCTCTGTACGATGAGTATATGTTCTTTACAGATTTTCAGAGACCACCTGAGAAAGAATCATACAGATGGGTTCATTTCAAAGCTTGGTAATATTGTTAAAAAATCCTTTGATCACAATTTACTCAAGTGGCCATCCTTGGACAAACTGGGAATGTCAAGTAAGAATGGGTGGAAGAGAGGACTATTCTTTCACCTGCAGCTAGTTGAATCATCAAGGAATTTGGGGACAGATGGGTGAGGAGATGTTGAGAATTACAGCAATACTTTCACCTATAATACTTCAAGCTGCTTAACATATTTTCACAATCAGTGAAGATCTTTACTAATATATTTAGAATTTATGGTTAGTTTGATAATGATGTGGGATAGGAACACGCCCACTCCTCCCAAAAAAGTAATAAATGACGTGACTAACAGCATTCCTGTTCAATGGACTATCCCCTACCTATGGACAAGCTAAACCTTTTATTGTCTTTCCTTGTGCCACACTAATTATATAGACAAAAATAATATCTATCTGAAAAATAATAATCGTCTGTACAGCACCAGTCACTTAACTAGTGAAGAAAAATCACTATGATCTATAATGTGAAAGAGATTTCAGTGAAGATCCTTAGTAAGCCTCAAAACTGAGAGGCTGGATTTTGGGTCAATGCGTCTTCATAAATTTCACATAAAGTTTAATCTACATTGATCTTAGGTCTCTTCACACTCTTGTGGTTGCAAGTACTTGAATAACTTCTGTTTTATCAAAATACAGAAATTTAAGTGGAAGCTCAATAAAATGACTGGAAGCTAGAAAATGCAGTCTGCTTTGAAATTAAACATAGAAAACCCTTTAGGCTCCCTTTTTCTCTAATGCTCATCCCAAATTCTAGAAAGCTATGGATTTGACATCATCATCGGTCAGAGGCTTGGATTAATAATTCCTTTTTTTCCTTATGTCTACTAAGATCAGCCAGTTGTTTTGATGATATTTGATGATATTCAAGATGGGCTTGAAGAAGATGTGGCTGCTTCTACTCCCTCTCTTTTTCAGACTTGGGGGAAAAGAATCCTATACTAACTCCATGCTATCAAAATATTTTCCCTCTACTTTCCAGGCCTAAAACTACCACCAGTGTACTCATTATATAAGGACTACTTGTTGCTTGAAGGGCAGAATCCACTCATCCTTCTTCTTAAAGGAGTAAAAGCAGAACTGGAAATATCTCTCTTCTTTTTAGAATAGGAAAAGCCATGAGTCGAACATGAAAAGATGATGTAGAGTTGACCTTCAAATACCTCCAAAATTGAAACCACGCAGATACTGGTCCAGTCTGAAATACAAATTAAAGCAATCTAAAAGCTGTTCTGCGTTACACTGGCTACAATAGTCTGGATGCACTCTTCTGTTGCCTGGTCTGCCTGGTAGAAGGTCATCTTGGCTATGCTACTTATAGTGGCATTTAGGCAAAGGGGTAACACAAGAGCTCAGAGTTAACTCTGGTTAAATATACCTTCATCCCAAAAGTGACCTTGGGGTGATGCTAAGCTAACTTTTGAGGAATTTATGCTGTCTGAGCAGTGCAAACTTGCTTCTAAGTACTATAGCATCTTGACTATATGGAGGGATCTCCAAATCCCTTTTAGACTCTTGACTGATGAAAGGACCAGGACAGATAGGAATACAGTATAGAAGTAACTACTGTCCAAAGGAGACACACTAAAGAAGGGCTAGCTGGCTAGCCTCTCCTCCCTGCACAGGAATACACCGTTAGAAAGGGAGAAAATTAAGATTTCTCCTCATTTCAGGTTTTGAAAAAAATATTTCACATTATTTGACTAGGTAATGTGCAATGCTCCTTCAATGCACCACCATAGTGCATACATGTGATTTTGAAAGAAATATTTGTAGGAGGTTGATAGATTAATCAATAATTTAGATAAAATTAGCTTAATTAATAAGAATTCATCAAAATATTCCTGTCTAGCAAAAAACACATTTTTATTTGCTTTTTAAAGATACAGCCTACTCTTTAATTTTTTTTTTTTTTTTAATGTAAGTACAAAGATTAATGTCTTCTCCCTCCAGATACCTCTAAAAATTTCACTCCCTTTGCCTGAAGCTGATAGAACACACATTTAGCAACCTCCAGGGCACTATTGAAAGCACATTCCTTTTGTCTTTTCTTGATCATTTGACTGACTTCTCAAATACATTTACACTATGTACTATACAGGTTTTAAATTGTGTGTCTCTGTACCCAGAGAGGAAGCCATGTCTACCTATTCCATTCTAACTCTGTGTGCTTCAGTGTGTTTCTCAGCCACCTTTGTCCGTTTCCTCCAGCAGATCTCTGCAAATCCATTCAATAATTTGGACCGCAAGCATCCCTGTCCATTCTTGCCTTACCTTAGTATACTGCCACTTTTCAACTGGGCTTATCTGTAATTTGATTTTAAAAGTTCTGGATACCAGTGGGCTATAATGGTATCTGTACTGCACTGCATCATATTATAAAACACTACAAACATGAACAATAATTTAACTCAATTGTTTGTTAGGGGCTCTGAACAGTTTCTTCATTCTCATGCTAGGATKATACTGGATACAGGAGATGCTGAGCTGTTTTCGGTGTTCTTGGGAAACAAAATGTGAACCACAATGAAGACATCCGTTCGATGTAGTTTTAGTGACTCCCATGGAAAAAACTTGAATCAACACAAATTTACTTACAATTCACTTGCAATATTTACAGACATGGATGTCCGAGTTCTATGTTGCTGGCAGATGTGAAACCAATGTGTTTTATACAAATTAAAATTTGCATGGATTTGCATCCTAAATAAGACTCACTATTTCCAATGAGGCCTTCAAACCATAACTCTCTGCGCTCCAGCATAGTGTGAAAAACATTTGGATAGAAAAGGTAAATCAAAAGAATTACTGCTAAAAACCACATTTGGAAAGTACCAGTTAAAAATCCTGCATAGCCTCTGTTCCAAAATCCTACAAGCAGTCTATTCAGGTCTGGTGCTCCAACACTATGAACGAAATTAGCAGGGAGAAAGTTACAAGTGGCTAACTGATTATACAGTCAGAATTCTGCATGGCTGGATATTTTTATTTCGTGATGTTTTCAGTTTAACCAGTTTCAGTTTGTATAGTTGGTCAATCCTCTGGGGAAAAAAAAAGATTTTAGAGTTTGATGTGGTTCCTTTTGGAGTCACACTGACTTTAATTAAAGTAAAGATTCATGCCTCTCACCCTGCTTTAATTCACTGGCCAGTCTGGATATTTGCAAACACGTTTATTAGGAGGAAATACTTTATAATATTCTAAAAAAACTTCACAGTATTTCACATACKTAATAATTCATGCTAAAATGTGCTAAACATCGGGGGTTATAAACATGATTGCTAATACACAGCACTTACCCAAATATGCATAAATAATGTTATGTCCTCATAAATCATAACCACGTGAATTTAGTAATTTTGCTTGCAGAATTGCTCATTGGCTGTCCCTAAAGCATTTCCTAAATCTCAGATGGACTCAAGTGGCAAAATACGGAGATGAAATGTGATAGAATTCCTTCTCCTCCGTCCACATGACACACACACACACAATCATCAGATTTTGGGATTTAGATTTAGTGAATTAAGAACGTGGATCACATTTATGCAATTCTGATTTGGATGCAGATACTGCTTATACTCTGAAATGCTTAGAATCGGATTTTGCTTTGTGCTTGCCTGTAGAAAATCTCTTCATTTGCCATTCTAGTAGTAATATTTAGCTTTCATTTATTCAGTCCAAGACGTGACTTTTCTTGCTGCTAAGCAGCTGGATTTTGTTTTCTCAGTGAAGAGCTAGCCTGTTTAGATGAGAGCACAGACTTAGAAAAATAGAAGAGATTCTCCTTGCAGCAGTGATTCTGTGGCACTGCCCAGTGGCAGTACCATGGTGTCACAATAATTTATCATATGCAGAACAGGGCAGTATGAATCTGACTTGTTAAAGTGCTTCAGTGGCCTTATTTCACAGACTGAACGTGGGACAGGGCGCAACAACTGCAAAGGGCCCTACAAACCCCTGGTTACACAATTCACCAAACATGTTTTCTGAAGTTCCTGAACGGACATGAGAAAAGAGACAGAAAAATGGGGCTCTGACTACAACACCTCTCCGGTGGGAACTGGGCAAATTCCTTCCTCTTCTTGAGGCACATCTGAGCTTGTCTCCCTCAAACCTCTATTTGTACACTTTCTTATCTAAAATGAGAAACGGAGCACCGATTCAAGGCTCAATCATTTATCTAAATAGCATGAACCAAAATTTACATTTTAATTAAATATTAATTGTCCTCAAGCAAACAATATTAAAATATAATATTATTTTGTTCTTCTATGTCCAGCTGAAGGGTTGTTCCATTTTTTATTGGTTGTGGTTGGTTTTTTGTTTTTCTTTTTTTGTTTTTTGTGAACCTGCTGCTCCATTGTGGAATATTCATAATGCAATTCTTATGTTGGTCTTCCCAGAAAATACAACAAGACTCATTTATTATGTGCCAAAGTACAATTTTATACAAGAAATACATATTCCTTTTTTTTTTTCAACACTCTGCAAACCTAAAGCTTTTTTTATCTTGGGATCTTGAAGTGTTGCAAAAGCATCAAGAGCTAGGATGTGACATTGGGAATTACTACACTGCCTTTACATCAAGTGCATTACAGTAGTGCCTATAGGCCTTGGACCAGTTGTAGGTACAGTAAAAACATTGAATAGTCTGTGACTTGAAGAGTTTATGGTTTAACACCATAAACCGACTCTAAACAATCRGCTGTGGCTCCCTAACAGACATGACCAATGCAAGGCCCAGAGGAGCAGTGATAGCCGTAAGATTTATGGCAGTACAGGGAAAACTATCTTTCCATACAGCTGAAAAGCACACCTCCTTTGTAAATGCACCCATCATCCCACAGTCTGAGGGAGTGATGACACCATTTTACACGTCCTTGCTATTCTTCAAGTAGTCTGAGGAACAAATGCACTGCCATGAAGTACAAATGCCTTTGCATACTGCTCCCATTCCCCATCCCAGGGCCGGGGGGCGGGGAGGGTTTCTTCCCACCAACGCTGTCTCTGGGGAAGAACCATAATAGATCTACAATCTAGATTTTATGACTCTAACCCCAGGCAGCATTGAATGGCCAGAAATTATACAATCGCAAAGTATATTTTATATCTGTAGAAAAGAAGATAATTTCATTTCCCAGAAAAGTGTGAGGGACCAGTGCTTGGCTCTCCATAGCAGGTAAGCACAGCTATAGCTTTTCCACGACAGCTGGAAAAGCTGCATCGGGCAATGTAGAACTGGTTGAATGCCCTCCTTAGGATTTATTTTCTTTTATTTTTATCCTTGTTTGTAATTAAATGTAATAAAACAAAATTTTGCTTTTGCATTGCTAAGCCTCAGAAAAGGGGGGGGAAATATGTGAATGATTACTCATCCATGCCAAACAYGTCCTCCCTTTAAAGCATAAAAAAGAAAAAGGAGAAAAAAGACAGTATTTTTGAAACAGCCTTATAGCACCATAAAGAACAGCTTTGTTCATCACGTGTAGAGAAGACAGCGGTGCTGGATGACGATTACCTTTATAACAGACCTGATAATCACTCTGCATATGTGCTACGGCTGCGTTATGCTTCCCTCTGACTGTGTGCACAGATGAGGAGAGAAAGGAAAGCACACATTTGGAAAAAAATGCCTGTAGGATGAAGATTTCTTTAACTTTACTCAGGTGAAGTCATCCTGTTGATATCAACAGCACAAACCAGATGAGTAAAGTTCAGCACGTGCACTAGCGTTTGAGAATTACAGCCTTCATTTGTGATTCAAAGCCCAAGTCTGCTGCCACTGAATCAATAAAAGAGTTTTTCCATTAGCCACAGTGGTGTAGGACTTGGCCTCTACTCCTGATTTCTGAAGACACTTTACTGACATTAAAAAGCACTTTGTTTTGTAGCACAGACACCGTGAAAAGAAGGGACATTTGTTCCCTAGCTTTTGGATGTCTTTATAGTTTTACTGTAGGCAAGAGTTGTCTAAATGGGTTATCATGCCTAAATGAATTAGATTTCTAGGAAAATTCTACATGTAAGATTTATATATTGTCCGACAGAAACATAGAGTAAAAAACAGCATTTAATTGCCATACCTCTAGAGCCAATTAGAACTCATTAAAGAGTTCACAGCAGGAGCATGTGTTTTAAAAATCGCTACTTCGGTCTCTGAAGGTATCATAAAATGTACTTTCATCATGCGCACGACATCTACAAATTCTGATTGGCATTTCCTCCTTCCCTGAAAAGAGAGTCTGGCTCAGTTTGCAGCAAATATGACAATAGGCTGTGCAAATGTACATCTGAAACACAGCCCTTTCGGGGACAAGCATTCAAGCTTATATGAGAGATCATCAGTTTCGGGTCAAAGTGCTGTTCTTAAATGATCAGTGCAGAACAGAAAAAAAAGGCATTGAAGTGACCTTGCTGAGGGTCTAAAACTGTGCTAAAGCCTTCTCTGCATGATTAAGTGAGCAGAATCTTAGATTAGCTAAAAGCAGTGCAGAAACATAATGAGTTCACTTATTTTGGAGCATTTAATAACAGTTATAGACAGTTATGTGATCAGGCGGAGTTATGACTTATTCATTCTTTCATTGCTATTAAAATTACTGCATTTGAGGTTTTTAAAGTCATTGAAATAAAAAAGTCTGATTTATGTTAGGAGAATTTAGCTTGCCCTTTGGTCTCTCCGTTTTTAAATGATATAATTAGACTTTTTAAAGACCATTCTAAAAGCATTATTAGCATTTTCTATAGCTGAAAGTAAATGCATGTTTTGTGGGTAGTTTAATTTTAAAAAGGATAATAATAATACTTGATTCAGACAGCGATAGATTGTTACAAAAAGAAGGATTGCATAAAATTGTCTTAAAGGTGACTCTGTGCATTTGTATGTATGTATACACACTGAGATACACATACATAAACATATGCATAAATGTGAGCACACATACATTTAGTGTACATATGAACAGGAGTTCCACATACACAGAAAAATAAAGCTATTCCATTCACCCATTTGGGAAATGAAGGCAAGAAGAGGAGCAAGTTCCATAGGACATATTAACTCATGACCTTTAACATATTACCTCACAAATTACAAAGCCATCCATCAGTCTCAAGGGAGAAAAAGTGCTTTGATCAAAACAAAGGGACTTGCAGGTGTTTTGAATTAACAGTAAGCAATAATCATTAAAAATCACTGGGATGAGTATGTTAGTGTCATGAATGTATGCACATTTTAACATATATTCAATTCCTAAGTCTTAACATACACATTACTTTCAAATTATATTTGTATATTAATTATTAATCACTACAAGCATGCCCAGTATTTTCAGTAGCAAGAATACACATTTTATATATCTGATTTTAAGCTTATGCACAACATTCACAATACACAGACACACAGCTGAATACTTTCACACAAGACTCTCTGTATCTTGCTGCAAAGGCCAAACAGGTAAACCAAAACACTTTCCTTTCACATTTAAATAACAGGTTTTTCCTACATTGTTTTGGCTTAGAAAATAAAATTTCCCATAAGATTAAGAAATTCTGCTTTTAGTTGGGTCTCAAGGGAACGTATCTTTGCTTACAAAAATCATGCTTACAACAGCTTCTTTAACTGAAAGCTTTTTTTATGTGTGTGTCTTGTATGTTTATTCAGTAGACAGTTTGGGTTGCTCATTTTGCTGCTCAGAATGCAGTGTGCTTTTCTATTAAAACATGTTATTAAAACTAAATCAGAAAGAAGCTTATTTAATAGTCATTTCATGCATATGACTGATGGGAATACATAAATTATCAGACTAATATCTGATTAAAACTTGATTAACATGCTAATAAATTAGCTAGAAATGTTGGGTTTTTTTAATTTCCCCACTTTTACTTAAACTTCCTAATTGACACTTCAATTATTTTGTTCTCTGAAATTTTGCCTTCCTTATGAATAACAGCTGAGATAAATTATTTCTTTGCCTGAACTTGATATGAAAAATGATCAATTATAATTATTAAAGCTCCCTAGTAATCTGTTAATTATTATGAAAAAAGTCACCTCATTTTTGTTTGTTAAATGGAGACTATTATATTTATTATTGACAAAAGGCTGTAAGGTGTTCTGGAAGCCTGTGCCCACAATCAGTGCACAGCACAGACACAGCACAGAGGGCTGCAAACTGGAACGTCCTCACGCTTTGCTCAGGGTGACACTAACTTTGGTCCGTCAGCCTCACTGCTTAGGGAGATGATAGAGTAGCCTKTATCAGCCTCACGTGCTGCTACCGCCTGTATGGAAAAATACATCCATGAATCTTGTAATACAGACTCCTGCCCACTAGAGACTGATCTCAGCCCAATAAAGCATGTAACTCGGGACCCTCACAGTTTAGACTTGAACTATGGTCAGAAAGGTGAGAGGCCAAGGCTTCATCCACTAAGCCATTTACCCTCTTCCTTTGTAAGGAAGATTGATTTTAAAAAAGCTATTAACCTTCAGCGATTTATCTCATCAGATCATCTTCATTTTGTTCTGCCTATAATAAGGCTGTATTATATAGTTTAATTCTTCACTTAATTCAGCTAGACTATCTAAAAAGAAATACATGGGGGGAAAAAAAAACCAACAAAACCAAAAAAGGGAGAGAGAAAAATTATCAAAAACTTTCCAATGAAAATATTATCAGGAAAACAAAAGAAACTGCAAATGTTATCAYGTGTCTTGGAGACACAACAATGAAAGATGTGTGTGTATATAGATTTCCTGGTTGGACAAAAACTTTCAATATTTCTCAATGCTTCATAATGAAGGGATGACATRCCATGCTTACGATAAGCCTTACCTAAGCTATTCAAGAGACAGAAGGAGAGTAGTCTTTTCATTTCTTGAGCTGACTCACAGTAGCATCAAGACAACCCATATTCATTCATTTGTATATGTTCAAATAGAGATGCTCCCTCAGCAGAAAAGAGCAGTTCCAAAGAAACCTGGTCTTGAAATTCAACGTTCTGCTGGTTTTCAGGGCAATGCTTCAGAGAAGTAAGCAAAACGGTGGACTGTTTTGGCAACGGTGTATATAACACTAATTTTCTTTGAGATGAAGCAAGTAGGGGTTGCTTGCTAGGAACTAAATTATTTCTGGTTTAGTGATTGATTTGGGGAAGGGAAAAAAAATCCTGTTTTATGAATAATGTGTTTGCATTAATGACTTTAATTCATCTGGCTGAACTTTGTGGCAGGTACCAATTTAAATTTTGCTGGAATATGTAATGATAAAAGCAGTTCTAAGCATTTCAGGTGGAATTGGATAGTGAGTTCACGCATATTAAAGGTTCAAATTACCCAGAAACTTAGTTCCCACTGACTTTCAATGAGACTTTGATTTTTAAGTCCCTTAGGTTCATCTGTAGAAACACGCCTTTCTTTTTGTGTGTTTATAAAATGCAGAGCATGGACCAAATCCTCAAAATAAAAAAATCTTTCTGTTATCTTCAATGGGCTTTGGATCAGATCAAAATTTTTTACTCCTTTTTCAAGCAGCTCTGAATGACTTCAGTGGCTGTTTTGCCAGAGCGAGGACTGCAGGATAAGTCCAGAAGTGATCTAAAAACAGCAGGTCATACCTCCTGATTGCTTTCTCTCCTTCTTCACAAACACATTCATGAGTATACGCATCTTACAGCATCTGCTCTTTTTCTTCTGGTACTTGGATATTTAGATGGTAACCTGAAATGAATGCTTACAACACTTCAGTATTTGATTAAACCATGTAACAACAGAAGTCTGTCTTAGTTAGTTTTGCCTGTGCTTATTTAACACTCCTGAGCTAAAAGCTCTTTTATTTCAAGATCATATGAGTAAGCTGGCATTTGGGCAGTTGAATAAAACTTGAAAAGGGTGATACTAAAAGTTACTACGAGAGCCCTACTAAGATACTCAGAGAGTCAATAAACTGCTCTTTGGCAGATCCCTAGCAAGTGATTCTTTGTCAACAGAAGACAGGGTACAGGTGAGCAAACTCTGGAAGCAAAACACAGGGAAAAAGTCTGCTGCAAAATAGTTTGACTTTTTCCCTTTACAAATGAAACCGATGATAAAGTAACTCTTCAGGAACTGGTTATAAATCCTCTTCATACATATTTAACAGTATACAGTGAATAGGATTAGTAATATCTTTTGTCTAATTTGTCAATCCAGTTCTTAGTTCCCCACAGTGCTTCAGTCAAATACAAAGACAGTCTCAGTTACTTTTCCATAGATTAAGTAGCTCTTGAATTGATATTTGCTGTATGGTTTGGGACTTTGACTGGTAAACACTGTGACTGATGCTGAAGGCCAAAAAAAGGCAGCAATAAGGAATTAAAGCAATAGACTTTTGGTTGACTTGAAGGGCAAATCCTCTCTCCCCATTTTGCTGTAAAAGCAGAGTCACTCTCTTAACAGAAAAGATACCTGAAGATACTAGTATAACGATCGGTGATTGTTTTAATTTCTTCTTTCTTTTCATTGGCCTCATTTATTTTGATGTGTAAAGCTGAATTTTGTGGCATTTCAAAACAGGAAAATACAAAGGCCTATGGTCAGCCTAGCTGTGCCTACTCATGCTGCTTCTGAGACTCCTTTAAAAGTCAGTTCCAGGGGCATGAGCTGTGGAATTAACTGCCAGTATGTTTTATCAGAAGCCTCTTCTCCCATGCAGCTGGAGAAGATTGCCACAATGATGGTGCTGCCCTCTAGCCTGCCTAGTTCATTCTGGAGCAGGAATTTCAAGTATATTCTTCAGAACCAGCAGATAACTTGTTTTCAGCTGCAGTGGCACAGACATATAGACAGGTATATTAACTAGTACATAGTCCATCACCAGTCTGGGTAGACTGGCAGAACATTTCAGAGCTCATATGGATATTCCTGCCTGGACCTCTGCAACTACAAGCCCTTCCTCTTTGTCATTATTCTATTGATGAGCCACTCTGTAAGCAGATATGTCTATTTGCCTTATACTGATGATAACAGAGGTGCATGAGTAACCAACAGAATACGGTGAAACTTACTGGAAGAAAGAAAAAAACGTATTTTTAAAAATTATTGGATTGCAACATAATACTAAAGTCATTGTTCCAGACATATCGGTAACAATTATTTTTTCCCAATCCCATTTTAGTTCCTTCTTTTGTCTTAGCATAAGAATACATCTGTAAAAAGAAGGAAAGATGACAAATGTAAGCACTGTTTTGAGACTTCATAATATTTAACTACCTAGCCATTCAAGCTAACTACCTATGTTCACTGGCCTGCCCTCCAGTGGTTCTTATTTCAGTTAACTGATTCAACCCGGTAACCGTTGAAGTTAGTTATCACTAGATTTGACTCGCTACACTATTTTTGGGATAGCCTAATATTCATATTCACATTGGGATAGTCAAACACTCACATTCTTTGTTAGCAAGTGATTATTGGACTATTTGTGGAAGCTTGTGAACATCTATGGATGTAGGAAAATATCTATTGTATGACTACCTGTGTCCTTTTCATTGACTTGGAAAAATTTTTTTAGAGAAAGACTTTTTGYGCTTCCTTCTGGCCTGAGATACAAAACCATGGCAGCAGCTGTATGTCAACGGAATGCTCAGTGAGCACACAGAAAAAAGTAAGAACTTGGAAAGAACGATAGGACACTAGATACATATTTCTTGTGTTAAAGCTACAGGTCATAAAACTTGGAAAGCTACAACAGAAGCAGAAAGAAAAAAAAAAGGTGAAAAAAAGTATACTCAGCTTTTTCTAACTTACTTCCTAATTTTACATATTTGGCCTCGTTCAACTGCCATTAAAGGCAATTAAAAGACTCACAAGAAATTCAATTAAATCAATCATCGAAGATCTAGCCCTTTATAAGCCTATTCTGTTCAGCATATTTATTCCAAAGAGTCATACTTCAAACTGTTAATATGACCATGTTCATGTTTAAAAATACCCTTACCTGTTCTTAACACAGGTGTAATATAGAGACATAGAGACAGGTGCAAATATCTCTACCTGAAGATGAAAGACAAAGCTTGCTTTACCCATTCTGATGGAACAACATTTGCAATTCAGGATTATGGATACGGTTGTATTTATGTTCTGCCTTAGTACATTGCACACACATCTCAATTCCCAGTTTAGTAATGGTTTTCCCATGCAGTCTTGTACTTAGATTAAATCTCTTCAAACAGATGCAACTCRTTCTGTCTTAAGCTACTGCATGGCAGCACACTGCAGAGAGATGGGGCAGGTTTGCGTACATACTAGTAACATATCCAAACATGCATGTAACACATACCATCCACCCAAAGCTGCACAGATCTGATCCTGAACTCACAAATCCAACTTAGTCAACTCTAGTGAGCTCACTGGCCTGAACGCAGTGCCAGGCTAACGCAGCCAGGCTCTACCTGGAATTGAACTGGCGCATCCTCACAGCATTACACTGTTCAGAGCAGGATTACTCGCCATGGTGGTGGGTAATGATGTGTCACGCTCCATTTCCGAGTGCAGCCATTTCCTCATCACCTGATGTCATCGTTCTTCATGTGAGGACAGTGCTGCTGCCACTTTGTAAATACATAGGAAAGCAAGCTACACGTGGGCAGTCATCTGGCAGCGTAAGCAATCCTGAACACTGAACAAAAGAAATGACCCAAATAGCATTTAGTATTTGAACAAAGGATTGCTTGTTATCTGGGTGGTGAATACTAAATTGTGCCTAAAATATTTTAATGAGTCAAATCTGGTGCCAAGCAACTTTAAGAGTTAATAGCCAAAAGTCAGTTACTTAAACCCTTACGTACATAAGTTTTACCCATGTTTTATTTATGGAAATCCTGATTACACTGAGCAAATCCTTATTTTTATGCAAAAAACCCCAGGCACATGGTAGCATGCACATAAAATGATCTATGACTGAATGTTTGACTCAAAAAAAATGGCTAAACAATAAAGTAAGAGAAAAGATTTGGCAAAATTTTGAAGTCATAGGCAACAGGTAAATTCCCAAAGAACAACAAAAACTACTCACAATAGAAACCAAGGAAAAGGTAGCATTAAAACTACTTAACCTGCAGCAATATTGTCAGGGATGTCACCCACAAGTACTGATTAGGCTGTGACAAACAAGGTTGTCTTTACATTCACATTCTGCTACCGACAATGTCTATTTGCTTTAACTGTGGAGAGGCAGACACCCTTCCTCATGACAGGACTATAATACTTCTCTTAATTTAACATACCTGAAGACAAATCTTCAGGCTAACATTAACCTTTGGTACCTTTAAACAACTACACCTTCACTGACTACAAATAAGTAGGAAAAAGGCCTATTTGCAATTGTATTTATTACAAGGCAAAACAAAACAAGCACAAAGTTAAAAAACAAACACACTATAAATAGCACACCATTCTCAATCCTAACTCTGGGAGCTAACAGTGGGGACAGAAAACCTTCAGGATACTTCCACAGGAGACAGAGAAACAAGCTCGTTGCCCAGCAGGTACTTAATGGTGACTTGACTCTGTAGCTGCTTTCCTGCTCTCCAATCTCCCAGTTTTATGGGGTGCAAAAACAGTCTGAAAGTCTTCATTTTCTCTTTCTAACATATTTTTTCTCTTTGCCTCTTACCAGCAAAAAAATCCAATCTAGCTTCTTGATTTCATGAAAGCACTTTAACTGATCCTAAGAGATGTGATAGTTCCACCGAAGCATGGTAAGATTTAGCAAATGATCAATAAATACACATTTACACAGTGTTTGCAACAATGTACTGCTTTTTCTGTCTCAATTTAAACCTCTCTTCCAAGCTCTAAAGATGGACCACATAACAGAGGATCCAGGCAAACCTCTCTTTCAATCCTTTTTAGTATGACAAATCCTCTAAAGAATGAGTTCCTTCTTGAATCAGCAGGGATTCACAGATACTTCTTTCTCTTCCCGGGCTTCAATCTTTCCAACCTAACCTATGCTTTTCACCAATTTTCAAAAAAATTTTATTGTTTGAAATAAATCTTTAGCAGCCCTAGTCTGGTGAAGGGAGAGGGGAAAGGAAAAGCCTAGGAAAGAGTAACTCTTAATTTCTTATCATCTGACTAATTTTGCAATTAGTCCAAACCAGTTGTAAGACTTCTGAAGAAACGAGCACTAATTCCCTTCACAGGCCAGCAACAAGGCCTACTTATTCCATTATATCATTAAGGTTGCATGCAAAAGGACAGATATGGGTGAAGCAGGGAATTTGATTTGTCAGCTCAGGAATAAGAGCTCAAACAACTGCAAAATGGACTATTACTTTCTAAGTGCCCTCTGGGATTCTCCGTGTTACTCTCTCCGGAGAGTAACAGAGTTCCTCTGTCCTTCCTCTGTCCTTTGGAGTTCCTCTGATGATCTAGGTACACTTTGAGACTTCTTCAATACAGCACACGCTATGTCACACTTCTTCTTACTGTGAAAGATACTGAGCGCAATAAAAGTGACTTTCTAAATGTGGGAATATAGAACAAGTGATACCTGGTTTGCACTCTAATTCCCTAAACAAATCTGATTCCACTCAGAATGTTTACAAAACATCTCCTGTGGCCAAATTTTTGTAATTATTTAAATATCTTGGGACATATCTTCATGACTCTACACTGCAAGTGAACAAGACTCATGAGATTGCTTTGAGCAACCTAGTACATTAGATGTCACAGTGCACCACTACACAGCGCCAATTGCCCAGCTCCCAAAAACAAAATGGCAGCTTTAATATAGCACTGCTCTCAGGCTGTCCATCACTGTACTACTCCAGGTGCAAAACTGTGCTCAAATGCCTATATTTCTTTAAGTTCTGGAGCTGACATGGTCTGTGGGAGCTTAGGGGTCTCTGGATAATRCCTCACTGAGTTGAGCAGTTGTTCTCTGGACAACTGCAAACAAATTAGACTTGAAGCGTACAAGGGAGCAGGGAAAATGGATAGAAGACAAGATGGGAGTGAAAGTCCTCAAAGCTGAAAAATAGAGGAAAACATAAAAAAGGGAAATGTGAACCTAAGAAGAGGAGAGAGAAGGAAGAGAACAAAGGTGACCTCAGCAGTACCCAGATATGTCAGCTTTGTTTCATGGGGAAAAATTGTAGCACACGGGGCATGATTCTCCCTGTTTCTGTGCCTRTTCCACTGGAGGACCCACCTACAAGAACTCTTCATCTTCTGTGGTTGCCCTTCCTTTCTCCTCCCATCTCTTCCTCCTCTTTTTTTATTGTAAGCTTTTTGGGCCAGGATCTGGATATTAAAAGTGACTTGCAGAATACTTGGAACCCCACTATGATGTGTCTATATGAGATCAGGACTAAAATAAACAAATGAAATAAATAAAAAAATCCAATGCTTATCTTTGGATAAAAATGTTCTAAACCAACTGTAAGTGTCATTTTACTGTATCCAACAAGTGATGGGTCAACCCAACACATTTAGTTAAGTAATGTGCTTTTTTCAAATTTCAACGTAAAAAAATGAAGTTCTCTTATCACTAGGATATATTTAATGTTAGAAGTTCATACTGAGACAGTTTAAGTAGAATTTTAAAGGCCAATAAACTCTCAGCTTCCAGCATGTATCACAATTACAAAAAACTTCTGTGCTACATAATTTTGTGAAGATTTATTGAAGAAATAGCTCAGAGTGTGTAACAATCCTTAAAATGTCTCACATAGTACACGTGGGGCTAGCATTGCCTCAGATGGTATTTCCTGCCCCGTGCACACCAAGGACAGAACAGCACAGAAGGGAAGCAGGATGGGATGTGAGGACTGGTTAACAAGTCCAGACAGTGCTTCTGCCACTCAGCAACAAAAAAGGACAGTCCGATCAGGGAGCCTGGCATTCCCCGAGCCCATCGGCTGGTCTGAGTTGCTTGTTGTCTGGAGAAGAAGCCCTGCCCTGCTTCCTGCCCACCTTCCTGATAACTATAGTTATGAAAGTCTTTGCATGCCCAGATATTAATTTTAGCCCAATATTGGTGAATTACTGGATTTGCTATCGTAACAACCCAGATAATTGTCCTACGGATCTGTATTTGTTACTGCACTGTTATTTAGAGATAAACTGTTTATCCCTAAAGCTGGCCTGGTGTCTGTTACTGTATCCTGAACTTAGAAAAACTTGGCAGGGCCACCTTAAGCCCTTACAGTACAATACATATGGTGCTATATGTATAGGCTGTGATTTTGGTCTATTTATTTATGGTCCTATATTCTTGCTTTGAAAGGTCAGTGTATGGTCAGTAGTGTCAGTGGTCACATTGCGGGGAAAAAACTGTGCAGGTTTCTGTGCACAGAGCTGGTCCCACCTCAAATGTGTAAATGCTACTGATGCATTAATTTGTCTATGCATACATGATGAGGGAGTCATTATCATTTCCCCTTGTGAAAGTATGAACCAGTTTAACAGCACACAGATGAATCCAGCACAGTATACACGCAAAAAACCCACCCTTACACTCCTGCTTTTGTCACATATTAATACACTCTGTCCCTGTATACGAACAAATAAACTGATGAAGTCTAAACCAGATTATGATACAGCAGCTTTGAAAGTGGAATAGAATCTATTTTTTCTCCACAATGAACAACTTGGATCCTTGTCCTGGTTTCAGCTGGGATAGAGTTAATTTTTTTCCTAGTAGTTGGTAYAGTGCTATGTTTTGGATTTAGTGTGAGAATAATGTTGATAACACACTGATGTTTTTAGTTGTTGCTAAGTACTCTACTAGTCAAGGACTTTTCAGCTTCCCATGCTCTGCCAGGTGCACAAGAAGCTGGGAGGGAGCATAGCCAGGACAGCTAACCCAACTGGCCAATGGGGTATTCCATACCATGTGACATCATGCTCAGCATATAAAAGCTGGGGGAAGAAGAAGGAAGGGGGGGACATCTGGAGTGATGGCRTTTGTCTTCCCAAGTAACCATTACGTGTGATGGAGCCCTGCTTTCCTGGAGATGGCCGAACACCTGCCTGCCCATGGGAAGTAGTGAATGAACTCCTTGTTTTGCTTTGCTTGYGTGTGCAGCTTTTGCTTTACCTATTAAACTGTCTTTATCTCAACCCATGAGTTTTCTCACTTTTACCCTTCCGATTCTCTCCCCCATCCCACCGTGGGGGGAGTGAGCGAGCGGCTGTGTGGTGCTTAGTTGCTGGCTGGGGTTAAACCACGACAATCCTCTTCCCTGAATCTTTATATTGCTTTGGTATTTTATTTGGATAACAGTAACCTTAATATATTTTATATGAGTTCATAACCTGAAGGTTAATTACCATTCACCAGAAATGGGAGCAGTGTTGTTCAGATAGTTCTGTAACTCTCTATATAGCAATAACCTGAAGAGTCACTACATGAAAATGGTATTGCAAATGCAAATGGTGTTGTTGTTCTCCAATCTCCAGGATAATACTTAACCTGCTTTCAAAAAAAATGCAATATTTTATGGGGGAGATGTGATTCATATTAATGGAAACTGGATGTAAAATTTGAAGATAATTTGAAGATGCCTATTACTATTTTTGCATCACCCATAAATGCATTCAGATATATTCATTATGCTTGGAGGAGTCCGGCTCTCTGTCACAAAGTTAACTTGAATTTTAAAAAAGTAACAGCAGAAATGAATTTAGGCCCCAACACTTAAGGTTGTGTCTCAGAACACAGTTCTAAGTCACTGGGGCTACACCTATACTAGTAATCCCACCAGAGATGGGCATGAGCTTGAGTACACATCCATACTCCTTTTCATGGTTTCAGCCCATGTCAATTTACATTCTCCCACCAATGCCTAGACACAGCTCAGGAGATATGAAAGACCGGGACCGTTCCCCATGGGTATTAAAAATTAGAATACCGTGTTGTGTCCCTCGCCCTCAGGGCTGAAAAATGGACCCAGGCTGGGATTCCACCCAGGGCCCACCTACCCAGTTTTCATTGCAGAGAAGCAGCATAAAGTGTTAAGACCAGAGGAATAAACAAAACCGAAACAAATTTAAAATGTAATATTACATTAATGCAATTAAATTTTCACAAATTTTTGAGTCATGTTCTTCATCAACTTCCTAATGACCAAACAACTTCCTAAACTGAACCTCCCTGAGGCTGCTACCTGGTGTTACACCATCTGCCACTACTAAGAGGAGTTTGATACTACCATGTTTGTAACTYCACTTCAAGCAGTCGTAGAGTGCTGTTAGATTGTCCCTCTTCACCAACAAGCTCAGCTCCCTCTACCACTCCTAAGAGGACATGTTGTCTAAGTCCCTGACCATCTTGGTAGCGCTCTCCTGGACTCACTACGGTTTCTTGGTCCAGAGAGACTGTGGAGGTTATCCAGATTCACTAGACAAAGACATGGTTTACCTAATTTATTGCTGGCATCAGTCTCGCTTTGAGTGAGAGTTTTAACCAAATGACTTTTCAACAACCCTTCCATGACCATATGGCTCACAGTAGATCCAATAATTTACCAATGCAAGCCAAAATGACTTCCTTGCTTTTTAGACAAAGCAAGTCAATTATGTAGGTTATAGTAAGAAAACCAGATGTCCACTGTGTGTATAGATYGCATAAACATTTGGGTACAGAGCAGCAAGGGTTTCTGTCTTTAGTGCTGGTACAAAAATGTATTGGAGAGCAATTGCAAGCTGATTTAGTTGATACTTGAGTATTATAAAACCTCTGAAACTTTTGCATCTTTTTAACAACAATTAATATATTTATTAATGAAAAGCCAAGCCTTGTATCTCTTCAAAACACTGCTTTTAATTTAATCTGAAGTGTTCAGAGAATTGAACGAAATAAAGCTATTTTTACTGATTTTAAGAGCATGAAAATATCACACACGTTTCTCTCATATTAGTTTAAGCAACTGTACCTTGTATTATGCAAAAGCAGACAATTCTGTTTCATGGGTCTTCCTTACTGGGACACAAAAGAAGAGACAAATTCTCCCTTTAACTGTTCTTGCTGATGAAACTTTGATCACGAAAATGCTATTCAAAGTGCACAAAAAAGAATCAAAACTTACTAATACTTTCAGTAACCTGATGAATATTAAATACCAATATGTACTAAATTCTTCTGAAAGTTGCTTATACTTAACTAATAAACCATATTCTCATAGAAGCAACCCTCACATATCTAGAGTTCAGGCTATGCCAGTATATCTATTGTAAATATTATATTAGATATTATATTATTATAAATAACTATTTATAGAAGTGCACTACTGAAGTGGAAATCTCTTTTAGGTTAAAATCTTAAGAAACTGCACTTGAGCCCCATAAAGGGTTTTCATTTCTGTATAAAACGTTTATGGATTTACAATAAAACATTCATGTAAGTAAAACTTCATTTGTGGTTTAGGAATATTTCTTCTGTAAGCTTTTAAATAAATAAATAAATAGTTGGTTCTAAGCCAAAGATCCAGCTACAACAGTGGAGGGAGCAACAGAAATATTTACATAGCTGAGTCAGTAAAACATATATGAAAAATTGCACAGGTGTAAAAGAACAAATTTGTTTATTATACAGACCTTTCTGTTATAGAGCAGCAACTATCGCTCTTCAAAAAAAATGCTCACCCTAATTTTTCATGTGTAACATTTACAATAAAAAGTCTTTATATAAAACCCATACAGCAGATTCTGATCTGAGAAGTCAAGATAAAGTCACCCTGGAGCTAAATATTCACAAGTTAGGGTGTGAGAGAACTTTTGCTTCATAGGCAAAAATTTGTAATTTCACTGCTGTCTTGTCCTACTCGTCTCATTTTCTTGTTTGTTTACATCTTGTTTGTTCGTCTTAGATCATAAGTTAGCATGCTAGAAGCTGGGKTTTTTTTTCTGCTTTTGTTATCTGCAGGTTCAGTAGCTTGCAAAAAGGGGTTTCTGATTCCTCATTTAGACCTGTTAAGAGCTATTTTAGTACCAAAAAAATTGTCCTATTTAACTGTACTGTGTCAACATCCCACAGAGTAATAATAGGGTACTGAAGGGGTGAAACAGAGGACAGAAGGCTTCTGAGCTGGGAGTCTCTTACAGGTGAGAAAAGTCAGAAATTGTGAAAAAGGATGGAAGATGTGAGGAAGTTACATAGTGGAGATGCAGAAATGGCAAGTCAGAAGGTATACAAGCAAGATCATTTGAAGACAAGAGTAAGGAGGAGCACAATGGCTGGCTTAGATTAAAACATAACTACAGTGAAAGATGTTTTTTATCAGTGCCTGACAGGAAGGAAAGATGGGTTCTACAACCGGAGTGAAGAGGAGATGCGGATGAGCAGTCATGATCTGATCCTTTATTAACCTTAAAGGTCTATGGAAAAGCAGGAAGACATGGAAAAAACAACCGACAACTTGTTGCTTTTCTTTTGAAGTTCTGGCAAGATCACTTGCTTTGAGATAGATGTAGACTGCCATGCAAAACACACCTTTTCACAAATAGGTTTTCTGCTTTTTCACATTACCTTATTAAAAATATATGGCCATTAGACAATTCACAAATACACTAAACATGAAATAGTGATGAATAACACATTGAAGTCCTCCTTTTCTTGGCCAGAAGAAAGATGAAAGATGAACTTTCCTGAAAAAAATGGAGATCTATAATGAAATAAAACCTAGGTAATGTTTAGGTGCCTTAATTTCAAAGTAGGTACCAGTGTCGCCCTTTAATAACGTAGAACAAGATCTTTGAAATCACTAAGACTCCTTTTAGAGGAGCATACTGTGACCTTTCTTCATAATGTGGCCGGGTCCTTGTGTAAGTAATCCTAATGAAGTCAAAGGAACTAAAAATTAATTTAACTTTTTATCAGTATCTTTAGAGGTTTTAGGGACCCGTGGTACAGCACCACAGCTTTATGTAGAAAAAGAAATGAGAGAACAGATCACACATTGTAAATTCTTACTGAATACTAAAGCATACATTTGTTTAATTTGGAATGAAAATATTACATAAAGGTTGCTGAATGCTTATTCAATCCAAGTGCAGAAACATGGTATATGCCTGTGTGAACAGTGACAATTTCCAATAAATACCCTTTCACAATACTAAACTATTCAGAGAAAACACCCTAATAAAAAAAAAAAAGTCATAATGCATTATTGGTTCTGATTTATTTGCTAATTTGCAGAGATGCTGTATTTCTAATTTCTTACATTTCTTTTCTAGTGCCCAAAGATACAGACAAATATCTTGCTTCACACACTGCGCTTCTTTTTTTTTCTTGATATATATGCAAAGCTCAAGGACCATCCAATAAAGAGCATCCTTTGATGGCATTTATCAAGGGTAATAAAGGTCATGAAAGGCTGTCCTTTACACAGACTGCATCTGAATTTTTTTCTAGAATATTAAGGCACATATCAATAGGAGCTGTCATTCAACCTTGAGGTGCAGTTAAAATAGAAAAATGATGAGAGGTACTTAATAGCTACTTATTTTACTAAACTGGTCTGTTTAAAACAGAGCATTGAGTTTCAGTGCAATTAAGGGTCATGTGGCGAAGTGGTATCTCTTAAACTCCATCAGTGGAAGATAATGTCACAGTAGTCACAGTGAACACAAGTTTTATTTTAATTTCTCATAGCACAGAGATCTTGTGGTTATAGACTTAGGATACAAGGACTCTACAGAAAAAACAGAATTTCATCTCTCCCTTAAGAATCACTGCTTACAGAGATTCAAAGGTTTTGTAAATAACATTGGTATGTGTATCACTTGGAAACTTGCAAAAATACACTGAAAAAACTTACCAAATTATATAAACCCCACTTGGCCAGGTAAAACTCTTAAGCATATGCAAGTAATACTATCATTTGGGTCCAGTGAGGTTATAACAGGAATGTCTGAAAGTGCCACGTGATTAAACAAAGCAGAAAAAAAAGGTATTTATTCACTTTTTTAACTAAAATGCAGTCAACATTCATAACTGTTAAGAGTCAGTTGCTTCCTGAATAGCACTTGTCACAGTCTGTACAGTGCTTTAGAAACAGGACAGATTTGATGTGAACTAATAGGTGTGCAAACCCACTGTTCAACAGAGTGTAGTCCAGACACACATTTACCAGCTAAGCTCAAGATGCATTATATCCCCAAAGGATGCATGGTGCTTACACTGAAATCTGCTTGTGACTGCACAGCTGGGAAGCTTTCACCTTTACCCGCTTCCAGTCAGGACTGTATCTTTTTATTCATAACATATGATTGTTTTGCCCCCAAATCTCAAGTACTGCATACAGACCAGACTGGTTCCGTATAGATCAGAGCCCAGCTTCCTGCTCTATACAGCCTAAAGCTGGCTTCAAAATTCGGAAGATCTGAAGATGAGATTTACTTATGGACAAGCTATCAGTGGAGACCAGTGTAATTTTACCAGGGATCTTAGAACAACACTCAGTAAATTTCATCTTCCCCRTGCCTGAAGCTACATTATTTACCATCCTGACCATAGTCTTAAGATCAAAACTCAGTGAAATATGAGTTGCACAATGATACCCAAACGACCCTCTTTTTGAGCATATCAGCAAGTAACGATCGCTCAGGAGAGGGTTTTCACTTCCACTGTCTTATCAGCAAGGACTTATCTAGCAGATCACTTGAGCACCTTCCCTGTCATCAGCAAAAAGAGCAGCACCTTTATGCCACATGACTAATTGATGCAAACATTTTTTCAAATCAGGAAGCAYTGCAGTTAGCTCTTCTCTCCGTACAATGCTTTCACTAAAGGCAGGACAGTGAATACCATTKGTATTGTTGAAGATATGACCCATTTTGCCTTGCAACTTGCCAGCATTACAAACCTCTCAGCATTCTATCCTATGATCATGTTCTTCAGCTGGACCTGAAGGAGATATTTGTTTACTTTATGATTTGTTTTACAGTCAAATTTTCATTCAGTTGATTAATAGGTGGTGTAGTCTGACCCCAGGAGCCAGAAATGCCCGAGTTCTCCTCTTGGCCTTGAAACACTTACTGTAAATACGTCCATTTCTCTGTATTTTTACCTCCCTCGAAGGAGTGTTGTGAAGAGTAATTACAATTTGTAAAGTACCTTACAAATGTGAACATAGAAAGAAAACAACCTAGTGAATGAGACAAGGGAATAGGGACTAACTTGGGATGAAGATTTTCAGTCACCTATTAGAGCCATAAACTTTACCTTAAAGAGAAAACAGAACTAGTTAAAAATGGATAAAAGAGATAATTAACAGATTAAATAATAGATTTAATTCAACAGATGTATTTAATGGATGCAATCACAAATTAAGGAATATACACACATCCACAAATCGGTGCTTGTAATTGCCAGAGACAAAGCCTCTGAGCTCCTAACTGCTTCTTATCTGAGTCTCAATTTTGGCTTTAAACACTCAAGCAGCATTTTTTCAGCAGGAGGACTCCTTTTCACGAAATAGCTGAATTAGTCATTTCATATTAATCTTGACTCTCTCCTTCCTGCAATTTTTTAGCTAATAAAGACTGCAATGGCTCTCACCATCCATCCATCTGTCCATCCATCCATCCATCCATCCATCCATCCATCTTTCCAAGCAGTATATTTTCTCCAACAGTAGAGAAACCCTATCCCTGATCCCAAGGCAAGCACAGCTGAGGTGTGGGCAGGGCTAGCAGGTGTGCAGCTATTCTCCTCTTACTATGCCCAGAAAGAGCACAAAGAAGATATTCTTATTCACCCACCAAAGACGACTCTTTTCATTATCCTTTCTATAAACTTCTCTATATCTGCAGAGTAGCTGAGCGTCCCCACTCACCCCTTTAAATGATCAGTTGTATTATCTAATCTTTATAACATACTTTCCTAGGTTGTTTAGTGACTGTTTAGTGAGCACGCTGCATTTTAGCAGCACCTTTGGTGGTTTCTACTCTAAGGTTAAGAACTTCAAAGAAACAAGGATGCAAGCAGGACTGATGTGTATATGACTAAGTCATGATCCCCCAAAGCCCCGCTCAGCTAATGGAAAAGTCCACAGTATCACAGATGTGGTTAGGATCCTAAAGTCAGGACCTGGGTGCCAGACTCACATCTGCATATTTAGGCAGTTTTGAATCATAATGTTTTTATTCATGCAAGCCCAGCTCAGATCCAGAAATTACTGCTTTTCTGACCAAGCTCCCCACAGGATTTTATTCCATAAGTTTTCTTACAGCTTGACTTAGCCTGACTTGCTTTTACACATATAATTCTCTTAATATATGCACAATAAAGAAGGCAGCAACGCCTCATTTTTAAGATCTTGGTGGCTGGAGGCTGGGAAGTCGGAGACCTAGATTTCAATCCCTCTTCTCATGGAGAATGGGATGAATGCTTTTCCCTGGGAAGAGACCTGGATTCTGATCGCTCTCGAAGGACTCATGTCTTTGACATGAACTACTAATTAGATGGAATACATTTACTGATTTGAAATCAGTAAAAGTATGGGAACTCCAGGCGCTTAGTACCCCTTCAAATAAAATGGCAGAAGATTTTCAGAAATTCTCTCTAATTTTTCATGTCCGGTTTCAAAAAAGGGATTTGTGTTCAGTCATACCAACTATCTACCAGTTCCTAATAACCTTGAGATGCATTGGATAAATGCCTATGAAAAAATCAGGTATAGGATATCTCTGTTTAGACACTTTATCAACTCAATATCCAAACTTACAGGCTATGTTTGAAAATATTGTCCTTCACTTTTCCTCAATTCTTCTGTGCTCTGAGAAACGAAGTAAAATGTTTTGAACTCATAAGAAAGACTGACAGATCTCCCGAAATAAGAAATGAAAACAAAACTAATAAACAGAAAAGCCAAAAGCTAGCAGTGTCTTACAAGCTAATAGAAAGGAAAATACAACAAGCAGCACAAAGCCTAAAAATAGCCACCACAGGGCTCCAGTTCCTTGGTTTTGTGGAATTTAAAGGCCGAGGGTCCTGAATGCAAGCAGGGGAAATGATTACAGGGGAAGGACGGGCGCAGCCTTCAAGACGATAAAAAACCTTCCCGATCTGAAGGAAGGCTATGTTTCTGTATGCTGTATGCAGCCAGGATTATCTCAGCACTGTAAAAACTGAATTTTAGAAACATGTTAATTCAAATGTTAAAATAGTCTGTTGTTAAAGTTTTGAGGACTTTGATGTATCAGTTTTTCTTAACAGATTGTCTTAATATATGCATATTGTCTCAAGCTTCCATGCCGAAAGCAGTACTTGGAAAACTAATTTGATTTTACTCTACATATCCTGCTTAGTATTTGTCCTTCATTCACATTGTAATATTTATTGTTAAGCCATACACTGAAATATTGTAGAAATCTTATTATTGTTATTAGGTAGGGCTCCCTAAGAAGGAAATGTACAAAAAATATATCATAGAGTATTGACTCATGTTTAAATTATATTTTCACTTACTAATAATTAATGTAACAGAGTGAGCAGTTGAGTAAAAGGTTATATCCATAAAATTATTAAAAAAGGATTAAATTATGCCTAGCAGCTACTAGTGAAAATGCACCCAGCCATAGCTATCTATAGTGCAGTTGCACTGGCTCAGGTGGAAATGGCATATTAATGTGGCCCATTTACTTTATGCTATAGACTTCTCTGAAGGAGAAGCAGTGAGGGGACTAAGATAAAATACTAATGGAACATAATAAAATGTGGATGTTGATATTGAGAGACTAATGGCAATTTTGTACTTCTGCTGGTGTAAGTGCACTGTTATTAATTACTACTAACTTTTATTTCTTCAATTTAGTAAGTATTTTAGTAATGCTGAATAATTTGTTCCTGAAGGAAAAAGGTAAAATGACATTCCACTTAGTAAACACAACCTTATCAGTAAAAAAACATTTTAAAATCAATAATCTTTCAACTGCTTTTGGCTTTCTATAACTTTACTTAACATTAATACTCTTTTTATTGTATATTGTATATCTTATCTAAGGACCTGCTGAAGCAAAGAGGCAACAGTTCCAATATTCAAAACTATATATTAAAAGGTAATAGTTTATACATCTGATTTTTAATCAAATTTGACTATCTCTTTTCTGATGAATGACTTTCACTACTGACTGACCCTTAAATCTTTGCTGAAGTCCGGAATCGAAGTGTACTTATTCAAGAGCTTGCTTCAGGGCTGCAGCATACATGGTAATAACAATGGAAATACTTAAAAAGAATCAATCCTGTGCATCCACTTATCAATGAATCTTTTGATTGTTCTTAATATAGAAACACACAGAAATTTAACGACTAAAAATACAAGATTTAATTCAAGAACTGCCTGTAATTCTTTCAATTATCACACTTCCCTTCCCCATTTCTTATCATCCCGAAGCTTTATCTATACAGTAATTAAAAACTGATTTTCCCCACTCTGTTGACAAGTCTTCAATTTTGGTATGACAACTCTTGTTTTATAATGAGGTGAAAGGATATTACTGGTAAAGAAAAAWGGACTTCTCTGCTTGCTAATGACTGTCAAATATTATACTACTCTGAACATACTGTCTTATTGGGAAGAAAATAGTCATATGGGGTTCCAAATATGTGCTGGCATGTTTATTTTTATAATACAAACAACCATGAATTTAAGGTGACTTTCTCCAAAATTAAAGAGAAAAGACTCCTCCTTGTCTCTAACGCTGGCTATTTCTTCCACTAACTTTTGAGGTTTATAAGAAGCCATGAACAAAAATCACAAACATGGAATTATCTTTTTGGCATCTTTGCTGCCCAGTTAGGAAAGGGAGGATAAGGTCTGATGAAAGTTATGTCCTGTGTTTTGAAGGCTAAACCTCTAGACTGGAGGTTAAGTGTCCATCTGTGTCATTTACAAAGTACATATGTAAAATCTGGATTGTTTATTTTAAACAGTATTTTCTTGGCTCTAAGTGGTGTTAATTTTCTGTTGCTTCCTTCTCTGTTTGGTATGTAAAATCAGCACAACTGTCATCTCACACCAGCAACTCCTTTAGATGACCTGGCTTTATTTCTGCAATATATTTAGACCAGTTGCTCACAAAGGCTTTTGTGGCATCTCTAGGTGGCTTAAAAATATTTCAGGTGGTTCTTAAAGTAAAAGGATGAAGGCCAGTTTACAGAATTGCTGTGCTACCCGACCTTCTTAGTGATATCTTCCACTATGGAAAGACTTCCCATCCTCTGGCCTTTGGAAATGCCTAGCTTTAGTTAGACGCTGATTCATTTCCTGCAGCTCTTTAAACACAGCCAGCTGTGTGCTGCTGAGGGTCGGTATTATTTAAGCATTGTTTCAGAGACTTCCTGTCCCCGAATTCTGTAAGAGGGAAAAAGTCCTGGTTTGTTTTTTGGGTTTGTTTTTTTTTTTTTTTTTTTTTTTTTTTTTTCTTAGGGGTGTACATTTCTCCCTGAGTAAAAACAAGTCCTTGGGGAAAAAGCTTCTGTAAATGACTGATAAGGAGTAGAAAAGGAAGTGCAGACTCAAAGCACCTAGTTTTTCAGCCAGTTAAATCCCTCTAAGTCCAGGGCATCAAAGAATCCAAGTCTAGATATAAGAACAAGGGGAAATTAAATGTATCCTTTGCATAGTTTCATAAGGAAAAAGATGTTCTTATAAGGAACATTAGAGATTATCTGATTCTGTGAGCCTTAATTTATCAGCTGTTTCATTGCCACAGAATATGCAGTGACAATGACAGCAATAAAAGAAAAATCCAAGAGCTTTGAGACCTTGTTTCTCTATTTGCTTTCAATAATAATTCAGGCTTCATGTCAAAATAATGATAAGTATTCCCACAAAGATGAACTATTAGCGATGGGCCTTTGTGTCTTAGTTTCTTATCACATCAAAAAGGATAAGTCTTTAATTGTTTTATTAAATATTCATTTTGGTGGCTGTGAAAACATTAGAAACAAAAATATATTACATAAATTGGTTTATATCTTACTCTGTCTCAAGGCAAATCCAGCCATAAACCACATTCCCTCTTGATTAATATCTCAGCAGTGTTTACTACTCTTCAACTGCTAGTACAGTGTTTATTCTGTTCATTATACTGTTTCCTGTATCACTGTGGTGTTTATTGTTCTTCTGTGTATTTTGACCTCTAATGTTTTATCTACAGCTCTGCTGTTAAATTTACTCTTTTGTTAAATATGGATTCCATCCTGCTTGTATATTGCTGAATTTTTCAAAGCTTTAACATAAAACTATCCTAAGGTTGATTGACAGCATGAAGTCAGAAGAGTTAAGTAGCCTTGGAAACAGCCTTTGCTCTCTAGCTACAGGGACTTACTTGGACAAACTGTTTCTGCTACCAACTTTTCCAAGCTATTCTGCTGTCTCAGAACAGCAGTATGGCTCAGCTGTTGGTGGCAAAATTAATCTTTTCTTGTTTCTTTTCTTGGAGTGTATGCACCTTTTTTCCCCAGGTAAAAAGGATGCTGTCTCTAGAAAGACCCAGTTAGGGGCTCTGTATAATCCATACAGTGACTTGGACAAGAATATGTTAAGGGGATATGCTATTTGCCAAATGCTCTCGTTTCCTCTGATGAAGAAGCCCCATAAATGCATTATGAAGTTAGCTATAGGGATGAAATACTCCCTGCTGATTCTTCTGGAGCTGTTCTGTGGCCTGAGGCAGAAAACTCTTCTATGTCTCTGCTGAGTGTCCCAGAAATGGTAAAGTCCCCAAATAAGTAATGTATGAATGTATGGTATGTTGAATGTAAACAAGCCACACCAATGGGGTGGAGAAAACTGAAGAGTTTCTTGAAGATCACCAAAGAGAAGTCCATTGCTTAGACACAACTAGATTAAAGAGTGTGAGATACCTCAAAATGCAGACTGAAGCTTTTAGAGACCTACGTTAGTACTTGTCAGTTGAACAGATCACTGATGCAGATAGACATGAAAAAAGAAACCGGGAGTATGACGTGTTTTCAAAGGTAGAGAGAAGAATAATTCAGATGCAGAACTGGTATACTAGTATATTAGTGGTAAAGGGAGTAACTATACTTTCTAACTTCAGATGGTACCTAAATAGGCAGCCTAACTCTTTACTCTTTACTCTTTACTCTTTACTTTAACCTCTTAGAGAGTTCAGGCATGGAAATTACACACCTATGACACTTAAGGTTAAATGGCAATTCTTCCACATGAATGATAAAATTAGAATAAAAAATAGTATCAGAAAAGAAGAAAAGAAATGGAAGCAAACAACATTTTGTGTGCGAGTCAAGAATTACATGCATGTTGTAGGTACCTACATAAGTTACGCTATTTCACCTCCTTTCAAATATTTCAGAAAGTCAGGTTATTGCCAGAAGTATCCAGAAAAAAAAACAAACAACAAAACATGAAAACCAGGACTTCAGATTTGTAGGATATTTCATATATCTGAACCTATCTAAAACCAGTTATTAAATTTCCTATAAACCTGTAAGTTTCTGATATTTTACAGTCACTCCAAGTAAACTGTATTTTGTCCTGAGACTCAAGTGTTTCTAAAGCTAAGTCTATATTAGCTACATGGTTCAGAATAACAGTGAGTTTTGAAGTTAAACTTCTGCTTATGTAAATGCCTTGATCATCTCCATTCATCACATGCTGGTTTGCTTCACAGGGTGATTTTGCTGACCTAGGATTCTTTTGGGGGAAACTAAACCAGCAGCTCTACTCCAACAGCACCCCAGGCAGGCTCCACATCACGGGCGTGGGCTGCACCACCACAGGCTCTCCCTGGTGAACACAGTGGTTTTTCCTTTCAGAGAGCCTCAAACCATTTGTGTACCAAAGACCTTTGGTCCAGTAACCAGGCAAAATGTCATCTGATGTAAATTCCTCGAAACACATGTAATGGAGATTGGAAGGGCCTCAGCACCAACAGTATCAATCTACTGATTAACTGGTATTGCGCCAAATTGCTTGCTAATGTAGAAACAGCCTGCTCCAGATCTGAGAGAAATTCCCAGGGATCCATGCAAACTCCACTAAAGTCCTTCCTTGGGTTAAGTGGTACTGTGTTGAACCCAAGATGTTTCACATGAAACACACCAGCTTTTGCTGATCAACTCTATTCCCAAATGAGTCAAATCAATATAACTGCATTTTGGATTGCATCCCTATCCCTTTAAGTTCAGCACAGACTTTTTTTTATGTCTTATGATTTTAAATATCACTTTTTAAATACATTTTAGGTAGTACTATTTTATACTGTTTTCACCTACTTATCTATCTGCTGTAAATACACGTTTAGGTGATAACTGGTAAAGATTCAAACATACGTTTATCCAGATTGGATTTCAACTTCTCTCTCAGTTGCTAACACCTTTTTACTAGTGACCTCTTCCAGCAGATGTCATTATGTTGTAAGCAGCAAACAGAAAGCAGGCAAAGCCTGTACTGCAAAACAGGAGCACCAGAAAATGTTTAGTGCTCTTACTAATTGAATGTGTGCGTATGGAGGGAGTTGCATAGTAAACAAAAACATTGTGTAATCTCTTATTTTTCACACCCTTTCTCAAAATATATTCAAACCACATTTTGAAACCTTGCAAGAACAAAATGAAGAATCTTAAAATGCAAAACTACCTTGTCCTGGTTTCGGCTGGGATAGAGTTAATTTTCTTCCTAGTAGTTGGTATAGTGCTGTGTTTTGGATTTAGTATGAGAAGAATATTGATAACACACTGATGTTTTAGTTGTTGCTAAGTAGTGTTTACACTAGCAAGGACTTTTCAGCTTCCCATGCTCTGCCAGGTGCACAAGAAGCTGGGAGGGAGCATAGCCAGGACAGCTGACCCAAACTGGCCAACAGGGTATTCCATACCATATGATGTCATGCTCAGTATATAAAGCTGGGGGAAGAAGAAGGAAGGGGGGACGTTCGGAGTGATGTCTTCCCAAGTAAACGTTACACGTGATGGAGCCCTGCCTTCCTGGAGATGGCTGAACACCTGCCTGCCGATGGGAAGGAGTGAATGAATTCCTTGTTTTGCTTTGCTTGCGTGCACGGCTTTTGCTTTACCTATTAAACTGTCTTTATCTCAACCCACGAGTTTTCTCACTTTTACTCTTCCGATTTTCTCCCCCATCCCACCGGGGGGAGTGAGTGAGCAGCTGTGTGGTGCTTAGTTGCTGGCTGGGGTTAAACCAYGACATCTCTCTACATTAAAAGTATATGTTTGAGCTCCCATTAGGTATCTCATTATTTCCTTATRTTATCCATATGGGATTGTCTTCAATATTACTAAAATTTGACACTGCTGAGATGGAGCGCAGCTTATGCTTTCTAATAAACAAAAACCTATTAAACTTTTTCAAACAGAAAGACAATATATCCCAAATGTCAGGACTATGGGAATTACTCAGATTCAGATAGAACAGCAAGCTTGACAAATTCTGTTATTTCTGAAGTATGCTAGGATACTCATCAAGTGCAAGTAGTGTGGGCCCTATCATCAGGCGCTGTAGCACCTGAAAACCAATGATCCGAGTTCTCATGTATTCAATGTGTGAGACGGTTCTAATCCACAGACATGTCCTGATTCAGGAGTGGAAATTGTTTACCCTAGGACATGTGTGAATTTTCCTGCCCCTCTGTTAGTAGATCTCAGAGATGACTATATGATTTCACCTCAGAGATGACTATATGCTTTCTGTAATACTCAGCCACCCACTGAGCATCCACAATTGCCAAACAAATCCCAGAATATTAAAGTATCCCAAATCAAGACTAATGCACTTTGACACATAAATATTTGAACTACAGTGGTACAACTGTGGTGTGAGCAGGTGAGCTGTCTTTCACAGTGGAGGCAGGAACATCTAGGAGAGTAGCAACATTAACATAAGGGAATGGGAAACGCAACAGTCATCCTAAATTAAACCATTGCTGCTTGTGAATATGCAGCCAGACACTGCCTRACCACTACTAGCAGTTATTATATTGTAGTAGCACTCTTGGATGCCAGTCAGAGATTAGGATCCCCATGGTCAAAGCATACGAAAAGAGAACCTGGAGGAAGCTGCGGTACAAGGAGTAGCTGCTGCACCAAATACTGATTTTGCAGAATGCCGCAGGCTTCCCCCACAGCAGCTCTCAGCTCTCCAAACCCCAGAATAAAGAGGGTTATTACAGTCACTTAAACAATTACAAAGAATTTCTCCATGCCACAGGCACATACAACACTCTTCGCCTGTTATAGCACAACCTATGGAAGTACCAACGCCATTTTCTGCAGTACTCTTGAACACATTATTGTAAAGATCAGAAAATTCATTTTATCCTCAAAAGGTAGGTTCTGTGATTTTAAGAATATACGGTATTCTTTGATCCCCTTCTCAAGTGAAAAATGGAATACATCATTAATTAGGCGCCCTTGTCTAATGATGGCCTTTTTGTTTCCTTATGCTCTATTTTGGAGACTTGTTGGCTTTTAATGCCAGCAGGAGATATATGTATGTCAGCACCTTTTTTATATTCTTATTGTAAAATATCAAAAAGCCTTAAAAGAGCTGTATCTACACACTTAATTGCAGTGATGTTCAATATGTCCTAGAAGTGCCCCTGGGAATCACCTGAACATCAAACACTAATGCATAGTAGGGGTTGAGCTGAGCAAGAGATAAGTTACACAACAGAAGGAAGAATGTGGACTCTGCTCTTGACTTTCACCATCTGTGATGTGATACCTGAATCTCAGCACTTCTGTCCTTTCCCATGTGAAGACAAACATGTTAGCTTAAACCACACTTTGTGATTCAGCAGTGGTTTAAAGTAACCTGCTTGGCTTCTGCTGAAACAGCCTAGCAGTGCTCATGTAAGCAGACAGCATGGCTCAGATTGACTGTGATACCTAACAGCTGAGAAAGAGAAAGAGCAAATTCCTGAAAATTCCTCCCAGTTATAAATGAACTAGATCTAGACAGAGATATTAAACATGGAAATACAGGCTACACACAAATGAGGAGGTGCAGGGACAGAACCAGCATGTGCTAACATAGCTGGTGAGAACTCAGTAATGACACGTTGGTTGGCATGCTGTTAGGACTGAAGAACAGATCTCGACTGACAAAGACACGGCCACACAATCTCCGATCACTATTTACAACACTTTTTTTCGGTTTTTGAAAGATTCTGGAGGATGATGCATCATTTCATCATTCCACACCCCTTTTACTAAAAACCTGTTATCAGACATACTCTGTAAGTAGAGAATAAAAGAGCTTTTCATAAGCAGAGGACTCTTCTGGTGTTAAGGTAAAAACGTGGAAAAGTTAGATCTCTTTCTCTATGAGAAGGGAAGGTTGGAAACAATTACCAATACAAGGACTCAACTGAAATCAAGTTATATCCAAACACCTAGCAGTTTTCAGAGCAGAAAATATTATCAGATAAAGATTACTATAATTCACCAGAGGTTTGGAAACCTTTTCTTATGAAAAGAAAATTGTTTATATGCAATTAAGATCTTCAGACACATGAGCAGAGCTGTAAAATTTTGTTCCAGAAGGTCAGCAACACCATGAATTCAATTAATCCTCTCAAACTATTCCTACCTTATTAGAAAGCTATTCTTGACAATGAGGAAAGTGTGATACCATCAGAGTCAATGATAGAAAATATTAGCTTTCTGGTAAATTTTCTTCATTGTTTCTATATAATATAAAAAATTTCTACAATTTTTTTCTGCAGCCCTGAAATTATTGCTCTCAAGTCCCTTCTTCCACTTCCAGTTTAAGCTAAGGTATACATACTTATCAATATTAAATTCACTAAAATGCATCTGTCCAGTCTTTTCCCTTTTCTTGCAGTTTGCTTTCAAGGTATGGCTTTAGACTTGCTTTATCATTAGCACAGGAAAATGACTAACAGAATATGCATTAACTCACTTAACCTTAGGTGACTGAATTTACTGTACTTGCACAGAACCTGTACTGGAGTGTTCTCAGCTTTGAGCTCATCAGGTTGCTTGCTGCTGGTGTGCATATTTCACCCACGTACCTTGAACATTCTTCCCCCACTAAGAGAAATCACGCACCACACTTAATAGCCAGCAAATAAGGGAGTACTCAGAATAACATAATTGTAATTTCACAGCATAGATTTTAAGTCTCATTTRAAATGGAGGCAGCGCATACTTAATACTCCCAGAGAGTTATAACACAATGTGTCTCAAAAAATCCTCTGCTCTTTTAATTTTTAGCTGGCATGCATTAGTAAATAAGTCAGAATGCTTGTGCCTTTTCTTCACTGAGATTCATACAAAATGCATACTCTGCCTGCCAATATTGTAAAGTGATTTTCATTGTGTGTTTTATGGAACTGTTAGGTATGTTGGATGAAATCATGGTCTCCTTTGAAGTTAAGGAGAGCATTACTGTTGACTTAATGAGACCGAGATTTCTTTTATGTTCAAAGTTAGGCAATGTTTTTCACTTTCTTTTTTATTAAAACATACCTCAGAAAGTTAAAAAGTAAATCAGTACTTTCAGTGTTGTATCCACAACATCTAAAAGCCTAAAAATGTCAGTAATTCAAAAATCCCCATAAATGGCTTTGAATGCCAGACACAAAGTTAGATAGAATTTGTATGAAGTCAGAAAWATATTAAACAAAGTGCTTCTTATTGGCACCAAGTCTGGATTAACAAACCCATATAAAAAAGTTCTACAGAATTTACTTAAAATTACTATCTATCTTTTTATAACCTGCTTACCCCCATGAAATAAAAAATGAAACAGTATTTGTGATAAAATATTATGCCAAAGGATTAAAAAAATAGACAAAAAGGTCTAGTTCTTTACTATTAGCTTTTAGATTAATTTCTAAGGAAGTCAATTCAATGTCTGTAGACTCCTACTGGCTGCATCTCTGTTATCTATTCTGTACGGCATATCCATAGGGTATATGAGATCATATATATGAGCTATAAGAAATATCCCATACTGAGTTATAGCTGTTGAGAAGTAGAATTTATAAATACCTCACATATGAGGGTAGCATTTTTGAAAAAATTACTTCACATTTCAGGATATTTTAGTGGGTTTTTGTGCTATGAACATACTTAGACACATTCAGAGGTCATTTTTCAACAGCTGTTTTCTTGAATGGAAGTTGAAAAGCATTTCTTTAAGTTGAAGTTTATCTATTTTTAAGAGATAGGAGTATGTGGACACTGTCAGTTCAGACCCAGATCCTAAAGAAACATCGATTAAGCATTTTTTGATGGAAAACCAGGATTAAGTAGGTTAATGTCCTTTACATTTCTTATTGTGTTTTAGTGTCTGGAAGACAAGGTCATGGCTGATGTTAAAATAATTACACAAGGCTGGAAGATGGTAGAACAAATATTTGRCACTTCAATACAATGCTTTTCCTCATTATTAAATGGGTATTACAAAAGCATGTAGAAATCGAGCAATCTGATGCTCAGTAAGAAAAATCTACAATAGCTAATCTGAGAGCCCTTGATGCTTAAAATGTCTACTGACATCTAGCAAACACATCACCATAGTAAAATGGACAACTTTCAGGACACCTTGGCCAATTGTTTCTCCAGAGGCAGACTTTCCTGAGCGGATGGCTGCTTATAACCAGCCGATAACCAGTCATTACTAGGATGGAGAATCTGTGCTTGAGTGCTTTTGGAGCTCTTTCTGTCAGATATTCCATGTTCAAAGGATCAACCAGTATTCTCAGTTCAGATTAATTTTAGACAAAACATAATAAACAACGACTGTCTCCAAGAAAGAGGAGAAATGTGAGTCTAAATCCCTCAAGTCTCCATCTTGTATTGCCTCAGAGCACTAAAGACAGATCTAAGTTCTTGTGTTACCTGAAAATCAAAATGCTAAAAAGATTGAGTTTACATTATAAATACACAAAAAATGAATTTAAAATGTTAATTAAACATGCACCAAACACAGATACTCAGCCTTTGCTTTTACTTTACATCAYATCACTTTCCCTTATTTTTAATCTGTTTTGTCTATTTACACTGTGAATTACACAGAACAGAAATGCAGAAATGCTCACCTATATATGTATAACGTATAATCAAGACACATCTCACTTACGGAAAGAGAATTAAATGGAATCCTACACGCAGCTCAGAGCTACAGCTTATGACTTTAGAGTTGCAGCTATGGATAAGCAAAAAAAAAAGGGGCGATGGACAACTTCTGCTTTCCTTCCACAGAGGTTTTGGCACCCAGGATTAATGCCTACCCACAATGATCTCTACTACAGGTCTGTATAGGGTTTCCAATATACGGCCACTCTATTGAGTTATATTCTACTTAATTTCTTTTCGGACCTTGCAAACCAATACATATGTTTCCTTCCTTTTTTCTTTTCCTTCTCCTTCCCTGAAACCAAGTCTTTCCAGTTTAATTTTTTTGAGTCATCTCATGAATTTTGTTTCCATATTTAAAATAAGAATTGAACATTTTTGACAGTTTGTTTTCTTAAACAAGTATCTGTGAGAACCCTGGAGCCATGTACTGTATTATAGGTAACCAGAATAATAACGTAATGACTTCCAAACAGCATTCAAGTTGCTTTACTTATTCTAATAAGAAAGAACAAAAGATTTTTAAAAGCAGGATGTGTCTGACATTATCAAGGTCCCTTACAYGGAGTTACAGAGAATGGGAATAGGTACAATCAATTTATCATGAAAGAATCTTGCTCTGCAGTATACAGAGTATGGAGAATTTGTTCAGTATGCAGCAGTATAATGAAGCAGTGAGAGACAGAGATTATGCTTTCAGTTTTATTCATATTATGCATAAGAATTCAGAATTCGTTCTTTGGAGGATAAGCATCCTAAATCACCTGTAAAACATTTGCCTTATCTTTCAACATTAAAGCAGTAGTGGAAGTACTGCTGAGTTCTAAGAAAAAATTAACAAGCTTAGGAAATCAGTTTAACATGCTGCAAGTCTTCCAGTGAAATGTTAACTTTTTATACACARAAGTGCTTGTGAGCACTTAGGCCTAGAAAAGCAAACCCACCTCCCCCTCCTTACACCAAATTTTTTTTTTTTATTTTTTTTGAACTGAGTAGAAAATATGTAGAAGAAAATGCAACTATATATACTTCTGACAGCTCAAATGATACATAAATATAAGGGCTGACAAGGGTTGGTTTGTCATTGTAGTTCACTTCGATCAACTCTACATGGTTCTGTAGGACAATGAAATTCAATGCACTTATAATTTCCAAAAAAGTGAGCTCAGATTCTTTTAAAAGCTTTTCTATGTGAAAACGGATCATTTACATGCCAAAAGCACTTTTAATGTGACATATTTAGCACATGTATTATTGAGAACGAAAGCTGCTTGAACTTAGTGAATTTTAAAGTCTATAAAATGGCACCCTGCTGAGCAGAAAGGTAGCTGTTCAGTGAATTTCCCAGTTATGTGATTATTTTGAATAATAGACTTGTACATAACTTTTTACGAAATTAAAGGTATGACATTTGCTTTAGTTCAGTCCCGTAAATTGCACTTCAGAACATAAAGAATGGGCTGATGTATGAATTTGTTGTTCCTCCAAGCAATTTTACTGATTTTTTAAAGAACAGTTTTATGTTTCATCTATTGAGTAACACATCAAACAGTTATCTTAGTAGATTTAATGAGCATTCATGTGTAACTTAACACATATGAGGAACAGTCAGGAACCTCAAAAATAAAAGTATTGTGTATTACCTTGGTTGTCTGGGACTCCCCCAGACCCTGATGCAAGATGATGACTAGTTTGATGAAAAGTCGGAACACTTATGAAGCTTAATTAAGAGAAGCATCTGGAAGTATAGAGACATAAGAAATTCATTTAATTTGGCTCAGGTTCTCTTTGACTTAATTAAATATACCATACATTTCACTGTCATGGAATTAGGCAGTGCTGTCTGCTCCTAGACAAAGAGGAGCCAGCAGGAGAATAAGCTGTTTCCTGGGGTTTTTTTTTTGCTATCAGGAACAACATAAACCACTTGAAAATATAAAATACACAACAGAAAGCCTCCATGTGTGATACATATATAAATAAGCATTATTTTTTTCTGATTAGGCTTTGGACAAAGGGCAAAGGTTGCAATTTTTGCACACGAGCTACCTTCAGTTGAAAAACACCCTCCATAACAATGGTGCTGTATCCGCTCGCAGTGCTGTCATGTTGGCCACTGGTAAGAATTCACCTGGCACCAACGAGCTACATTACTTTTATCACCAGAGTCCAAAAAGGTTCATCAATGACTACCTATAGCATGGCACAGCACATGGCCCCAGTTAAAGCCAGAGAGTGAACAGACCATTTGCAGTTATGCGTAGGCTTAAGCGCTTTGTGGAATTCGGGTCTATGAAACAGAATTCAGAGGATGAAATGAGCATTTGGGAAAGACATTCAGGACACTTTCTGATTGTAACTTGTTTGTTCACACTATATATATAGCAATCCATAAATAAGGGACTTGCAAAGAGTACAAGATAATCCTTTCTTTCAGGGATCACTGTTCTTTTAACCTAAACACCAATACCAAACAAACACACACCATAAATTGACTCTACTTGGAGAGATTAAGGCAGAGAGCATCTCCTGTGATTTGTAAAAACCCCTGCCCTCAATATCAAAAAACCTCCTCTACCAACACAAATACAGYGTGCAAATATTTCTAGCACTTTTAAACAACTCATGAGCTAGGAAAAAGAACAGTAAGACTATCCTGAAAAAGAACATTCAAATAGTCATGTCCCCCCACCCCTTTTTTTATTAAACAGGATGCTTTCAGAAAAGATATTCAGACGTATAAGATCAAAATGACAACATTTGATATTACACAACACATGATCCTTAACTTGATCACTTCCTGCTCTTCTATGTTTCATTCCCTTATTGATGGGACTGAGGAATTATATTTTCTTTTTACTTCAAATCTGATGTAAAACCAGAATGCTATGACAAACACAACAGAAAACTAGAAATGAAAATTCAGGGGCCAAATGAACCCAACGGTTTATCACAAAGGGAACGAAACTCTCTGCTAGGTATGGAAACTGCCTGAAAATTTCAGGGAATTCAGGGCTCCTGATGATAGACTGCAGTCTGTTGGTTAATGTGCCCCTGGAAAGCGCAAAGGGCTTAAATGGTAGATGGGACAGGTCACTTCCTGAATACGTATCCACAGGAGCGTAGGTGCTTTGCCAAATGTATGTGTATTTTCCCTTAGCTCATAGCCTGGAATGATGCATTACAAATTAAATAAATCAAATACATTAACTGCAAAAAATCTTGCTTCCTCGACTTATTTTCAAAAGTGTCATTTAAAAAAAAAACAGTAGATTTTCAAAAGGTAGTAAATGTGACAGTCAAACAGAAGAGCTTAAAACTGTTCCCTGTTCACTTCTGAAACGTAATGTTTTGAAGGCTTGCTCAGATCACTCCCTATTCTTCATATCCTGTAGTAATCCAACAGTTACTAATCTAGACAAATGTATGTTAGTGGGGGGGAAAAAGGTTGCTTTTAGCAGACATGCAGCAAGGTTTTAATTTGTAGCTGATAATTTGCTACTGGAAGCTTACCCTGATTAGTCTTCTTATGGCACTAACAGTTTTTGAGGTAGTGTGAATTACCTACTGTGTATGTTTTTACCACCCATTCAGGGATGAAAATGAGTTACAACCTAGGCCTCAATTAAAGCTTGAAATAAGAAAACCTAAAACTTCTTTTATGTCCTCACTTCTAAGGAATAGAATTAGTTGCTTCTGATATTATTGGAATTGTAATTCACACTCCTGGAAATCCAGCAATGGATCTTTCAACCCTTTTCAATGAAGCACATTTCAGCTGTTACCCAATTATGCTGCCTTTGCTCCAAGTCAAATCATCATCCAACAGCTGAGAATTGAAACAGACTCCATTTGTGAAAATGAATGGTGTATTTATCTGGTAATGCAGAATGTTTTTAAGTGTTACTCTAGCTGTCGTGTAGAAATTAGGATGTTATTGCTTGTTCTATTAATTCTCATTTCTGGGAAACTGATTTGTAGGTTGGTTTCATCAGAGCGATATGGTAGGCTTTTCTATCAGCATTATATGCAAACCATGCCATAGGCATTACAATGAGCAATGTATCGCCCATAATCTAAGCATCTGGCTTAAAATAAAGAACTCATCATGGGAATCATTATCTCTCAAAGGGGAATCCATATTACCCTTTTTGTACACTGGTGCTTAATAGTCCACTAATCTTAACTGATCACCTTCCCACAGAATGATGGAAACTATATGGAACTAATAAATACAAATAGCAGAAAATAATATTCTCCTTACCTAGGTTTCCCCGTTTTCTCTTAACAATGCGCAAATATTGTTAAGCTCTTGTTTGGGGCATATTGTAATAAATAGCCAGATACAAAGCATCCTTCACTACTAGCCAGCAACCTCATATGGCAATTTTCTCAGTTTGCCACAATAGCGTGGAATCTTATGTTAGGATTCATTAATAATATTTTTAACGAAGGGAAAAGTGAGAGAAATTATAATGGTAAATATCATTATAATTATTTTATTCTGTCACTATTCACAGGTTCCCATAGATGATGCGAGACAGTGTGACAATAAACAATAACACAACTCATAGTTGTTGAGGATAGCAGCTAGGAGACAGAACATTCTTCATTAAAAAGAAAAAAAAAGTGACAATCAAGGGGTGCAGGAGTCATGGGGAACATTCTGGCATACCAAAAATACAACATATTTATTTAGGTGGCTACCCTGTGAAATGAAGTGCAGTCACTGCTTCTTAGCTAACGTCAGCCACCCTAGTGAGATTAAAGCTAGCTGAAGAAGCCTAGCTGTACTGAAATAAGTTCTCCTACCACTTCTATGAATATACTGTTAAGATTAGGGGAAGAGAAGCAACACGCAAGCAAAGCAAAGCTACTGCACTGGTGAGTGGCAATTGCCAACTTATGTGCTTTGTGTTAAGGTGGTTTTTTTCCCTAAATTTTAAAGAACCCTACACAGATTACATAGAAACCTATTGGGTTTAATCCCTGTTAAATTAAATAARTCTCTCCCAAGCAGAAAAACTGTCCAATATAGATTTTTCTCTTTCCTCTATGTACATTATCATTTCTGCTTATTCTTCTCTGCTTTTGTGGTAAATGGACTTATTTAGACTTCCTTTGTCTCTTACGCCTCGTTACCCTTTCATAGCAGGTTTTGTCATGCAGTCACTCTCAAGTTCTTTTTTTATTGTAAAAGTGACATTTAGAATAATGAACTTAATCTAATTCCATTTTTATCATACAAAGGGCCAGATTCTCAGCTGCTATAAACTTGCATATCCCCTCTGAGGTCAGTACATCTGATTTGTGCAACGTAAGTGTGACTTTAAGAAAGCCTACCAGATACAAACAGTTCTTCCAAAATGTTTAAATTCTATGGGGATTTTGTCCTAGATTCATCAGACCTCACTTTGGGCATCTAATTTAGGTGCACACATGTCCTGTGTTTCCTCTAGCAGCTAGCCATCACTCTGTAGAGACTGTCTCTCTCTCTCAACTGAAAGCAATGATGCTTCTAGCATGGAGGGAACCCCCATGAATTGCCCAACACCAGGAATAAATTTACACCTTTTCTGTTTGTTTTTCAAAGTTGAGGTCGTAGCATTGTAGCCACCAAGCGTCTCCAAGAGGGTATGGTGTTAAAAAATCCCAACTAGCTAGTAAGAATGCTGCCTTTGTCTGCTCATTGCTACAGAAATACTACTATAACATATCATCACGTGACATAGCTACCTTATGAAACTGTCTGGACCAGAAGGCATTAAAGGGGTGTAAAAATGAGACTTGGGTTGAACTATTCACTGTGTTTAACCAATGCAACACAGACCTTTATACTAGCCCTAAAGAAGCAGCTGGTTTCTGCTACCCCACTTTCTCATCTATAGCTATTTTTTAATTTAAATTAATACCTGGTTACAGATTATTTGCAATATATTAATTTTGACTCTTTGCAGTGTATTCTTCAGTGTGACTGGTCATCCAAGTCACCTTTTTTTTTCTGCAGCTTCTTTTGATGACTGAAATATTTTGGACATAAGACTATGTTATGAATAAAGTTATGAACAGTGAACACCCAACAACAGGTACACTTGTTCATACCTGCATTTTCCCCATACAAATGCAGTTATTCATGACATTTTCTCCCATTCTGTGTTTCCTGTTATACTGTATTCACCACAGTAGTCCCTGAATGTGTATTAAGTGGTCTCTTCTACTGTGTATTAAGACACATGACTAACATTTGTTCCATGTTTGTTTTGCACTGCTTACAAGTGAGGAAAATCAAATATTTTTTTAAGCAATGAAGTGTTTTGCAATTTTTTCATTTCCCCAAAATTGCAAATAAGAGGCCCTAGTACAAGTGAATTTAACAATTTTATAAGTTTTAGACTTTAATTACATCTTCAGATGCATTCAATATTTGGCCAGTTCTAATAAAAATATAAAAATAATGATGATGTATATACAGTCCAACAGCAACAAAATCTGGAAGGTTCAAAAATCATTTTCTATTATACAAGTAGACCTTTCCTTTTTCTATTAGGGTATAGGTAGATTTATTTCTATAGACTTGGAAATAGAAAGTGTTGGAGAATATACTACATGTGAAAGAACCTGTTTCTTGTATTAAAAAAAGATATTCCCTGGTTTGATTAAAAAGCATAGATCTGCTTGAGAAGAAACCACTACTAGAATAAAGGAAATTATAGAATATTTCTTTAGAAAGTCCTATTAATAGAAAACCAGAATGCCTCAGCTCATGATGCCCACTCGCAAGACCATACAGAATGCACCTGCACCACGCACCTTACACTGCGCACTCAAGAGATTAAGTGTCAGGCTAAGTCTATAATTTTTTCTAAGTACTGCACATTGGGTCCTGCCACACATAAACTTGGTAAGTACAATAATAAGCAACTATCTTGTGCAACACAAAATCCAGTTTGTACAGTGCTTTGAAACATCAAGACATTTCAAGGTAATTTACAAGCTATATACAATAATTGAATAATACAGTCTGCAGCTCCAAGCTAATGACGGTAAGCAAAGGGAAAACAAGTGAGTCTTCTCTACTATCAAGGTAGGGAATCTTTCTGTTCCTTAATCTTTTCCTCTCCTGGGGCTGTCAATTGTGCAAAATGGCTTGAAATTATGGATTTTTTTCTCATGGACTACAATTTGCTCAGGGACTATTCAAGTAAACAAAGTCATTCAATTTATGATCTGGTTGCCTCCTTCCCTACTATATTTACAATGCATTTTCTGTAATTGTTACAATATTGATCAAGGACTGTTTTGTAAATATTCTATAGAGTGGTGGTGTGGTCTATGTGTGGAAAAAGTCAGATGATGTCAGTCCACATTTATTTTACACACAAAAAGATCTGCACAACATTTTTACTTTGATCAAATCATACTTATGATCCATTTTGCATATTCTGCAGAAAAAACCCAACAAAGCCTACAATCTGACAAACACCGCAAGCTAAATAAAACTGGAGTTGTGGCTCTATTGAAGCCAATGAGAGATTTACTATTTACTTCAGTGCTGCAAGCATTGTACTTTAAAAATTATAATGTACATAGTTCCCAAACAGTAGAAAAGAAATTTCTGTTGAAATACAAGCTAAACCAAAGCAGACTCCTTTAAAGGCCATGTTCTGTTCTACCATATTAACATAGAAAAAAGAGCAGAAAGGAGTGAAAATCAGTACCCAGCAAACATGGTGTTTGCTTTATGCATTTAGTACTTTGTAGGTTATCTGTGATGGATATGATTTCCTCTGTGCATTTTCCTTGATATTCCCCACCAAAACTCTCTACTGAAACTGTTTCAGCTAAAACCACTGTTAACTTCTTCATGTCTCTTCTAGTCCCTTACCAAGCAGCCCTGAAGAGAAGGACATTTAAATTATAGCATGGCTTCCTTGATAGACACGTTAGCATTTGGAAGAGGTCCCCAAAGCAGCATGGTGCGGTGAGCACTCTGTCATCTACTGTTATAGCTCCAGGTCTGCCTGCAGGTTTGGGGCTTCGCCTGTGTTTCATTACTGCCCTAGGTGACATGACAAGCAAGCAAGAGTTGCATTAACCAGAGCTTTATTAGACATGCTCAGGAGCCTGTACTCTGCTCTGTGGCTCTGCAGCCTGTCCCTCAGCAGCAGACCCACCACTTTGCATTCCCCATTCAGTCCCGTCTCCTCTTGAAACCTGAGGCTTTCTCTCACTCCCGTGTGGTTAGTTACTCTACAGTGGTGTTTTGGAAGTTGCATAACTATGGTTTTCCACAGCCCAGAAGTAGGCTTTTTAACTTTTAACATGCCAAAGAATGAGACCCCATGTCACATGAGTAGGGGTAAATATGAACTGCAGCCACGTGGGGAGGGATCTAAGGGATGCACCCCATCCATTCATGCAATTGTAGAAGGGCTACTACGTACAAATACATGGGGGTCAGTGGCTCCTAACGCTGCTTCAGCCCAGGGCATGACTAAGAAACACAGCTCCTGGGTACAACGCTGGCCTTTTGCTCCCTCCTGTCCAGCGCTATATCCTGCACCAGGTACATGAAGCAGGCAAAGAGACTCTGGAGTCCTGTTTACAGTCTGTGCAATATGAGATGAAGAAGAAAGTGTGAAGGAGAGAGATTAAGACCTGGCATATCCAGTAGTAACCATCTAGTAGAGCGTATGACATACTGGTGTGTCAATGTTTGGCACGTTATTGCACTTTATGCATTCCTACATATAAAATAATAGGGTGCAGACTGAGCAGTGAAGGGTGAGGATTTTGTTCGCTGATTGACTCCATTAACTACAAAGTACCTACAGCACAAGTGTTGTGTAACGCTCACCATTCTCCTCCTGCTTTACAACTGCAATGCACAGAATAAGAATTCATGGTTACACATAATAACCAGAAAAAATATTTTGTATTTCTTAACACGTGCAATGTCTATTCATTGACAGGGTCTGTCAACGTGGAAGGTTGTCCATCCAGCCTCAAACCAGAGAGGGGGGAAATGGACAAGCTCAGAGTAATGGCACTTACTCAGGCTCTGCCCTGTCACTGACCTCAACTTCAGTCAGGGCACACCACATTTCAAACAAGGAGCAACGGGGGTGAAGCGAAAGCAGTTCAGCTCCTCTGCTGCTACAGGTCAAGTCTGAGCAAAACTCTTTTGAGGAAGGACTGCCAATTTAGGTGAATTATGTGTGGTGGCTTTGTGATGTAGATTACTGTCCATGAGGGACTGGGTTGAAAACACTGAACTCATTGTGTATGCACATATAGATTATGTGATAAAGTTAACTATAAATTAAGAGATCTATACTGTCATAAAAACTGTCTCAATAAGACCATTAAAACAGTATAGTAGCTGCATTTTAGATTACTGGACTCTGAGTCTGAGTTTGTAGTTATTTCTTATACTGAAACACTGAATTCCATTTCTGACTCTTACAGTGTTTTGTAGATACAGTCAGAAGCTAAGAAACAGCGCTCTACTCTAAAATGAAGCAGAGTTTTCTTTTCCTTTTAGCCAGCTGGGTCTCTTTAGCCAAGATTATGCATCAATTCTTAATCCATTTTTTTCCCTCAAATGTCAGAAAAAAATCCAAAATATGGGAGAAGGAATCCAGCTGRGTGTTTAGTTCTGATGAGCTGAAGTGAATTTGAACACCATTAAATATTCTAGGTTCTCTTTTGGGTGCAAATAAAATTTTTAATAATTTCTCTTTGGTGTAACAAGATTTAGTACCTCAATTTCTGGCACTTTATTCCATTTAGATATTATGTGATAGTTTATTATCATAAAAGTAAGATAATGCTGAAAAATGCAGAACCAATGTTGAAAATAATCCCTTTGAAATTTATGGACATATGTTCAAAAAAATCAACAAAAAAAGACGGACTCTGGAAAAGTTACAATGAAACGACACTCCAGTACTGTGTCCTGTGGCCCTGATTGGTCTTGTGCTCAACCAACCTTCGGCAATTTCAGGAAAATTTTAAAAAGTTGTTTTAAAATACTCTGCAGTATGCAGCTTATGTCCAGTCCAAATAGGAATACCACAGAATAAGAGCTAAAATGAGCAATTTTATAGACAACACAGATATTCACACAGGCTAGTGCAGGTATTTCAAAAGTTATGTTCCCCTTCCCTTTTGTCTCCTGTAACAGGTCGCATGTTGAAGTGCTCTGTGGGACTTCTTGGTACTTGCCCTTACTTCTTCAGGGGACAGATGAAAAGGCTCCTCTGCTTCAACACTACCTAATGGAAAGTTCAGTTGCCAGATGAGAATTCAGAAAGCCAGAGAAATGGCAACAAGGCCAGTGTGCAATGGTTCTTTGTACACCCCACACATGATCCAAGCTAAGGTAAGCAACAACCTGCTTTGTAATTTCACATTTATTTTAAATGGTTCTTGAAGAAACAAATAGCAACTTAAAGAATCAAAACATCTAAATCACTAAACACATTCTCCCAAGCACCTTAAGACACCATAAAAAGAACCAGGTAGATATAACACCACATATTAAACCCAGCAGTTCTTCCTTTAGTCTGCCTGATCTGGTTTATGGGCAACAAACTTTTCTGCCTACCCTGAAATCTGCAGTTTCTTCTTAGTCTTGCTGCCTTTATAGCTCTCACGCTAATACTGTATTWCAGAAGCATCCTACTTGCAACCTCAACCACAGAAGATACAAACTGTATTAGAAGAATGTGGCTATGTTTGCTATAGATAAGATTCTCCCCTTGTCTATGGATCTACCTGTATCTTGCCAAAAAATCTGTCAAGTCTATCAAGTGTGGGCCAAGTGTGGGCAAACTGTCTGTGCTTCCCAGACGGATTTGAAAAGATTCTTCTGCAGAACCCTACATTCCCATATCAACAGTTGTTTCACCCTCTCTCTGGGGCATTCCAAAGAATAATTTATGCAATGTCTTTATTTTTGTATTTGTGAATAGTGGTAAAAATCCCTATCATCTATTCATCACCTGAACCAATGAAACTCACTTTTCCATGGATTTCTCTACTGTTGACTCCGCTATCAAAGAAAGCGCAGACCCCAGCTGCATTGGGACCACTATATGAGCATCTCTCCCAGATGGGTTTTCTGGTGTCTTTTAAGGTGTGAATGATCAGAACAGCCTTCTCCTTCACTTGGGACCTCAAACACATTTTTACTTTATCTGGTATCCTATCCAATATCTACTGTCTATGAAATTCAGTGGAAATCAGCAACTGGTTTCAGAAGTAATTAGCAGAGGACACAGATAGAAAGACAGAAAAATGGAGACCAGTTTTCAAAAGGAAACCAGGCTTGAGAAGTTTTCACAATTGTTACAAACATGAAGAACAGATATTAGACCACTGACATATACATAGTAATCCAAATAAGCTTTGTCCAGTAAACTTGGTTTAGGACAGGGTAAGGTATGCAGTTAAGTGGACTAAGAACTGACCGGCTGACAGGTCCCACAGGTGGTTTTCAGTGAAGAATTACAGCCAAATGAGGGTGTTTCTATTGTGTGAAACTGGCATTGGGCTTGACCCTATTTAAAATTTGCATCCACCATATGGCAGAAAATAAACAATCAAGGCTGATAAAATTGGCAGGTAACACAGAGATCAGAAAAGCCACGGTTAGCAGTCAAGATGACATAGTATGCTGGGTCCCTCCATGCAAAATATCAACAAAACTAAATGTAAAGCCGTACACTGAAGAACAAGAAATGAATATTCAGGACAAGAAACTGACTGCATGCTGGAAAACAGTGGCTGAACGGGACTGGAGGTTACAACAGAAAAGTATCTTAATGTGAGCTTCCTGGGTATGTGGAAGGGTTTCCAAGGTGAGTGGCGGGTCAGTTCCTTAGTGCCCCCCGGGACACAACTTCAACAGGCCATATTGCCACTTGTGATGGTGGAGCACGTGTTGTACCTGGAATGGTTCAGGCTCTCAGCTGAATTCAGCCACCTACACTGAAGCTGATAAAGGAAATGGCACCATAACTGAATTTCTGTGCATAATTTTACATGAGAGAATGAGCAAAGGGACTTAGTGGCAGAATAAATTAGTACAGTATCCATTCATTGTTTAAGAAATACTGCAATACAAATCCTTGCTCAGGTCACATTGAAATTGAGTTTTGATGTCTCTTCTCAGTTCTTATTTTTCCATATGAAAGGCCCAGGATAAGAACAGCAATGGTATCACAGGTCACAAGCTACATACTTTTCAGGGACCCATCTTCTTGCAATGCCTGTCTATAACCAATCCCACAGTTTTCATAAACAGCACGTTGAGATGTAGTATTTTTTGAACAACAATGAAGAAAACTCTGAACAGCTAAACCTGAGGGAAATATGTCATGTTAATGGCAAGCATATTTGTCGTCACTCCATCGAACAAAAATTTTTCAAAAAAAAAAATTAGTGATTTTTTCAAATGTATTTTCTTCCCCAGATAATATGAAAACTATAACATGACACGGTACCAATGTGCAAACTAAGCATATTCTTAAGAAACCAGGGTCAGCTCCTAGAGCCAGGCAGCACACTGTCCCACGGGACCTTCTGTCCACGCCTGGCAACTTCTAGTCGGAAGCATCTGGCATTGGGCTGCACAACTAAGGGCATTTTAAGGACCCACATGAATAGACAACAGTAAGATCAACTCCGGTATATGGAAACTCCTCAAAAAGCGTTTTGCTACCTTTGAAGTATTTGAGAGGCCWGCGGGGGTTAGGAGCACAGTAAGCACTACCGAGTGCCGTCCACCACGGTGCTGAGTAGACAGCTCAGGAGTGGGAGTATTAGACCGAGCGAAAAATAAATAAAACAAGTGCATTGACTGGGAAAACAGAAAGGCAAGTTTATCTGTTGCCCAGGGAACCAGGCAGGTGACACAAAGATGTCTGGCAACTGCTTCTAGTCGGGATTAACATCTAAAAGGAGGCTTTCCTGTGGGTCCACAGACCAAGCCCTGTCACATCACTGGATGGTGATGTAAAACATACAGTGAATCACATTCCCTACTGAACAGTGCTTGAGCAGATGCAGGACCAGATGCACTCGAATAAAAAACTGTAGAAGTAAGAAAGTTGATAAATGTGTGATTTTTTAATTTTTTTTTTTTTTACATGCAAGCATAAGCACCCGTCTATTTCATGCCCTCTTTAAAGCTCACAGAAACATACTCAAAATTATGTAGTATTTTTTTCTGCCATACACCTGTGCTATAGCGTGCCCAACAGTTTCCTTGAAGTAACTGTTATTTTTACAGTAGCAGTATTAGTGATTTTAACTGTGAAAGGCTTTTACATTAAAAAATGTTGGTTATGTTGTGATAAGTATTTCCTTTTCGATTTAGAGATTTGTGTTGGACATTCAACATATACAGTATTCAAAAAGGAGCTAAGGCTGTGTTTTGTAATAAAGCTAAGAAGGGAAAGAGGGAATACAATAAACCAGAAACTTGTAACATGCTTCTCAGAGAGGGAAATTGGTTTTATGTATTAAGACAGGCTTATAAATATGATAAAATTAAATTTAGCATAAACATGTATCATTTATCCAAAATACTGTAACATAATTGTAAAAATATAGAAAAAAATAAATGGAACTACATCAATTTAACTTGCTCTCTTTCTTTATAGGCTGATATTAATGACTTAAAGCACACAAATATGAAATTTATACAATAATCACCACATTTCCTTATCTGTTCTTTCRAAGGCAATTTCATTTTTAGATGTAATTGTTTTAAACGGCTTTTATAGCAGCACAACCACAGACTACTGCCACTCGTCTGATGGAAACACCCAACTTTCACAACTCTCTGAACCATAAGGCCAAAGCCACATGAGTGTTGTAATTTCAGAGTAGCGGGCCAGGCGTATGCTTTTATACAATCGGAGTGTAATGGGTTCTGAGACAATGCCAGGTTAGTTGGAAACAGTACCTAAAAGCTTGGAGATACAGAAATACGTTGTGCTAGAGATTTGGAAAAGTATATCTGTATGTAAATTTTTTTGCTACTTTTCTCCTGACAGTAACAGCAACCACACGCCTGTTGCAAATAAAATAAGCAATGAAAGAATACAGAATCTGTGTGTCCGCTTGCTTTCCTCAAGACAAGTTATATCATAAGGGAGTACTGTGGCCTGCAAAAGAAGGGAAATAGTTCAAAGGCTAAGTTCAGCTGAAAGGGAGGCTAAAGGTCTGTGCGCAATTGCTCCTTGACATTTCTGCATGTAATTACCATCTGTCTGTTTTAGACAGACACCTATCTCACTCGTTTTGCATTCAGTCATCCCATTTGCATGCACACTTATGGTAATTGCAAGTGTAAATATAGTGGGGAAATTGACCTCAGGCCTTGATTTTTTTTTTTAAATGTGGTCCATATTTATAAAAGCACAGTTAGATTTACCACTCCAAAATTCTGCTCCTCATAAATATCAGTATATATATCAGGGTTATTACTTGGTTTCCAAATATTCAGAAGCGAAGGAAAGGAGAAGGGGAAAACAGCTGTAAGTAAGAATAAAGACATGTTTGAAGGAGCAGGCAGAGCTTAGGATACGAAATATAGTGACAATATCGTGATTTACAGATCAAACATTCCAGCCAGAAGCTGTGTAGGAAAGCAAGATACAGCACTGTTCCAAATAACAGGATAGCTCTTCAGCTGATGCAATTCAGCAAAGCTCCACTGGAAACAATGAAGCTACGCTGATTTACACTGGCTTGAGATCTTGCTCAATATGTTTATAGCTTAATGGCTCAAAATTAATCTAAAAATCAGAAAAATAACAACTTGTCATTTATTTAACCCCAGCATGATGGAAGGTTAAACTAAATACAGAAAGCCCATAACAAATAGCAGGGACATTCTAAGGTCACCAAATGAAGGCTGTCGTTTTTGTATTCAGGCCAATGATAAAAGAGTTTTTAAATGTTTGGACATTCAATCTATGTAGTGCCACAACCTGAACATACCCCTTTGCCAAACACAGGCTCACTAAATCCTCTTGGAATGTTGTTTACCTCTGAATAAATCAAATTTGACAGAGTAGGTTAACTTTACAGATTCATTTTTCAATCACAAGTGATTGATATTTTTTACAGAAAGCAAGCTACAAAATTCTTACTGCATTACTGACTATTGGAAGTCATATTGTTCTTGGGTGTCATATGGAAATCCAAGCCATTTTTCAAGTACTTTGTTTCACAGTCATCCACCCTCTCTGTGAGAGCACAGCAGTGAGTGTACCTCAGATCACCCAGCAGAGATAGTTTATCAATTATTTTAAGTCCGTGTCTGTCTCCCAGAGGCTGAACATGCTGTACTGTGCATTTTTCAGCACTGGTCCAGTGCTAAAATCCTAAATCCATTATCTAGGCTTATGTCACACAACAATAAAGAACAGGCAGTAGCCTGTAGCAGAAAGAAACTGAATGAAAGCTGAGATATAGGAAGGTTTATTGTTAGTTGAGTAAAAACAAATTGTAACAGAAAATAGGAGGGGGAGCTAGATGCAATTTCTATCATTTGATTTAAAAATAATCTTTTGTGGGAAGGCCAGAAATAAAAAAACCCTTCATTTTAAAATTTGTATGTATTTCTTATTCCCTTAATTAAAAAATAAATATGCATGTAAAATCTTCTGATGCCAACAACAATATTCATACATTGCATTACTTGTTTGTCCAACTGAATATGCTATTTTGGTTAGTATCTGTTTAATTATTACATGTATTACTGCTTGAGGCTATCTGATATGGATGTCTATGGAAAAATGATTGTAATTCACTTTTATTATTATAATGACCTTGGTCTATGACAGGACTGAATTAAATATCAGTGAGAATTTACACAATTCACTGTGCTCAGGTTTATGCCACTTAACATTCAGTGTTTAACTGGAGCACCTAAGTTAGGTGGATGGATTTAGATGCACGTTTGTCCCCAGGCTCTCTATACTGTCAATGAAGACTGATAGGCACTGCCAAAAGGCAATTCAGATCTCAGCTGAATGGAATTACCCTTTGGGGTGCCTGCTGCCTCCATTTTCCATAGAGGGAGCCTAGGGTAAGTGTGTTATCTTGGGGTGTTTATTATACATACATTCTGGGGAAACACATATCCTCAAATTGTTAATATTTAATAATATAATATTACGTTAGAAAACTAGTATTTCCTGACCACAAAGTCAACAAACAGTTGACAAAAAAGATCCAGTGTCCAAATCACAGCTTTGCACTGCATTTTCTCAGTGTTTCTTTACAATACAGTCTATAAGTGCTTAAAAATCTACTGTTTCTCAAGCAACATCAGCTAACTTCTACAGTTTTACATATCCGGGCATTCATGAATTTAATTTTTATTCTTTTTCAATGTAGTCTAAAGGTATTGTCATAATAGTCCCAGATACCTTCATTACAGATGGGCAAATAGCTTATTTGAGAACTTTACTTACTTTTCCTATTCATATATTACAAACAGACTATTAAGCATCTTATTTGGGGGATTTACTTGCGGGGGTGGGCAGGACTGATAAATACTGAGTGCTCAGAAGTTGTTCTTCATTCAGTGCAGCTAGGGTGTGCATTTGTTTCTTTAGATTCTAGGTATAAATCCCACTGATATGAACTAAAGTGTCTCCCCTGGCTTGCTGAGTAACCCTCCCTCCCTGAGTAACCTATCAGTTGTTGGTTTAACAGTCTCAGGTTAAGAAACTGAACGAAGACATTCACTCCCCGCCGTGTGCGTGTTGTAACCACTGCACTACTGCATTAAGAAGTGCCATCTCCTCCATTCTTGCCATTTTTAAAGGAAAAACAATCCCCRTTTACTTCTTTGAAAGTGGAGGCCTGGGCAGCTAGCTGCAGAGGGGGCGCAGCGATGTGGGTCTCGAAGGAAGGGCCGCTCTTAGCCTTGAAAAGGCAGTCTGAGGAGTGTGACTTTGGCCTAGCCCCAGCCACTGCTGGATTGAGTGTGCTTGTTCAAGGTTTTTGTCCATTCTGGTTGCACATTTTTTTGAGACTCTCATCTGAGACCTCTTGCCTCTTAGGCACCTCAATTCCACAATCTTCTAAGTTAAGCATTTGAACCAAGCACTTGAGTTTGGTATCACAGCTCCTAAATTCCTTTTTGAGCATGAATGAGACTATCAGGATCAGGATTAGAAAATCAGCGGGACATTAACTGCTGGTGGCTGGGAGAGCACATTACAGAAGCACCACTATGTTCGCCTTTCTCTTAGCATCCCCTCTGGACACCTCTGCCACTGGCTACTGGCAGAAAAAAGGTTGTGGACCCAGTGTCTGTGCCTGCGTTAGCAAGTAGAGTGATCAAGTAAGAATGGATCTTTGGAGCAGAACAGTCTGTGCTGAGGATGCACTATATACACTAAACGTGTCAGGTGAGTTTATATCAGCTACCTCTAGCCTGCTCCCTTGGACTTACTGCTTATTAGTAATCCAAGTGCACTGGGAGCGCTTAGGGAGGACATTTTTTAGCATTCGCCTTAAAAGAGTCCAGCTGGCACACTCAGAAACCATGCCAAGACGTGAGCCAAAGCGTGGTAAGTAGAGACTACTGGGATATTCACATGCTCCTTATCCAAAACAAGACACTAATGTAGACTCACCCAGTGTGACCACTTTTGTTTTCTGAGAGGCTGGTGTACTACAACGTATAGATAATTTTGCCTTTTTACTTTCAATATTGGAATTGCTGTTGTAGTTTTCATAGATGGAATACAAAGTTTAAAAGATCTGACAATATCCAGGACATTATTTTGTTTTAATACTTGTAGAAAAGAACAAAAATGAAGAGCATCTTCTTCTGAGAGGTTTCTTTTTTTTTTTAAAACCATTACGGTTACTGCTTTATGCAGTAAATTTATGAACCTATAGTTCAATAGCCCTCTCTCCTTTTCAAACACCATATACATTCCTATATCCTGATGATACAGAAAGACTATTTGGTACGCTCTTGCTTTTCCACAAAGATTGCCTGTAGAGTTCTCTCTGAGGAATGGCCTAAAAGGAGGAGGTAGGGGGGTCCTAGACAGGGAGTATAAAATGAAAACAGAGAGAGTAAGATGTTTTAAACACAGTATATATGTTTAGCAATAAAAGAAAAACAAATAAATAACTAAGAACACTCTTTTCCACTTTGGAATCCAAAATGGTCAATCTGTATTATCATTCAATCACTGCAACAAAAGCAAATTCATTCCAGCACACAGTGGATTTTAATGGCCAAGCAAAGAATCTTTGAAAAATGAGCAGTTTCTAATGAGACCACCTTAACCAAAGCATAAAAAGGACATTGCTGCTGAACAGATATTGGGCCTCTAACAGGAATTTTGTTCCATTTAACCCTGACATGTCCTACAATAGCAGGCTTACCATGAACAGAGAAGAATGCAACTGCAAAACAATCAGATACTGTTTCAAAATTTGGATTTCAAAGTCTGCCATGAAATATTTAGGGCACACAATTCACATTTGACACTTTGGAGGTTAATTCTTGCTAACTAAAGCTATTTTCCTCTTGAACATCCAGTTAGGATCTTCAGCACTGCTGTTCTAGACACATTAATCCAGCGTTCAACCAAGGCTGAAAAGAAAAGCCTTCTCTCTGGTTTTATTTTTATGGAAGGGTAAGGCAACAAATAAACAAACAGAGCACAACTCTCAAAATTACATACCAGTTCTAGCCCCCATGGTTCTTAACTGGATCTATAGTTGGAGAGTTGAATAGACATTTTTTCTGATTTTAACAGTTCTCCCCACTAGTACACTACAGGAAGAATCCAATACTTGCCAAGGACTTTCATGGAAAGAAAGGCAAAAAGGAAAGAAAAACGAGGAAAAGGCCACCAAGTTCCAAATACCAATAAGACAGTATCCATTATACCCATGTAGGGTGTGAGAGTTGCTGGTTCAAGCTCTCGATTAACCTTAGGCTCCCATTTTCTAGATGCGTTAACTACCCAGCTGTACATCCGAGTAGGATGAAGCTTTTCCAATTAGTTCAATTTTGTAAAAAATTAAAGATTCATTATACTGTTGCACCTACATAGAATGTAGGTGACCTAGTCAGACTAATTAAGACGAAGGTCTTTAATTTAGGTCTTCCGTCTACCAAAGATATCACATAACAAGCAGGCAAGTGTTTGCTACATTGTGAGTTGTTCTAACCATGCACATTTTTTTTTTTTTTAAAGTCTATTGTAAGGCTCTAATATTAGCAGCTATCAGCTTCTATCTAGTAGCCTCACTTTTCCTATATAATTTTTTTAGTAAAAGTTGCCATCTATTAACTCCCTTAATTTAATAGCCAGAGCTTTACTGTGCAAGCAGCTGCAGAAATTACTATAATTCATAAAAATTTCCCTCAGTCTGAGCTGCCTTCAGTACAGAGGTGCTGGAGAAAATTATTACATTAACAATTGGAGTTACTAATGAACAGAAGAGTTAGCTGTTACAAGCCATCCATGAATAAACAGCAAACAGGAACCTTCAGTGCAAAGTTCAGATTTTAATAGACGCACAGTCATTAAGTCCATCCTGCGCTGACTTCTACCTAGCAAAGGCCACACAACCACATCCAGTAAGTCATACACCACCTGGTAAGGAATCCACCCTTATTTTTGCTCAAGATTCCCAACGTCGTTATTTAACCATCCATCCATCTATTGATCCAGCTTTCTGCCTATTTAATGGTAACTTACTTTCTCACTCTCTCCCCCTCCCTCACCCTAAACAGCTGCAGTATGTAACATACACTATCATTTTCCTATAAAATTTTTCCTACAAATTATAATAAAAATACTGTTATCTATTTTATCTTCTATTTACAATAATCATACAAAATAATGATTGTCTTTTGCTCTACTGGAAGGACTTTAAACATTTGGATACATTCAAAATTTAATCTGGGGTCACAATATCCTCATTCCTGTGAGGAAGTCAGATGTTGTTGAGCAAATGATAAGCAGGACTGATCTAGTGATACAAAGCTTTTCAGCCCTACTGAAGCCTTGGCAACAGTTTCATTACCCTCAATGTCAATGTAGCCAAGATTTCACCCTGATGTTAATCTGAAATTTCCTTCAACAGTTGAATCACTTTGATTGTGAAACAAAAAGGAATTCATAATAAAGTGACTTGWCTTGTAAGATTTCCCATACTTACTGTTTCTAGATAGAAAGCAAACACAAATGAGATAAAAGATAATGACAAAAGATAATGACTGAGTGGTGCCCAGTGACAGGACCAGAGGCAATGGGCACAAACTGAAACACAGGTCGTTCCTCCTGAACATCAGGAACCACTTTTTTACTGTGAGGGTGACTGAGCACTGGCACAGGTTGCCCAGGCAGCTTGTGGCTGTATCTCCATCCATAGAGATATTCAAAAGCTGTCTGGACAYGGTCCTGGGTAACCAGCTCCAGGTGGCCCAGCTTGAGCAAGGGGATTGGACCAAATGACCTTCAGAAGTCCCTTCCAACCTCAACCACTCTGTGATTCTGTAACACTTGCACAACAGATTTAGACTACTTGGCCCAAGTAAATGCTATTATTACTTTCTTACCAAATACTACCAATCATTATTAACTTTAAATAGCAAAACAATCTTTTTATAGACCATGCTTAATCCTTGGGCAGAACCTTACAGTTATTAGCACCACCTGGTGCAATATGCATAAAATTCGCTGCCAGTGTTGAGACAGACCAAAGCTTATGCTAGATTTCAATTCCACTTAAGGTTTCAAAGAGGATTTAAATGGGATTTTGGGATGTGGAGTGAAAGGGATGGCTAAGCTAGTCATTTGCCAGGGTGGTGCACTTGCTGTGAACTCATTGTGTGTGGTTTCTAGACCTAAATATGCAAAGTAATAGAATATGCCTTTTATTAATTATATAAATAAACTTTGACTGTACATATAATTTTAAATATAACTTTAATGTAGATGATAACATATATTAAAAAAACAATAAAAAGAACAAAGTCTTATCAGGTCATCCGTCTTACACGCCTTTGCTGAACCACATGAAACTCAGCTAAAAATACTTCAACATTTTTGCCAGACACTACAATGATGAGAATAAAAAAAAAAATACAAAGAGCAAAGCTTTTTCTCAATGATTTTCCCAGATCTGAAACATGCAAAACTGAAAAAAAATGAGATTCTTTTTCTTATTGATTTGGTCAGTTGGTAAAAAGGGTATGACAGTAAGGGGAATGTACAGTACCTGTGTTTTGATCTTTCTTAAGGTTGTAATAGAGAGGTTATACATTTCATCTGAGCTGACAGCAGTTTGAAATGTTATAGATAGGCTTCCTGAGCACAACCATTATTTACTGTTTGACTGTAATGTCAGTCTTTTTCTGCTTTTTCAATATTGTTTGCACTTTGCCTTTGTGAAAAGGGTCTTGATTGAACCATACAAGGGGAGATATTTCTATCTTTCTATGGGATCAATGAAGATGTGTTTACAGGTCCAGGACACAGTGTACACACCACAATAATGGATTTTAGTCTGTTTGTTGACTGAAAGCTCCTTTTCTTTGTAACTTGTCAATCTTGCATCTATTACTTGATCGCAACATAAAAGGCTATTTGGACAAGCTCTGAAACAACAACTGTATCAATCTAACTGAAGTGGTTACCTGCACTAAGTATGCAGCCTTTAGCAAGATAAATCACTTAAAACTTGAAATCATGCAGGATTTATTTGCCTCTCCATCTGTCATCTCTACTGTGTGCACGGTTTTCTTTAAAATATTTTTATTGAAATAGTACTAATCAACATGTGATTGCAATGAAATAATGAAAATTAAAACCACACAGTTAACTTTTATAATTCTGAACATAAGCAGAAACTGTACGAACAAATCAGTGCTCCAGCATGTATCTTTTCCATCACTGATCTCCTGTATCCTGCGATGACCAACGCATATTTAGTCAAGAGTGACTGTCCTTAGCTTCTAGTCCTCAAATTTTTAATGTTGTCCATTAGAGGAACATACTCCTTCCTTACCCCTCTAGGTAGTGACAAACGTATACTTTGAAGCATCTCATCTCATTACACTTACTGAGTCTTGAAAAATACATGCATTCATAATCTAAATAAAAGTATTCATCCCCTAATACAAAATACAGCTAAACTGTTTGATTCAATGACCTCCAAGAGCAAGAAAACTCCACAGGGTAACAGCATGCAGCATAAACTCTGTCAGAGAGCTTATACCGTTGCACAGAAAAAAAATAAAACAAAAGACTCTGGTTTGTGAATGTTATAACGATTCCAGGAGGAGTGACACCTCAGGGAGTGCGAGCCATGAGGGGAAGTTTGCCGTAGACTACCACAGAGGTAACTGTGCTGAGCCAGAAAGATTGCAGGGGCAAACACTGTAATCACAGCAGCAGGGATAGCAGAGACAGGGACTCAGAGTTCAACAATAGCTGTAATCAGCACTGAATTTTCTTGGTTTTCCTCTCTCTGCTTTGTGCTAACTAGAGCCAGCAGTGGGAGCACCTGATCCTCCTAACTCAACAGCTTTCCAGCTCCAAAGGTCCACGTGTGCCACACACAGCAGGATGGCAGAGAAGAACTATCGTTTTCATTTCACAATTGACTTTTAAGACATGCATCAACTTTGGTTCCAGCACGCTCCTAGCAGACCACTGCAACTCTGCAGAACTGAATATGCTTTGCTAGAAAGCCAAACACAATACCAAAGGTGATACCAAAAGAAGCACCAATACGAAAGTTGATGCGGCTCTGAAAAACACCCAACAAAAATGATGTCCTCCTAACAAGATTCAGTCATTTGAAATGTATTCACAAACTGCAGAATACTGATGCATTTTTTCTTACCATAGTGGTAATTTCTAAAATTATCATTGCTAGAAGCAGCTATTTCTCATTCGGAATAGAAGAACTATAGTTGGCTTGACCTGCACTCTGTTATTCCCCGGTAGCAAGCACAGCAACAAGAAAAGGACAGCAAACAACTGTTTCAAAAATAATTTCCTATCCGGCAGTGATTAGACTGCTATCAAGGGAAAATGTTGCAGTCTCAGTGCTATCATACTGGAAAGCTTCACTGGCAGTAACATTTTTAGTAACACAGCTTTTCAAACTAAAATGTAGAAATGTTCTTTCTAAATTGCATAAGACTGTGCCTATTCTACTCTCCTTTGTTCATACTTGCTCACAAAAGTCGCAAGTAATTAACTTCTATCTGAATGAGTCATGGTTCTAAAAGCTTGTGCTTTTAAAAAGACCATGGCAATGAGTTCAAAAAGAACTGAGGGAGATCAGCATAGAACAAATTCAGAATATTATTTTTTACACGTTTCACATGCTGTTTCTGAGATGCTTTTGCTCTTTGGCCTTTACATTTCTGAGGCTCAGTAAAATAAGCTCCATAATAATTTTAGAAAACATTTGTGTGGTTAGTCAGTATGATAGTCCTCTTGCCTTTGCAGAAGTCAAGCAGAAAACTAAAGGCAGCAAATGCTATTGGGAGCAGTGAGCAGCATTACATATAACAAAAGACTCTTGGGCCATCTTATGCTATTTTGTGTGTTAACTTACCATAGTCGCTTAAAAAAACAGTTCTGTAGTTATTTGGAGTTCCAAGTATTTCTCTGTGGTTTAAAGCAATCACAGAAACAGTGACGTGGTTCAGCAGGTTCCCATACACGCATAGTAGACAGGCCGAAGGGGTTACTCTTAATTTGGTTTGTAATCATGTGGCCAATAAGCCAGTCAAACCCCACACAACTCTGAACAAAGATGCATTAACTGGAGTCTACTGAATCCTAAGAACCTTCAAGAAGTTTTATAGAACTATTAGTTCAAAAGGTAATGGAAAATTATTTGTAGAGCTGTATTTCCAATTCCTGTAAGTACCTTTGTTTCAGTCTCAATGCCATGCAATTTATCACATTAGTCATTGTAATATGGGGCATATGATGCAGCCTGAAGAAAGAGAATGAATAAACTAAGTACATTTCTGTCTTTTTATCCTGTTTTCATCGTCTAAAAAGGAAGTTTCTAAAGATAGAAGAGGAGAGCAGCAGGAGCACTAGTAAGGGATGGAAGCTGCAACAAATCAGTATTCCATTTACAACGACAGCCAGCAAACAGCTTTCTGTAAAGCACAGTATGCAAAGAAACAGTTAAGAAACCTTGGGTTTTTTTAGAAAGAGAGGGGAGACAAAGAAAATAATCACTAAATATCTATAATAAAATATATATTACAATGTCTTGCAATTTCTGGTACTAGGATAGCCAAAAATCCCTAAAGAGGATGAGCTGCTACTAGTTACTTTATACAAGCATCTGAAAGATCCAAGTTGTGGAAAGCCAGCAATACAAGCCAGTGGCAGCCCCTCAGTGCCAGCAGTTCAGGTTCTACATAACAGGTTTATGCTGCCACTTCAAACGGTGTTGATGGACTCAACCTTTTTAATAAGAAAAAGCCTGTCTAAATAAGAAAAGTACAGCAGAATGGCACAAGCGAAGAAGCCTGAACTTGGCAGAGCTGACTTTTCATAGATCTGCCCTAAGAGCCATGAGCTGTAGGATGCTGAACTTAGGTAAATCAGAGGCAGGGTGAGCATAGGTACAACAAAGATAACTTAAATTTGAGTCAAATTAAAAGGACACAACACTTTCTGCTGTTTTCTTCTAAAACTGTTACAAATTTGACATCCAGAGCAACTCAAAAGAACTTTCTACTCCTGAATTAATTTGTAAACACTGGGGACATAGCACACTTTTTCCCCTTAAAGTTACAGTGTGCACTCCAGTCAAGTCAATGAAAGCTGCCCTGTTTTTTGTCTTAAACTGACTTCCCACTTGACTGACTTCCCATAGCCTCATGTCACCTTGATGTCACTACCTCTGTCAATCCCAGCCAGTTTTTTTTGTCAGCCACAAGTAGAAATAAAAGAAAAAACGTCCACATATGTTCCTTTCAAAGCTTGATACAGAGACTATTTTTGTAAACAGTGCACAAACGCTCAAGCCTTAGCTGGACAACTTCTGCTAACCCCCCCGATCATGTCAGACCAACAAGCCTTGATTATGCTTACTACATGTTGTAATATGTACAAGTGAGAAAATAAACAGCATTTTTCTGTATCTATACATGTGTATCAGTGTCATGCACTGCTAAGACTGCTTATGCAAACCTGTGGCCTAGAGAATGATTTTACAGTCYAACTAGTGACAGTAAAGTTTAAATACATATAGAGATCACCAGTAAACAGTAACTAAAAAACAGTAGCAGAAATAAGAATGTTTATGCATCTAGGTATTTTTCATCAGAAAGAAATGCTTGCACAAGAAATCCTGGTGCATCAGATGACACAGCTTTTCCAATTTTTCCACTGAAAACGAAAACCTGTCCTTAAAATTTTTCAAAACCTTTACAACGTAACTTCAAGTGTGTTTGTGTAGCAGCCCTCTAAGTTATTACAATGTGGCAAAAAATAATTTTGCTTGTCACCTAAGAATCCATCTTAAGAAAGTCTGATTTGGGAACCAAGTCTGATCTTCCCTCAAATTGCATAAAAGACAGAAGAAAATGGTTTAAAAGTTAGATCCTATCAGTAGGTTCAGAGTAATCTTCAGTACAAACTGGATGGCAATCACTTTGGGAACTGAGTTTCCTGATTCTTTAGCAGTTGCAAAGATAAGACAGGTGCTTCTCAACAGTGTTGGTTAAAAAGGAAAACGCCACACTATTACTGAATTTCTGCCACTTTTTAAAGGAAATGTGCAAAATTTACAATACAGGGATATAAAAATTTCTTTTTAAATACACAATTTATTAAATGAGCATGACTGTAATTTGGTGGTAAGGGCACCCACCTCATTCTCGGCTCAAAAGACTCTCTGTGCACATCACATAAAACAATTATTAGATAAAATACRTAGAACAGGGAAGAATGGAACAAGGACAAGTTCTGGGCCTTTTTTCCCTCATAAATTCAAAATAATTTCATCATGCTCATTGCCCCTTTCATTGATTCATGATTTTTTTTCAGCCCAGGGGAAAACCTTCAATAGAAAAGGAGTGACAACACAGACATCGCAAAACACCCTTGTAGTCAGAGCAATCTCAGGACAGCTGAGAAGGGTTTTGAATTCCTTGATACAATATGCTTTCAACCCAACTGGTAACCCCCAACTAGTACTACCAGGCTTCGCAGGCAACGCACCCATCCAATCTCTCATCTCGGGGAGCGGGGGGGGGAAAAACCTGCTCCATTTCTGTAAACCAGAGCATACAATTCTACCCTCAGGAAAGGATCTTCAGCTGTCAGTTCACCAACAGCATCTTTCTTCAGGCCTGATTAAGTCCTGGAAAGTTGTGATATTTAAAATATTTTCTGTTTTTAGGGCTTTATTCCGTGTATTTCAGATAGTACTTTGTGAAATCTAACTTTCTGTATTAATTGTATTACTTAGCTCTGTATTAATTATATTAATTAACTCTGGTAGCCTTCACAGCTAACACTGTTCTGCTTTTTACATGAGATCCAGGTGCCCAAGGTTTAGCTGTTGCAAACTGAGAACTGCCATGCCTAACTACTTTTCTGGTTTCTCACTTTAGCTGGGAGAGGATACATAACAAAAAGCTTTCTCTTCTCCATGCAGAATAAGAAAGTTTCTGATGTAATGCTTTACAATTACCATATAACAGAGAAATGACTGACTTCTGTAAGGGGTCTTATTGTTTATGAAGTTGGTAACTTTGACCAAAATAATATTCTTGGAAATACCTTCTTGATCAAGGATTTTTCAAACATCATAATTTCATGTTACAATGCTGGACCATCATGCATGTTTATACATATTGTAGGCATTTGTAAAATCGAATCATACACTTATGTGAATTAAATGCCTGCATAAATAAACATATGTACTTAAACATTATCTTAGTGGGAAGCCATAATGAAATACTACAGCTGATTAAATCAACCAGGTAAATTCTCCCTACAGATATAGAAGGAGGTACTGCAAATATTTCTCGGATTTCCTTTTCCTGAAAAGTTGGTTATCTTGTTAATTCAGGAAGGTATTAACTATCCAATAAATTCAGCATATCCCTAGTTGTAAGCTGTCAGGATGTGACATAACATCCTATAACATGATGCTACACGGTACATAATGCCTTAAATTAAAAAGAAAAAGAAAGCAAGACATTTCTTTCAGAGAAATAGTAGGTAGCTAATCTGAATATTTGGGGTAATTGGCTCTAGGAAGAGAGAGAGAGATCATTATTTCAGGTTCCCTAGTGAGTGTTAATTAGTCATATTGCTTCATTGTTTGACAAAGAGAACATTGCTCGTACTGCTAAATCTATAATGACACATAGGCTTTTGCAGCACAGGTATTTTAAACTACCTTGACTGACTGACAGGTGGGTATTTCTATTCATAGTTGAGCGTGCTCACAGAGTCAAAGTTACGTTGTCTCAAAGGCATGAGAGTTTTCTCATCCTGATCATGAGAAGCCTTATTTTTAAACAGCAGAGAACAAATTGCACTCTGACCATTAAAATGGGAGTCCTCTATTTGTAAGCGTAAAGGGTACACGCTTTCCTTTAAGAACGCAGCCTCAGCGCTACACTTAGCCAGCCAGCAGTCAACAGCTGTAGGTAAATTACAAGTACTTTGCTGTCATGTTAGGCATCCAAGTCCAACACCAAGGTGCAAGAGTGGCAGTATCATGCCTGTCAAACTTTTGTTGTCTGCTTTTGACAGCCAGATCTTTAGCACTAAAAACTTAGGTAAGTGAGAAATAATATCACAAAGATAGCTGTATTGCTTTCTRTATCTTTGACATGACTACATTGTCCAAAAAGAGAGAAGAGAAATATTAGCTCTACTGCCTACATGAACCTCAGATTAAGGTTCTTATTCCAAATAACATTAATTTATTGAAGTCAAACAGTTAAATAGAAAGGACTTAGAGAAACAACTAGAAAATTATGTGACGGTCTGACATTCCCAGTCATGTGAAATGTTTTCAAATTGTTCTTCCGCATCCTCAAATCTGAAGTCCCTTCCCTCCTAACAGGATTACTGATTGCAACAAGACATGTGGGAATTGTGGGTGGGTGGGTGGTAACTGGATTTTTTCCCCCCTTTTTTTAAAATGAGAAACAGATGACCTAGCTCGGGCACTCAGATACCTGTTAAGTACCCGGCTTTGTCTTCTTCAGTATATCTTGCTCGTTATCAGGGTGGATCCTCATTCAGTTCATTAGGTTCTGCGTGCATTTGTGTGAGGACTCAACAAACAAGCAGTGACAAATTAAAGCTGGACATATGAAAAAGTTCTTGCTGCTAGCTTTGTGCTCTGACTTTCTTAATCTACTGAACTAAAACTTACAATGCTTTGAGAGCCCATTAATGAATTGATCAGACTTCCCTACCTCAGAAATGTTTTTGGAGAGCAGAGCAATGGCTAAGAATGGGAACAACTTCACTCATTAAGTCATCATTGCATGTCTGGCAGAACAACTGGATGCCTATTTCTTCCCATGAACTGTATGAACAATCCTGGTAACACTTAGTGCAGGAGATTAACCACAATAGTATCTTAATCCCAATGTGGAATTACAGCTTTGTCAAGAATAACCCTGTCCCAGAAAAGACTGCATTACTTTTTATGTTACAACATTTCCCTCGCAGTCCAGATCTAAGTGCACTTACTGGCTACTTTTATCTGAAAAAAATATGTATAGACTTCCACAAAATAGAAGATACTCAGACTTTTATATGATACGACTGTAAAAAAACCCCACACAAATGTAAATACAAAGGCCTGCACTTACTGTGTTGGTGTAACTTTACTGACTTCATTGAGCAGTGCTCAGTGAGCACTCAGAAGATCTACTTTCTTTTTAGGTAGAACTTCTGACCTTCTGACCTCTCATCTACCTCACAAATATAATGGAGATTTGTCTTCATAAAATATCATGAGGCCTACAGTACTGTGTAATCGCTAAGAATTAACCTGACCACCATTACTCAGCATGAAAACGTATGCGTCTCATAACAATGAGATTCTGTCAATGTCTACAACAGGAGCACCTTTTATCAGACGTGATTACACCATATATGACATTGAAGGGTACAAAAACTCCACCCATAGTGTGAGGACATACAGCAATGAAAAAAGTTACTACCGATTCATAATGACATTTTAAACAGGCCTTAGGTATGGTAATTGATATGATATGATAATAGTCATCTGTATCCAATCTTGTCCACTTAAACTTCAAAATTTGTCATAAAAACTTTAAATAGCAAGACTCCAGATGTCCTGTGACTAAATTCTTAGGTCATTCTTCCATGACAAGAGAATTGGTCCCACAGTGTTTAAGCCGCTATGTATTATTCCCCTCCTGGGGCACATGAGAAGCCCCTATTATCAACAGAGGTGTGTACACAAATCGAGAAAAGATCTCTAAAATGGTCTTTTTAAACCATTCTAATGATACCTTGCTTTGCAGCATGTGGCATTTAACATTTTCAAGGCACCACACAGACATTAACTAATGAATCCTGACAACATCCCTGTGAGGTAAGTGTCTATAATCATCACCATTTACAGGTGGTGAAGCTGACACAGGCGGCCAACTTCATACATGAGCTACAGTAGAGATACATTTAGCCAGATTAGTTAAGTGTCATAAAGAATTTTCAACAAGTCCTTTCTGCATGTTCACAGCAGAGCTAGAACTGGAACCTGGGGTTTCCTCTCTTCAGTCATCAGACCCAGTACACCAACGTGCTACCTGATGATTTTAAGCAATTCTGGGCCACACCTTCAGCTGCCACCAGCAGCTGCAATTTTTCTGAATCCGGCACCGTTGTAACTGCTTACACCAACACTGAACTTACTCCAAAGGCTTTCAGGACAGTTTTGCACAAAAACTCTTTACGCCTGATTAAAAAGAAATGAAATGTCTTTTTTTGGCAGCACCTGGTCTCTTCAGGAACACGTTTACATTTTGCTGAATTACACAAATACACTATGCTTTTTGGATAGCTGCAGACATATTAATATCGAACTGCAGACAACCACATGTTGGTAATGAGCCCATTTTGTGTCTTGGCTCATGGAAAAGAATGTGTAAATACCTTGTTCTGTGGTATTTTTCCTTTGACAGTACTGATACTGTGCCGCAGGCACTCTGAAAATAATAGCATAAGGTTAAGTGACAATTGCATGTGTATTTACACCGATAGCCTGATATTATCATATTGTTAAAGAAAGAAAAAATCTGGGGCTAGAATATGCAACTAAATAAATTTCTAGCTGGTGAAAGCAAGTGAAGCTAGAAGAGACATTACGCTCAAACTGCTCACATAGCTCACACATTCTGTATACAGGCCATTTCAGAAACCTCTGAGAATCCTAGAGGAGGGGCAAAGACTCAAGGAAAGCTTTAAAAAGCGCTAAAGCATCAGCCCAGCAGTACTTGCATACCCGCTGCTCCCACGGAAGTTAATAGAAGTTTTAAGCTTTTCATAAATGCACTATCAGGCCACACAGAGCAAGCAAATTAAGCAATGAAGGATTCGTCTAAAAATGGAGTGGTTTTGACAGCTGGAATTGTCAACGAAGTTTCCTTCAAAACAAAAGATAGTTTTTTCAGGAACAAGGGGAGAGTCTGCAGGCCCCAAGTTGCAAGGTCTCAAGGAATTGTATTTGTGGGACAATTAAAAATTAGTGTCGTTATGTAACACAGATGTATTTTTTATATGTAGCATGGCCCACAAAATGCACTAATGAGACTTCCTAACTGAAACTATCCTACTGGCTTCTTGAAGGCTCCCATCCTTACATTCTGTACTAAGCAGAGAGAGAGCTGTTGCATTCAATGCAAAGAGTCTGAATAAACAGACTCTCTATGCCTCTCACTTGTGCCATGCCTTGCAAATCAACTCCTCTCCCCCTGTCTCACCTGTGCTCCTTTTATGTCTCTTCCTACTCATACAAGTTCCCATTAAGCTGTACAATTTACCCTAAAACCACTGCTCCATAGCTTAACACTTTTCACACCTACAGGGTTAAACCAGGTCCCTCAACTGTGCTTAGAAAAAGACGTCTTTTTGTTTTGTTTTGTGTAAGGCTTTTGTTAGGAGTATTATTCTGGGTGTTTATGAAGTTACAATTATGTCTCTGTAAGCCCAGTACTTACTACCTTTACTAAGTACACTTTTTCCCTCTAACTTTGCTGACCTGCCACATAAAATAAGTCCTGCATTTTACCTGTAAATTAATTACTGTGGGGTTCTTCAATTTCCTTTAACTTAGAAGAACATAAACAAGTTTCACTTACGTCATTTTAATTCAGTAGGAAGCTTTATCTATTGGTTTCTCCTCTGTACAACAAAAATTGAGTCTCTTAAAGCATATATTCTGTAGCTAGAGATGATTACCTGGAAGTTCAGGTGGTATCATGGTTTTAGTGTTGATCACTGAAGAATTTAAGGGGCGATTTCTGGGAAAGTACACTATAGCTAACCTTTTCACCAGTTGTCTCACTGCCTGGCTTTAAATATATTTTTTACTCAATCAATAATTTCTTAGCTGACAAAAACAATTTTCTAAAAGCTGTGGTAGTATGTAGAATTTGTTATACAGCAGTAATTCAACTTGTCATGTTGTCCAATAGAAATATTACCAGAAGGCAATCCACCAGTTTCAGTCACTGTCACCGGAGTTTAAACAACAACACGGCATTTGAGAAACAGGGGTTTGCTATAAAATCTACATCAGCTAGTGGTCGCAACTTTCCATATCGTGTCACCTTAGGTGGTGGACTCAGTCAATACCGTTTGAATTGTTTCTTAATCAGAGTAAAAGAAATTGTGCAATGTAGAGGACTGAAAAAACTTTTAGACCACTGAGCTGGCATGTTGAACATGATGCAGTATTGCTACCAGAATATCTATCAGAGCAACGTCCTTAACAATTATTAGAGCCCTTAACAAATTATTAGAGCAGAGCCCTTCACAAACAGGTACACATGTTCCCACTGAGACAACTTTGCAAGGAGAGGGAAAATAATAGGGAACACAAGGCTCCTTGCCTCCCTCCCTCCCTCCCAATTTGTGAAGCGATCCCCAGTGTCCCCAGCACCTGGGAACGAAGGGCAGGAGAAGAAAATACAAAGCAGGGCTACAGCAGCACAGCAGTGTGCCTGGGGAGCTGCTCCATGTTGCTGAAGGGAGCGGGCAGGGGCTGGCACAGCACCTCTGCCACTACCAAGGAGCCAGGGCTGTCTTCCACTATAAGCCTGGTCTGTGCCATGGGTCAAGCCAGCTCACCCTCAGCTAAGATGCTGGATGCGACTTCCAAGTCTTGCACTTCCAAGTCTTCTTTGGGGGGCTCATGTCCAAAAGCTAACAAGACAGATTTTTAACACAAAATATTGTGCGATATTAACACTGAAGACAAAGACCAACATAAAAGAAACCAGAGTTTAAGAAAAGTGGCTTGAAAAGCAGATTTGTTTCTTCTGTCCCTACAGCAGCACCAATTTGTGTTCATCTGCTTTGCATGACAACAGCCTCCCACTCCCAAAAGCACGACTTTTTTTAACATTTACGTGCTCATTTTGATCTTGTGGTATCTAGCGCTGACGAAAGAAGTTGTGTAACGCTGATGTGATCCTCAAAATAGCACCTTAGTAGCTAAAAGCTAGGGCACAGATTTTTACTAATTCCTGCTATATTTAGCATTGTGCTGCCTTACAGTTTCCCCAATAAGCTTCTATTAAGTTAAATGTCATATGCCTAATTCAAACATGCCAAAGGCCCAACAGTACTGAAAGAAAATATCCCAACAGCAAGGTCACTTGATTCATAAATCATCGCAACTGATGTCAAATTTTCAGAGGAACTCTAAATCCAGGGCTTGAAGAGGGAGACATAAGACTTTCAAACAGAGAGAATTCATCCTCTTTGTTTGCCTGGAAATACAGTTTATCATGCTCAAATCTGTAGTACAGAATCTCTAAACAAAAGTTAAGTTTCAGACACTTTTCAAGAAACTCGTTTATGTATTGAATTGAATTAAAATTAATTCCTTTAGTGTGTGCTCAGCGAATTGTGGCTTTTCCCATGCCGTTCTCTTTAGGAGCTGGTTCTTGCTAAACTTTTCATAAAGCCCAACTGTATTTGCAGAGATTAAAAAATAATTAAACGGTGGAGCAGTGCCGAGTATTACAATACTGGTCACGTTAGTAGCTCATGTTAGTCTAAATATATGAGACAAGAAGCAGCACAGATGATCCTCACTGTTATTTTCCAAAGAATGTACATTGCCTTACAATCTATTAAAATCATATCACCAGCCTTTTGTAAGCAGTGCTACAACAGAAAAAGTCAGGCAACTTCAAAATGAAATTGTTTTGCTTTCCCGCCATAAAGATTAGCTTTATCCTTTAAAGTATATTGAAGTAATTTTTTTAAGAAGTAAGAAATGAAATCTCTTTGATTTTTTTCCACTTTTTTTTCCAGACAAGGATTAGTATTTTTTAAAATTTTCAGAATTTTATGGAATTACACTGATTTGTGAAGAGTGGTAGCCAGCTTAAATCTGCACTTCCAAGCGATTCAAACGCACTACTGAAAAATTGAGCCTAACTCTACACGTATCTTCTTGGTTTCGCAGTTGTGGCAGGGATTCAGGCAGGGTCTGCTGCGGCAGGCAGGGCGGCAGCTCCGGTGCTGGCTCCCCTGACCGGCACCACTGCCTGTTGCGCAGAGGAGCAGCACGCCTGCTCTCCTGACTCGCTGCTGGCTGCTGATACAGAAGAGACAACCCGGAGAGAGCGAACGTTGCTGTCAAACGCAAAACAGCAGTACGCTCCGTTAGGGTGGGTTTACCTCCTGCATTGGTGGGAGATCTGGAGGGGGTTTTGGCGGGGGGGGCTCAGGCACTGGGTGTCCATTGGAGAGAGGCAGAGCCCGTCCCCTACCACGCGACGGGCTGCCCCAGGTGGCCCTTTGCGGGCAGCCCTCCCGTTCACCTCCTCCAGCCTTTGGCAGCAATTAATACCTGCTCTCTTTCATTTCTTAGATAGGAAATTACCATCATTCGATATTTTCCATGAAGTAAACAGGGTTTATGCATTACGGTTATGTGTAACACTCAAAGGCCATACTTGTAACAAAACCTGTCAGATTTTACCTGTCTGTTAAGGAGGTCTATCAGCACGAACCTGAGGCAGTTCCTCTTTGTCTAGGCCTTGTTTCCCCTTTTAGCAACAGTGTCAATTCCCAAACTGAGAGTAATATTAACATACTCATAAACTGTTTTTAATTAATTCTTTAAATACCTGAGTTGATTTTTTTCCTGTTACCCATACGAAAATTTTCTCTATTTTGTCTTTTCATATTTCTGAGCTGGATGCAACTGTTTCTTGCCTTACAATGGCAATCACGCTTGTTTTTCTCTTTTGTCTCCTTGACCGCATGACGAAATAGTGGACAACACTGACAAAATTTTAATCCTACGGCTAAGCAAAACATAATGGGGCGCATGTGCCGTGCAGGATTTGATTAGTAAAACTCTTAAGACACGTCTTACGTTCATAACGTCTATTTCTTTTAGAGGAAGGAATACAGAGAGTTACATGCAACCAAAGGTACAATATCATTAAGCGTTTTTCATGGGGGAGCCTTGTGTATAGTTACATACCTTAGCACCAGCTATATCTCCAAAACACTCTATCCTAGCTCCCTGATCATCAACCCTTCTCTTCAGCTACAGTTTCTCCTTATCAAATTCCTCAGGAACTTGAAAGCTCTACTTCTTTTTCAAACTGGCATAGTTGGATCACTTATATTTTCTTTATATTCCAGACTGCCTCCACAAACACATAAAACCAAGAGTAATCCTACCTTCTTAGTATTAGTCAGGTTCAACACACCAGCAAAGGCAGGTGAAAATTTTTGCTTTTTAACAAATGAATACAATTTTTCTTAAACAGAAAAGATTTCAAAGAAAATAAAGATTCCCTAATACTGAAGAGATTAAAACATTAGAAATACTTATACTTCCCCATTTACTTTAAATTTGAAGAATTTCTTTGTGCTTTTTCCCCTCTACAGTCTCTACTCATTTACCTAAACTCACCATTCACTCTTGATTAAATATTTGCTCTACTGATCTCTCCCTGATGTCACAATCCAAAACACAGAATTGTTAGGACATGTTTAGGACACAGTATTTTTAGGACAACATAACAGTGTGGATTTAAAGACAGCCAAAAGCTGCTGAAGAGCTTCAAATCTAATGAGGCATAATTTATAGGGAGAGGTAATTTCTTCTACGACACTTATTGAATATAGCCATAGAAAGCAAATGAACCTTCAGCTGCACAAGCCATTCCTCAGATTCTTCTCCACCTTAAAGCTTTTTTTTCCAACTATGTTTATTACATATTTTACTTCTCCCTACAATCTTTACTCTCCTCTTTGTAACCATCACGGCTACACCAATACTACTGATTCTAGCTAAGGTAACTGAAATTGCTACAGTGGAAATGCAATACTTGGAAACTGCATTCCAGATTTTTCAGATACTGCATGCACATCATTATTGTTTCAGTCTTTGGAGTGTTGCTGGCTGTTATACATAAGGAATGTGATACTTAATAACTTAGTATTGGAGAAGAATTATTAATTGGAAAAGATATATTAGACCCCATTCTTCTTCCATATTGAGGAAGGTGTTCAGAACATAAAGTGATGATAACCTTGGTTTTTTGAGTGTATACACTTCAGATTCCTTCGGTGTTGTGGCTTACTGTCTCCCACTTTGCTGGGATTCACCACTTGGGAAAACTGTTATATACTAAAAAAGCAGCACTTATTTACCTGTCCCCCTAGGCGCCGGCAATTTCCATGGCAGCTCTGACAGCACAGCATCATACCTGCTGGGATGAGGTGGAATGTTGTCATACAGCTGAAAGAGAGCTGGCAACTAGTAACAGCTAGGCAGACCAAATAAGTATCTTTTAAAATTAAACTGAGAATGCTTTGCCAATTGGTACATTTTGCGAACAAACTTTAATTTATGTTACTCTCTCAAAAATCTACAGGCCAGTTTTATCAGTTATTTGTAGGCTGGCGCAAATTTCAGTAAACTTGCTAACAACTTGTCTCTTAGTAAATTTGCTTTGTTTTAAAAAGAGACATAACTGCTAGCTGCAACATGTGGTTCTCACCTTGCGAATAAATGGTGAGGAATGCTTTAATCAAGGCTTTCGATCCGGGCCATTATAAAGCAAGGGGAACTGCAATTTTTTCATTTCCCGGTTCAGTTTCTGAATCTGGTCCTCAGCGAAGTGCAGCAACACATGAAATAAAGGTTTCAGATTAAACTAATTTCTCATTGTTATTGTTTGAGGTTAGAAAATTCTTCATTTTTCTGGGACTAGTGATACTTGATCATATCCTCTAGGATTGTAAATTAGAATAGCCTGATTGAATTCAGCGGACCTATGACAGTTGATATTAATAGTGCCTCTGTCTCATCATGTGTAATCTACCAGTATTTAGCCACTCTGCAGAGAAGTACGCAGAGACTGGACTGAAATGAAAAGAAAAAATAAAAATCAATAATTAGGTTTTCTCACCAAAATTAAATTTTGAGTAAAAAAAAAGTTTCTGTTCAACCTGAAAGCAAGCAAATGAAGGGCGAAATCCACAAAAGCCACCGGAGACAGAGTAGGTGGCCACCTGCCCTCCCCCGACGGCACCGCAGGAGCCCCACGCGCGGCAGAAGGCGCTTCCCCCCCTCCTCCTCCTCCTCCTCCTCCTCCTCCTCCTCCTCCCGCCCGGCGGAGGGGTACACCCCGGCCGCACCGCCTCTGCGTCTCCCTCCGCCACCTTGCCCCGATAAAAGTTTGCCGCTGTTGCTTGAAAGCGCCCACAGGCCGCGCGGAGAAAACCCAACCCGGCGTGGGTGTGACTGCACCGAGGCCAAAGGAAGTTAAGCTTCACCCTACCCTTCAGAAGCTCCTCAGGCTGCCCCAGCACCCCCGTCTCCTTGGCTCCGGCCCGCAGCTGACGCGGGGCCGCCCCCCGGGGCACCGGCAGCGGCCCCGGCGGGGAGCTCGGGCCGGCAGGGGCCGCTGCAGCGCTGGGCAGCCTCCGGAGGGGTGAGGGAGGGCGGTGCCTGGGCCCGCTCTGCCTCTGCTCGGTTTAAAAGACGAAGTGCTGTTGTTGCCGCCCTGACAGGGCGGGAGATCTGAGCTTGAAAGCCACCTGGTCACCCCTGAGGAGCTCCCGGCTCGCAGACAGGCCGAGGCGGCTCCTCTGCCAAACTGTGGTCCCGCCACGGAGGGGGGGTTTCACGTGCTGGCCGCGAGGTGGGAAAGAGGTCTTGAAACTGTGAGCCTGATAACGTTTTGTGTGTTCAGAACGCGTTAGTATGAAAGACTTGAGAGCAACTTGCACAGCACTGTGGTTGGGGACTGACCTACACATGAGAAGAAGGGGCAATTAGAACAATAAAGGCAATGGACCCAGATGCTCCCGCACATAAGGAGGGTGCTTGTACCACCCTGTTTGCAGACAGAGTGATAGGACTCTGGATGTGTCCCAGAACATGGTTTTTGTATCCAAACCCATGCTGTGCATACAGGCTAAATGTGCTGTGAAACTGTGTTTCTCAGTAACTAAATCATCCATCAGTTAAACTGCTTTCAACTTTGCCTGGGAGTAGGGTAGCCATTTTAAAATCAAGACTACACTCTGCCTGCTTGGCAGATACCAGGGGTGCTATTACTACTCCGAAAATACTGTTTCCTTAGTCTTGCACTCCAGGATTAACTACTCAGTGCCAGAAATGGCTGTTTCTCGCAGCTGAAGAGATATTCCAACTGACCAGTAGCATAGTAGATAAAATGAAGGAAAGAGTGTATTTATACGGCAGCTTGATGGCCTCTTCGTTAATCAATCCTTGGGATGCCTTTCAGGGTCAGACTGCTAGGCTAGATGCATTGCCTTTTTCCCTCTTTGACACCGTTTACATACTTTTTCCTTAATTAACTGAGTTACGCATGTGTATTTTCCCCATGGGGCAGGTGCGCTGGCTAGGTGCCATTCATCTGAAAGAGCCTTCAAAATCCTTGTGTATAAACTAACATCTGGGCAGGTTTTCACTGACCACATACTTGAGGAGGTATTTTTAAACAAGGACTGATATAGTTTCCCTTTTCATTTTTCTCTACCATGTAATGGAATAGCACATCTTAAGTAACTGAATACCTTTTACTATGTTCAGCAAGGAGCAGTTGGCATCACTTTACAGGAAATGGAGAAAGTGGCTGGTTTAATAGCATAGTCTTGGAGAATTACCTCAGCATCGTTTCAGCTAGTTCCTTTGCTTTAAAAATTGCTGCATTAAATCGTCTGCTAAAGATGCTGTGGTTCAAAAGGACCATTCCTACACAATAATCAAACACAAAATTATTGTTGTACAGAGTCACAGAGTCTTATGGGAGGGAATGTGAATTAAGAAGATAGTTATCGCTACCCGTCTTAACTGCAACGTATGGAGACTCACAAGAGAAGCTCGAAATTTATAACTTCAGGTTTATGTTTATCATGCTTTTCTTAATTTATAAAAAGGGCACTTGCACACTTATACATAGGCATTCAGATTTGTGTTCTTAAAAATACTTGCACAAAAACTGTAAAATTACAGTGTATATTGACATAAATGAGGTCCTCAACTCTTCTGTCAGCTACATACTCACGCTTTTACCCAAGGGTTCAAGGGAGTAGTTTGGTTCAAGGGAGTAGTTTTTTCATTAACTCCATGGCATTTTGAATAGTCTCTTGTTCTGTTTAGCGCTATATTATAGCAAAATTAAGCCCTGAAGATTTGACCCCATCCTCAGTCCTCATTTTTGATCCATTCTGTTCCATTTCTGCTCACTGTGTTTCCTCTTAAACCTTCCTTCTACTGCGCTAGGCTTGGACTCATTTCATGACTATGAGCAAGGAGTTTTAAAACAAGTCATCCTTGTGACAATCCCCATTTTTTCTATTAAAGGTCAGATGGAGCTCTTGATTAATTAAAATTAACTCTTTCTCAGAGGAGATATTGCTACTTATCATAGTCATTCTTCTTGTTGACAGAGGAAGGACAGTTCAGTAATAATATTATTAATATTAAGACAAATTTGGATGAATGAGGAAGCTTTGAAGTCTGATTGTGAGGTAAAACAAACAACATATTTGTCTTACATATACTGGAAACTCTATAAAAGCAGAAGCAAAGCCCTTGAAGCAAAACCCACCAAAATGAGTTGAAAGACACCCCAGTGACTTTGAAGGGCATTACATCAGCCCCCAATATAAACAGTAAATTAATACATATATGGTCTGGTGGAAGGAAGACAATAGCTAAAGAAAGGTTTCACTGTTCTGGACAATACTGTGATGTGCTACTGTGGCCAGTTAAACCCTATGGTTGGTAAAGCAGTTTAATGGACTGAAATTACAACATGATTTGTATACGATGGAATACAAAAAATGAAATTAACGTACAAAACATTTTTGCATATATTTGCTAAATTAAGATAGTTTTTTTAAACTTGGAAGAATTGATTCTTTTTTTTTTTTTCTTTCTCCTTTTCCCCCTCTTGAATAGTAGTTGGGTAGTCACAGAGATTTTTTTTGTGATATAATATGATCCAGAATGTGACATCTCATCCCAGCAAAGTGTTTCTCCTGTATGCCCCCCTCAGTGACATGATGTTTGCCAACTAAGAAACTTACCTGGCCTTACACATGAACTTCCAGTGGCAACTGGAGCAACTCCTTCATCTAACTAGGGATATTTCTGACCCACTTCATTCTCTCACTGCTTTATTTTTCTTTTTCTCATCTGGATTGCAGCCAATACCCTTGACCACAGCTGATGTTTTGGGGTAGCAGGATTCAAGTATATCAAGTTTTGAAATGAATTTTTTCCTCAACTTCAACAGTTTTCATATCTGCCTTTGCTGCTCTGGTTAGTTGATCCCAGCTCATGAAGACGTGCCATTGCCTACAATGTAAAAAGTAAAAGTGAGTGAAGTTCTATTTCTTTTTTGTAATCTTCCATACAATAGGTGAAATCATGTTCCTGATAACTCCTTTCACATCGCTTCATGAGTAGAGAACATACATTAAGCAGATAGTACTTGGAAGACTGCTTATCTGATAACTCTAAAGCAACCAGGACAAATATTTGCAGTTGCACATAAAAGACAGCAGGTAAGCTTCTGACTTACCAGTTTTTTTCATTAAGTGGTAATGTATTGTCTGTATGATATTCATTGTCTCAATTTAAAAAAAAAGTTGTTCTCTTATGCCTTCCAACAGCAATATTGTGGGTTTTAGATCTGAATGTGGATAACAATTAGAAGCTTGAGTAAGTTGTGTGGGAAGAGGTGCAGCACTAAACTTACACCCTAGGGAAACAGGATTAAAGTTGTGGTAAAATACTCCTGTGTTCTCTGGTTTTTTGTCATCTTTAGGGGCTGAATGGTTTAGCTATAAGAGCTTGCCACCAGCTGCCTGGGGAAGTAACACTGCACAGAATCCTCTAGTAAAGCTTCACACGTTCCCAGCTTGTTACACACCTCGTGTCCTGGGCCTTGGCCCCCACTCCAGAAGCTCCTGAGAAGATAGCCTGTAGGTGTCTCCTTTAATACCTTCAGCAAAAATAAGAGTAGGAGGGCTTTACGCTCCCTTTACGCCTTTTTGCCCTCTGCATGTAATCAGTCGTATCCCTTATCTGTGAAAGGATTTTATAAGAGCAGATGTTTGACTCATATACCAGAAAAACGTTTAGTAATCCACTGAGAGAAAATGCCAATATTATCACTTAAAATCTAACCAATATTAAAATTATTTAGCAACAGAGGACAATAAAAATCCATAAAATAAAAAATGCAGCTGATTCACTGAACTCACCAACATTTGGAGGAAAAAAGCTACAAAATGTAACGTCAAAAATCTTTTACAATCTTTATAGGACATTTCTTTTAAGTCTACGATTTGTTTGATAAGTTTCAGATGCCACTTCAGTTTAATTACATTAACAGAAAGATACTTAAGTGAGGTTGCAGGAAGATAGCAATTTGCATTGTCTATAATTTCTTAAGCTGCCATGCTCTTGGCACGTCAATCAATAGGACGTGATGTCTGGTTATTTGAAGTTCATCATATATCATTTAGTACTGACTGTCACACCATATCCTCAACAGGGCAATGTATTATAGGTGAATTTAGTCATATGGCTAGTAAAATGGATAGAAACCTTTTCCTTCATAGTGCCCTATGCATATAATTAATAGCATAATAAATAATTAGAATAAAAATATAGTGCACCCCATACATTTTCCTGTAATTATGTCATTTTCTTCACTCATTTAGAAAACAGCGTATTTTTTTCAATTGTCACAAGTGAGTTCCTGCCAATAAACAAAGATAAAATGTGAATCTTTCTAGTATTAACAGATACATCTTTGTTCCCTGATCTAACTTTTCAAAAGTTACCACTATAACGCTACTGAGACAATGCCATGGATCTTTTACAGACAAATACAGGAGGAACAGTAGCCAAGTAAGGATATGGATCTACCATTCTATTAAATTCAGTTTCTGGTGCATCTTGATAGGTGACACTATGTTAGAGTGAAATGTCTGGAAGTTAGGAGTGTGCATTGAGGAAATACCACAATATGCTTGCACTTGTCTCGTACTCTTTCCTAAATTAATGACCATTGTAGGAGACCTGTTGTTTCCAGTGATGAAAGCTGTTAGCTCAAGAACCAAACAGGATACTGCATTATTCTAAATTAGCAGGTTGGGGCGGGGGGGGGGGGCAGGTTGTTCCCCACTGCCTCAGCACACTAGAGTTCACATTGTACCTACTTCCCGTAACGTAAGAACTATGAATGCAGAGGTTCTCAAGCTGGAGACATACCACCCATGAAATGTATCTCCAAGGGCACCTGAAAGTAATGCATACAGTCAAGAAGGAGGTAACTTGGTTAAAAAGGCAATTAAGGAAAGCAACAGCTCTGAGAAGCCTCCAGCTTGTTAGAAGAGAAAACAGGATAAGAGGGAGCCCTTGCTAACTGGCAGCCATACTGTCTTCCTCTTGGATAGGCACCAGGATGAAAGACAGTCACAATGCTGAGAGACTTTTTATTATATTTTCTGACTAACTCAAATCCTGCTGTCTACCCAACAGGCTGACACTTTTTTATTGCTATTCCATCCTCCCTGCCACCTCTTGCTATCTACATGCATTGAATCATTCTCAGCAGCTTCCACACTTAGCTGTTTCCTTCTTCCCCCATGTCCTTTTCCCCATGATATGATCTTCATCATCAAGAAAGGTATACCCTCTCAGTTTTTCCTAATCTAATTTGCCTCAAAGTTGGCAAATCAGGAAGGAAAAAAAGTAGCTGAAAGCAAGGATGTGCAATTTTTGCAAGAATATAAATAGAAATGTTGAGCAGTTCTATGCCATGTTCATATCAAGTCATMAGATCATATGGGGTTCCTGCCCTCCTGTGAAGACCATTCTGAGGATCTCTGTCTTGTTTAATATAGAGTCAGCTCAGCACATATGGGTACCTGGGATAATATCAAGCCAAAGAAAGGTATCTGGTGTTCTTCTGGAGAGCTGCTTTGCTATGTTCCAATAAAAAAGTGCATTAGTAGAGGTTTCCAAGCTGATGAATCAGACTGTTTGGTTGAGATGGCCTAATTGTACCTTAATTTTAAGGGGRAAAAAAAAAGTAGAACTTCCAACAGAATCCTGTCTGACAGACAAGGTTATTTTTCATTGATTTCTCAGGGATCAGCTGACTGCAAGCTCATGATCCAAAGGCTTTTAGGGTCCATGAAGGTGCTAGCCATGTAGACTGAGGACCAGGAACACAGACCTGAGTCTTCCAGCATCAACAGCTCTAAGCCAGCTACTTGTTTAAAAATCCAGAGTTGTGGGATGCTAGATGTTGAATTCCTGTGTGAAACAGAGTTACTTTTCTCGGTGAAACTGCAGTTTCCAGATTCATTTTACTAGCCTTGTACAAAGGCATAGATTCTCATGCACTGTCTCATTCAGCAGCCCTAGTTTGCTGACCATATGGGAAAGAATAAGCATTTGAGAGGCCACTGTGTTAACCATACAACTTTGGAGTTTAGACAAGGCAGAGCCCTTTCAACAACTTCTCTGAACTGATACTGAGGCAGAAGAACCAGGAGCAGTCTGAAACGAGGAAAAAACACTTAGGAAGTCTCTGGCTTACTATCTGTAACTTTCTGGTCTGCTGCCAAGCGGTGAGTAACAATGAAGTGACTGGGTCAGAAACATTAGCTTGCCGTGCTGATTTGAAAGCCTAAGTTTCTCTGAGGTCTCCAGCCTAGTGCCTCTAAAAGTGGTAGGCTTTGCCATGCGTCCTTGAGGTCACCAGCTCATCAGTATATTGAATAACACAGTGATGTCAAAGCACAGGCCTCTCTGGAGAACTGACTCAGGCCTTCTGTCTTGCTGGACTGGTGTCAAAACTTCTGTAGGATCAAGCTGGATGAAAGCCAAGGAATAGGCTCTTGTAGAATTACTGGCACATCCCCTCGAATTTTCTGGGTTTATGTCAAGATACTGACAAGGCCATTCTGTTTCCCTTAGCTTTTGTGGAAGAGAGTATGTGGTAGGGTATCCATTTTATCATGCAGAAATTGAAACACTGCAAGCAAAAGGTTCTTGCTCTTCTTCTCCTCTCCAGAGGATCTCACACGGGCAGAAATGGAACAGGCACTAGATTTTCAGTATTGATCTGAGTAACCCTCCTTATATCCAGGACTGATCTGTTACTTCTGTTAGCATGGAAGGAGAGGGAGATCAGGATCCTCACATCCCCAATCTTTGAGACCTTCTCTAATTGCTCTTTCTACCTGATGAGTTTCTCATTTCCACTGCTTGAAATGAAATGGTAGAAAATAACTACAGTTACACTTATGAATAAGGAAACAATGTCCCACCCAGGTATTAAAATAAGATAGAGATAATTACTCTTCTCAGAGTTATAATGAGAAATCTATCCCTGTCTAACATGTGCCCTATGAAAATTTTGTTTAATATAAATTCCTCTCCATGTCCTGTGAAAACTGTAGGTTGTAATTAAGAAAACACAATGTTCTTATCACATCAGATCATCATTACATGGAAAGAGAAGACTATTATAAGCTTTTTATGTAACAGAAGAATATTTTGAGTTCTTCTGAGCTTTCGAGAAGAATATTATTTTAGGCTATGAAAGACTCTGAATATAGAGAATGACAAATATCTATATTATAAAAAATCATTTGATTTTTGCATCAAGTGATGCAACAATGCCAGTTTCCTGACAGCAATGAGACCAACATTAAATTGTATTAAGGAATAAAAGAATCATAGTCCCTTTGACGAGAGTRCTTAAAGAAGCTGATAACAATGCAAAGTGGTGCTTGAGTCAAAAGACTGGCTACTATTGGAACTAGGGCTAATATTTCAGAAGTTCCCAAAAGTGACCTGAGACTCTGTGTGCCATTGTCTGAAGCGACAACAGTGAGTGACAGAAGTCTCACTGAAAGCTAGTAAATTTATGCACTTATCTGTATTACAGGTTTCTAAAAGCATTAAAGCACCTGTGATGAAGGACTTACGGGCTTTATACTTTTAAAGATCCAGTCCTAAGTCACTTCTGAAAGTAGAACTTAGGTTCCTAAGTGTTTTGGATGCTTTTGAAAAATTTTCCCTTGATATTCCCTATAGGTTATACACATTATTGGCACAGTGCAATATATTTTTAAGTTGTCTTTGGTATCTTTGCCCCATTTCAGTTGAAAGGAATTAAAAATTGTAATGCAGATGGATTTATTGCAGTTTAGTTTTTAACTAACTAGGATGCTTGATTTATATTGTTTGAAATCAAATTTAAAAGGATAACAGCTTAACTATATTTAGAAAAATATAGYGCAGTGTTAACAAAGCTAGCCTCTAGAGCTGATATTTCATCAGCCTGACGTACCACTATCAATTTGAATGTGAAACTTTCAGGAAATAAATAACCCATTAATTTTAATTTTTTTAATGTGTTCATGTTTTATCCATCAATTGTTTTAAACACCCATTGCTGAGCAGGACATTTAATAGCTCTTCCTGTGTTTACTGGAGCCGTCTAAAGTAAGTTTAGCTTGTCTGAGCATAAAATAGGAAAGGATCAGTCTCATTTTTGATTCTGTAGTTCTGTAGCCAACCTTATCATATTTAAAATGCTACTTTTATGAGTTGTAATCCGTATTTCTTAATAATTACTATAGATAGAAACATAATTTAGTGTATTTTTACAGGCTTAGTACATTTTGTTCTATTGTAAACCATATTTCCTGATAATTACTATAGATAGACAAATAATTTAGTATATTTTTATARGGTTAGTACATTTTTATAGTATGGTAAACCATATTTCCTTATAATTACCAGAGAGAGAAAAATAATTTATATTTTTATAGGTTAGTACATTTTTATTATTGTACAATTTCTGCAGATTAAGTACTTTGTACTTTTTCTTTTTAAAGCAGTCACATTTCCTCAGTAACCACTTTTTTATTATTTATATAATTTACAGATGATGGCTTCTTAAACTTGTTTTCCCTATTTTACATTTCAAAGTTTCTATATAAATGTATGTGCTGCTAATTTTGAAGGAAGAACAAAGCATTTGTGAGACACTGTAGAAGTTAATGACATTGTTAAAATGATGACAGATTGCTTTAATGGTAGATATGCACTTAATTGGAGGAAGTATAACAAAATGTGCTATTTCATACTACTAAAAAGAGTCAGTCAGGAGCCATCACCCATTTACAGTCTTGTCTTCACCCAAATCACAATGCATGTACAGTATGATAACTGATAGACATTGCTAGGCATGTATTCATGTACTGTACATTCATTCCGACAACCCATTAAATAGTGTTTGTTAACCTTTAATTCAGATGTCTGCAATAAGATAATACAATGTAAAACACAAGTCAATGGAGGGTCGTAAAGCTGTTTCTGCTACAGTTTTTATTAGCCTGTTATTCAGTGCTGAATGCAGCTACACCCTGAAGCAAGTCTTGTATAAAAGTACAATGTCAATATATTATGATACAAACTCAACCTATAAAATCAATGACAAGTATTATGTCTGTTGCTATCACCTACTAAAATATAGATACTGTTTTTAATGGATGCAATGGTGCTAGATTCAACATCGTTGTGCTATTAAGCTTAACCCCTTAGGCATGAAGCACACTTACAGGGCTCCTGGACAAGGACTGCTCATTGTAGGGTGCTGTGACAATCAAGACAGTATAACTGATGTTGTAAGTATATGTAAGTGTTATGTATGTAAGAATATGTAAGTGTTAAATCCCTTTTAAAAGGATGTTAAAGCAAAACAGAATTCCGATCTACACCATGGTGTGATTCGCCATTGCATTCCACTTAATAAGGTTAATCTGCAGAAAAAGGGGACCATCTATTCCATTATCCAGGTGTTTGTATTTTGATTAACAACTTGGGTGACTGAATGGAAAGTTTACCTGTAAAATTTGAAAATGGCATCAAGCCAAGGAGGATGTTGAGTATTCTGGAGAACATGGTTAGAATTCAAGGAGATCTTGATAAATTGCAAGAAGGATCTGAAATCAATAGGATATAATTCAGTACAAATAACTGCAAAGTACCAAGGGGAAATCTTCCCCCTACCTCAACCTGGCTGCATAAATAAAAATGGGGAGAAAACTAGAAGCAATAATGAAACTGAATCCAAGCTGAAAAAAGAAATAATGCTATTGAAAAAAAAAAAAAGACAAATGTCATCCTGTAATGTACCAGTAAGATTGTTGCACGTAAGACCAGAAGTAGTTATCACTCTCTGCTAAACACCAGAGAGTTTGCAACTGGAATTCTGTGTCCAGTTTCGAGTAGCACAGGGTTAAGGACAGGGAATAAAGTTAAAAGTGGGATAGAAACTCTAGAAAACAGCAAGAAAAATCATGGGACACCTTGTGGAGTGTTAGACCTGTAAAGACAGATTGCATGAGGAAAAAAAGAGCTAATCTACAACTGCAGAATTTTAGGGTAAATATGTAAGGAAAACCATTTTGGCATAAAGGATAATTTGATTAGGATAGGTCAACTAGAGATTTTGAAAAATAGCATAGACAAAACATTTTTATACATACACTTGCTCACAGTAGAGTAGAGGAAAGGCTTAGATATTGCTAAAGGTCTGTGTCAACCCAGCATTTCTATGATTCTGTGCAAACGTCCCTAAATTGCTTCTAACTCAGAACTGTTAAAAACACTTGTAGGGCAAAAAGAATCAGAGCTCTGTAAAAGTAGTTTTGCCAGTTTATCTTCTATTAAATGACTATTTACTGTATCTAAAGCAATAAAATAACTACTAGCAATACAAGATTTAGAAGGACTTGATTCAGAAGAGGCAAATACCTGTAGAATCTAGTGCTATTGCATGCTGTACCTTTTTGATTTGTCATGTTCCTGTATAATACGCTACGCAGTATTTGTGTTGGTGGAAGAAAGCGTGTCATTTCTCACAATGATGTAACTATTGGCTGTGCATTCACAGATGTCACAGCTGCTGACTGCTCTGCTGTTTCAATTTCATTTTCATATTTAGTTGATGGCAGGGTTGTTTGCTATACACTCTGTTTTGAATGGTGTGGAAAGTCCATATCATTATCACACGATATGAGAATAGTTCTGCAATAATTGATGGATGAAGTAATTCATTATGAATATGATGTAATGGAATAGGCACCGTGATTTAATCATCAGAAGAGGGGGTCTGTGGAGCCCACACAAAGGTATCAAAGTCATTCCCATGATAAATAGCATGTGATAAGCTGTTTAGAAAACAACAATGCAAGCCACAGAAAAATGTACAGAAGGGAGGCATACAAATTCCTTGGATGGAAAGCAATCGACTCCTAAGAACCAAAGAAGAGGTAGTCTAATAAGGAGGAAGGGAAACAGCAATGTCTGTGGATCCATCACTCTCCTAAAAATGATCTTGCTTGATAGGCATATTTGTTAGGATTAAAAGTTATTTGCTTGACCATTGTTCACAAAGCATTTCACATGGTATTTACTGGGGACCTGTGTCTAAGAAAATGCTTTTAGGATGATTTAGACTGCAGTGTGACCTTTTTTGTTTTATTTTGGTATTTCCTTGCATGGAGAATTTTTCTCATTCTTTTTTTAAATGAGGTTGTAAACTGATTTTAGTTTAGTCAAGGTAGGAATTGCACCTTAATTTTAGCTGCAATGTCTTCTCCTAGCAGAGACATTATGATCCTAGATGGTCTATTTTTGTTAGATATAAAAGATATCCTTAGTGCAAATCAAAATTCTGTATATGCAATGTATAATGTGAAAGACAACTCAAAAATTAGTACAGGGAGGGGAATGGTACTTCTTGCTTTCTAATAGACTTGTCACAGTTCACTGCTACTGTGTCACTAGTTATCAAACCCCAGCACTGCTACTATTACTCCTCCAGGTCTTTGCATGCCATCAAGCAAGAGGTGAACAACTGGGACCAAATGAAGACAAAGTGACTAGGTTATCCGGTCAAGGAGATTTTCAATGAGAAAATCACCAGAGGTTTCCAGAAACAACTTAAATATTACCAAAGTCATCAGTGAGACTAGAGAAGAGTAAAAGTGTTTGCTCTTGATCTGCTGCCACGTTTCATTGCAGAGAATATAGTCATCCAAAGGAGAAGAGTGATATCCTTTCCAAGCAGAAAATATGTTCCCAGTGTTCTTTTCAGATTTCATTTACAGTACCTGCTGATCAATGTTGTCCTCGTTTTGGCTGGGATAGAGTTAATTTTCATCCTAGTAGCTGGTATAGTGCTGTGGTTTGGATTTAGGATGAGAATAATGTTGATAACACACTGATGTTTTAGTTGTTGCTGAGCAGTGCTTACACTCAGTCAAGGACTTTTCAGCTTCTCATACTGCCCTGCCAGTGAGGAGGCTGGAGATGCACAAGAATCTGGGAGGGGACACAGCCAGGACGCCTGACCCAAACTGGCCAAAGGGACATTCCATACCATATGACGTCACGCTGAACAAAAAACTGGGGAGGTTGGCCGGGGCGGGCAGGACTGCTGCTTGGGAACTGGCTGGGCATCGGTCAGTGGGTGGTGAGCAATTGCATTGTGCATCACTTGTTTTGTATATTCTTTTACCATTGTTATTATTTTCCCTTCCTTTTCTGTCCTATTAAATTGTCTTTATCTCAACCCACGAGTTTTACCTTTTTTTCCAATTCTCTCCCCCATTCCACTGGGGGGGAGTGAGTGAACGGCTGTGTGGTGTTTAGCTGCCTGCCAGGTTAAACCACGACAAATGTAAATCCTGCTCTCAGAGAAACAGTGTGGGAAGCATAGTATCCACTCCAAAATATAAAAATTCAAATTGCTTCTTTCACTTTTCCTGTAATACCCTGAGGTGGTCCACAAAAAGCAATAGTTGAAGTTATTGGTTCTAGAGTACCTTTTATCCTGCTGCCACAAACCCTATCACAAAACAAAGCCTGCCTGTCTGTGCCAGAATGTGACAGGAATGCTGGCAATTCAAATATCTTAATTACCCCAAAATGCCCAGCAATGAGCAGTCAACATCCACAGGATCTTATAAACTCTTTGTTGGGAAAGGGAGAGAAAGATGATATATACTGAGATACATGCTGCTCACTGTGCATCGTTTCAGCCAGTGCCTAGATATGAGTACTGTTTGCTTTATCGTGTATATTTTCCGGACCTTGTTAAACACACAGCATGAAGTTTGTACTCATGTGAAGAAAAAATAGCCACATAAGATTCTTTTCCCCTGAATCTGATCGTATAAATAAAATAGCTCATTTTGAAAATGCTGACCCAATGGCATCGTTTCCTGGACCTCCGTTCAGGTTTGGAGTTGCTATAGAGGGAACGACTGGATGCCAGGAACTATAAAGCACTGTTCTTGATGTACTAGGCTTGTCAGCCAGGTCTGTGAAAGGGAGAGAGAGAGATCAGTACTCCAGAGGAGCTCCATGGAGCTCCACCTGGCAAGGTACAGACATACGGTATCAGAGGATACGGATGCTCCAGATAATCAAATGCATTCTTCATTGGGAAACTGCAAGGCTAGAGCTTACAACTCCAAAAGATGAAAAGGGGAAGAGAGATTGTTTGGGTGGCAAATATAAAAGCTTTTTCTTGTTCTGTCACTGAAGCGTTCAGGTCCAGGAGGCAACTCAGCTGCCTCCTGTAAGAAAAATTGCTACACTTACAATTCAGATAGACATGTAAACTCTGAATAAACACATATATTTGGGGGGCTCAGCTAAAGCAGACAAGAACCACAACATCTTTTGAAGTAGGCCCATCGCTGATAATTACGAATGTGAGATTAGCTACCATCATTTATTCTTGTAAATAGTGTCATCTCTTCCAATTAAGATCAACTACTTGTATCTCCTCAATTGCTTTGTTAGCATTGTTGTCAAGTTCTGCAGAAGCCTTAATTAAATAGTCATCATAATTATGGCTAGTTTCCCAAATGATCGAAGTAAATAATTTATATGTGGGTTATAAGAAAAGTTTTTACTAACTGAAATACTGTATTTCAAAAACTTTCCAAGTGCCTAATTACAAAATATTTAAAATACATCCTTTAAACAAGTTATGCATTACAAAATAAATGCTAAAACTGAACTAACTGAAATTTTGTTGCTTCAAGCATTTATTCTCCAAGTGACATGTAAAGTAAAATTAAAAACTGAATGCAGAAAATTTCATAACTGAGGCATTGAGCAAGCAGTTAAGCATTTAATACAAACTGAATTATTAAAAATATTTTTTATGATTTTAATCTTACTAATTAATTATATTAATGAATACTGGATCATACAAAGATGAAAAATAATAAATTGTGAAATCCAAGATACTGGGACTGAACACGCTATAACAATACATCTGTATCAATGAGCAGCATACTGAGATATCTTTTACTTTATAAAAATAATTTTTCCAAGGGGAAATAGCTGTAAAGCTCTTTTTGAACATTTACTTGTTGCTACATGTACCTTTTCCCATCCTACCTTCTCACTACTATTAAAATGGTTCGCAGATATTTTTTTTTAAATTTATGTTAAAAAGTAGTGTTACAAAAAGTTCTCAAAATGACCTAGTTCTTTTAAATTGAGGCTGTAATCCTTAATAATTGGCATTATTACTAACAAATATTTTAATGAAATTTTACATTTTCCTCTTAGTAGAGACATGTCATTCCCATTGCCCTTAATTAATGTTATATGTGCTCTTTGAGAGAAGAATAGGCCCTTTAGCTATAAGTTCTGACTTTTGAAACAAAAAAGTCATAACCTTTTTGTGTTTCTGGTTGAAGTAACTGCAACCTAATTTCATTTAACAATTGTGGCAGATCAGAAACAAAACGTGGAGTGAGAAACACTGAAATTATGAATGTGTTGTTGATCTATTTTTTAACATTACAACTCAAGGCTGAACTGAAATAAACATTATTAATGGTGTTATGCTGGAGTAGGTTTTCTTCTGTCTCTATGTCCCCCATATTAACCACTTGTCTTTTTTGGAATATACTAGTGTATCCTGCCAAAGGACACTTGCTTTGCTGGTGTACATACATTTGTACTGTTTCTCAAGTTATCATTGATGTCTGTTGAATGTAAGTGGAGGCCAATGGTATGCACCTATTTACATTTGGTGTATCTATTTATATAGCACAAAAATTTGAATGTCGTGGCTCTTATAAAATTTTATGAGAGCGTTCCAATTCCCATCTTCCAATTCTCATTAGAAGCTTGACCTGTGAAATTTTAAAAGACCTGCAAGATATTTCTTCATATAGTGTAAATTTTTGAATTTAGATGCTTTTTTTTTTTTACAGGATTAATTTACTTTGAAGAGCAGGGACTTGTGTGTGTATGTGCACATGTACTTAAACTTTGTTTCATAGACATTTCTGGCAGTATTGCAGAATAAAGGTAGTGAAAAAGATATTCTGAAGTTACAAATAAAAAGGTTTTATTTTCTGCATCTTGACTGCATACAGTGTTATCAAACCAAAAGCAGGGTTGGAAATGGCTTTTATTGAGAAGTTTCCAACTGAAGAAAAAATCTTCAGTTTTGATTGATCTATGAGACTATAATTTGGGCAAATTTTGTATAAAACTTCCTGGTTTTCTGAGCCCTTGCCTGGTTAGTATCCTTGCATCCTTTTCTGTTGTGTGGATATATAGCAGGATTTAGGCATGAAACAGTATTCTGAGGCACATAATGCCTAGGTCAGCACACAGAAGCTGACCWTGTTTCATAAGAATCGTTTTCAGTCAAAATTTACAATCTGGCATTGTAAAATAGGGTTGTCCAGGTTGTACAGAAGGGTCTGTGGAGGAAACTGTATTCTCATCATGAAAGATAAGGGAAAGATATGTTCGAAAAGAACTCCAGCTATGGAAGAGTGAAACCAAGATCATAATCTGGGGGAAACTATTATGCCAGCTTGAAAGTAATAATAAAGTGACATGTGCATGTTGTATTAGATATTACAGGAATCTTTCTGCTGAACAGTTTAATCAGCAAGGCAACTGAGAGTAAAACAAGTAGTATAATTCAGTGTATTCTGCAAGATGGATGCTTAATTTTCTCTCTACCAAGCATATGTAGAAAGTTTTCAGAGCAACAATACAAACAAATATTGGAAAGGACTCTTTTTTCTACTTCTCTCATAGGGATCATACCACCTTAATTATACCTGTACATTTTAAAAGACTAGATATATAGAAAGCAATGTATGTTGAGGCAATCTGATCACTTTTAATTTCAGAGTCCTCTGAAAAATTTTCCTGAGATGAAATTCTGTAGCTGATACTGAAAGAAGTTTGGTCAAGCCAGTAAAGGAATGACTGCCTGTGCATTAATCTGGGAGTATAGGAATTCATGTGGTGACCCTAAAATGGATGATGTCAAAGAAAAAAACTCATCAAAGCTAGAAAATCAGAAAAGCATCTGCAGTATTTCCCCACACACCTAATTTCCTACTCAAAAGGCTAAAATATGCAAGTACATTAAACATTGCCTAGTGCAACTGATCATATTTCTGAGAAGTGTTTATATGTGATTACGAAAAACTAAGATTCAGCATTGCCCTACTGCTCTTTGTGCCAGATATAGCTGGCCAAAAGGGTCATAGTGTAGGTGTAATGTCTTCCATGTGTCTCAATGATTCTTCACTGTTACATGCCTTCTGGAACTGTGGCAGGGAATAGGAAGTAGATATTATAGCAGCTCCCAGAGCTGCCCTAATGCGTCCCAGGGACTTGACTCTCCTAAGGAGTCTAGGAATAAGAGAGGCACAAAATTATTCCTATGTGATTCCAACTTAATCATCTGGAAGCCATTAATCCAGTGATATTTCAAGTAGAGCTAGGCAAACATTTGTGATCATATATTGTATTCAATAAATAAAAAAAAAGATTTATGTCAATAAAAATGCTTGTAAAAATAATGCCAAATTTGGTGAACAGTTTCAGCCAGCAACAAAATGGAAAAAATAGAAAAAAATATTCTTCATTTAAGGCTTCTTTAAAGACATATTTCAGATTTTCATTTAAGTTAATATTCATAAGTTTAAAATAAAGCACACAACCTGAAAATGAAATAATCATTTTATGTTACCAGAAGCAGGTTTTTGCCCTGATTGTTCTGTGGGTAAGAAAAACCAAAACCAAACAAACAATCCTTCCTAGTCAATCTAAAACGATCATTCCTTCCCCCCCACTTCCAGTTTTTCAGTCGTGTCAGTGAACCAAAACATCCAATTATTTGCTCAGCTCTAATTTCAAATATCTGCCAGCTGGTACCAGTGATAATAATAGGAGAATGAAGAAAAAATGGATCAGGATCAACACTACAAAAAAATCTAACTATTTATATCATGGTCCTAGCAGAATACCATCTTAAACATGTTGAGCAGATACATTTTTTTTTACAGGTAGGCCTGGTTGAAACAAATCTTGCTGGCAAGTGTTCAGTTTGGTTTCAGGCAATTCTCAGAATTTTTAGCAATATCTCTTTAGTTGTGGGGATCTTTCTACGTCTGGGTTTAGTCTGTGAATTTCTAATCTGTTTTATTTAGTCTCTCTAGCTTTTACAAAATGAGTAAGATCAGTGAACCTATGCTTAAATAAAAATGTCAAAGATGCCCTCTTTGGTGTTTCTGATTTCCTGCATACTGCTGGTTGCCAATTTGATCTTCATTGATTTACTGTGATGTGGTAGATTGTGGCAGTGTAATATAATCTGTGCACATTTGGTTTCTCGTTGACTTGCTGCTGAATGACTGCATCTTGCTACTAAAATCCACTATCACAGTCTCATTGCAACTGTAAATGTAGTTTAGAAAAGCTTTTTTTCTTATCAGAAGCTGCAAGTTTTTAGACAGCAGTGCAATGTAATTCCAAAATGCAGTGGAAGATGCATGGATTAACTAGTGCTACATACACTCACCAGTGACATGAGCTCTCTGAGCTCCATACTGTCCTACCTGTAGCACCAAGGATGCATGACCACCTTACAGCACAGCAGAAAATATATTAATAAAATAATCCTACATGCCACATGTTCAGAATAAAAATGGCCATGTGTAATAGCATATCAGCCCTAATTAAGACTCATCAAAATTTATCTCTAAACAATTTCAATACACCGTTTTATGGATGCTATAGAAGAGTAGTCAGACTGGGTTAGAATATCTAGCCCATCTAGCCCGATAAATAAGCAGAAGAAGATAAAGGAAGAGTAAAAGTAAGTACATGTATAAACTTTGTCTTCTGGGAACATATCTTCCAAGCATCTGGCTGTTACAGGAGCAGGGGGGCTTCCGAGTCAAAGATGGAAGTTTCACCTTTACCATTATTTTCAGTAGCCACCRATAGATTTTGGACTAGCATAATCTCTTCTTCTTCTGTTCTGTTTTTCTTTGACCTCCACATTATTCACTGGAGATGAGTTAAGACAAGGAGGTGAAGCTGGTGACAAAAGAGACTTTCTTTACTTTGATCCCTGTCAGTTGCTAGCATATATTATTCCCTTATTGTTTTGGCTTGTTACGTTCCATTCAATGGAATCTCTTGGTTCTTTAAAAGCATACACTTGTATCTTTCTTCACTGGTCCTCATCACACACACACGATGATCTGAAGTGCAGGTTTTCGCATTCTTTTTTTTTTAATTTTTGGGTTTTTTTACAGAGGTCTTACAAGGTGGGCTAGCATTGTCAGGAGTCTTTAAAACAGCAGCTGTTCATCATCTAAGAAGATGTAAAATCAATCTGACTGCTACACATGTAGGGAGAAGTTGAAAATTGTAATAAAGGAAGTAATGTTAAAGGAATCATTGCTCTCAAAGTAAATAGTAACAGGAAAATAATGCTTTCTCTACGCTGAAGAAAAACATTATGATTACTTTAATACTGCGCATTTTTAATTAACTTAATAAAAAAACCCAAAAGAAAAAAATAAATTTTGACCATCCTTGAAGCAGGATGGGCATCCTGGTCTCCTGTGATGTCTATGAAGTAGTCAGGTCACTCTATAAACTCATCCTTCCTGTGGAATTAGCAAGCTTGTTTTTAATACATTTACCTCCCAATTTATGAAAGAACGGTAAATGTCTATGCCTTTTTTGTTCTCTGTAAATGTTAAGTGCTAACCCTGCTGCTGTTTCAATCTTGGTAAATATCAAATATCTGAAATAAGGCAAGAGTGTGCTCTATGATTCCTCTCTCTTGTGTATTTGAATGAATAACAGGATATTAAAAGTAAAAAAAAATTCTGTCCCCCTCATGCTTAAGTCAGCTCTTTGTTATAGGTAGCACTAAGTGTCTGATGTAGTTCTGAAGAATGTCTTTGTACGTTCTCCGCTCAGAACTATTAGCAGAACTTGTATGCAGAAAACCTGGCTCAGTTGTAGATCCCACACCTCATGCAAATTTTTCAGAGGAAAGTTTGCCTGAATAAGGAGTGAAGGAATGAGAATCCAAACCACTTCTTTGCCCCAAATGCATATGCCCTTTAGAAACTGAACATAAAAGGTGATTATATGCAATTGTGCTAAGTGCAAGGAAAAAAATCTACTTAAAAAGACCTAATATAATCCTTTTTAAAATTTTCAAAATCTGTTCTCTAGGAAAACACTTATTTCTGTAGCCAAAGTGTATTTTGTTACATCAGCTTATCTATAAGAAATCTTCATTATTTCTTCAACACAAGGTAATCAGAATATGTTTTTATACAAAAAGACAGACTTTCATTATAGGAGTGTTACACACAGCCTATAGAGTGGGTCTTATAACTGAGCAAAATGAGTTCCATTTTTTGTATAGTACATCAAAAAAGTTCATAAGCAAGGAGCACGTATATTGTGATCGTGGTTTACCTTTTGTGTTAACAGAACTGCAATCTACCTAGGATGGCTGCAGGTTATAGCCAAATTTAATCTTCTTAAAATATCACTATCAAGCAAATATGCTGAAATATAAAAACATCATTCATCTCTCTCTCTGTTGAAAAGGTATGATTATTCAATGGCTTGATGCTAAAAAAAACATAGCTGAATCTTAAGAACACGCTGGAAAGAGTAAATGAAATGGCAGCAGTAGGTTTACTTTTACAACTGAAAAAAATGTCACATGTATTAATGTCAACAACTGGAATTTTACCTCATTAGGCAATTTCTGATCTAAGGCTCTGATGATTATTCTAAGCAGAAAAAATATGCTAATTATCTGCTCTGAACGTAGAAGGAAAAAAGGTGTAAAATCTTCCTTTAGCCGTGTGACCATGTACTAATTGCATGTCATGTGTCAAAATAATGCAACCCACTTTGCCTAAAGCAATTAGACATACAGAACTCTATTAATGAAGCACTGTCTGTCACTAAAAATGTTTTCAGAGCTATAGTTGAAGATTAAAATATTAACTTCTCAAATATTTATGATAGTTACTGACAGCATTTCAAAATGTTACTTTTAACAAAAGTATTTTATTCAGCTCCAGTTTTTAATTTGGATTTTATATTCAAAGACATTATTAACATATGGGAGTCATGTGAAATTTCTATGATCTCCACTGAGACTTCTTTACAGAAGGTACATTAGCTCCTTGAAGTTTACAGCACCTTTTTCTATTGTAATATAAACTCTCAGAACAAAAAAAAAATGTTTAAAACTTGTCTTTTCTTCAAAAGACATTTAAAAAAAAAGAAAGAGAAGGAGGAGGTTCTTATTGCGCTCTACCTATTTTCTGTATGTGAAAGAAAATGGCCCTTCTTGTCAATATATCATTTGGTGCTCTCCTTCCTTTTAGGGTCATTGGTCATCTATGTTCATGAGCACAGAGATTATCCTTTCGCATACCCTTATGCAGTAGGAAGGCAGGGATGTATGCTGCCGAGCTGTTTATCGAATCTATCAGACATGCTGAGGAGGAGCAGACTATTACATTAAAAAATGTAATGCCTGCTCTCTATTACCACTGCTCACCAAGCTGCTTGGAAAGGGTTTTGCACAATTCCTCCGTGAGCAATACAAATCTGCAGCATTCTGAGTATAGGAGAGGATTGTAGAGCATAACTGAGGTCCTTCTCCTTTTTCCTATAAAGTGTATTGAATGCTACTTAAATTACTGTTACATTATAATTTGTGGTACCATTTTTAAAGTTAACTATTTTTTTCGCTTTTATTCTGCATCCCTAATTTACAAGAAAAAAAAACTTATTCATGCACTTGCCCCAGTAAACTGTACAGGAATATTTGTATGCATAGAAGTTGAATGGACAAGCCCTTAATTTACGTTCCATATGGAGACTGAGATGACTACTGTGATACTTGAGGATTTATAGCTTTACCAGGACTATGCAGGAATGATACCACTGTAATACCATGGAATTATTGCCCTTCTATTGTGCCAAAAAATCAGCAAATAAAAAAGCCATGTTGTTAGCACTGCATCATTTTCTAGTACCATGGTGGTAAAAACTGACTGCTATTATGTATTAGTCCTGCCACTGCTTTTATGTTTGGTAAGGGTATTGCCTTGGTTTTGGAGCTATTACGGTCTATGGGAATCAATTATATGTACTTGAACTAAGAAGGATTTACTTGGTAACTGTAATGGCTCTGAAAGAGCCATTATGATCTGTCATGTCAAAAATGCACATGTGCCTACAGCAGATACACACAGAGCTGTGCAAAAAGTTTCATACATAAAGCAAGCCATTTTTGTTAGCTTCTCTGACAAAACAAAACAAGCATTTGCTGCTGAAGTACTTTCACAACTTTTCATAATAAATGAAAAGGATTTCCTGCCATTCCTCTGCCTTGTGCTTTGCTAAAGGAAAGCCTGTGTGTTGCATGAGAGGGAATCAGGAGAGACATTACTGAAGAGCAAACCTCAATGAATCACAATGTTTTGGGGATAGATGAAGCCAGTTAAAAGGGGAAAAAAAGTGAAATAAATAGAAGGGAAGACTTTTTCAAGTAAAAGGCAGCAAATGTGAGCTCCCTATCATTATATACATCCATGAAAGGGATATGATAGCTCCGTGTTCAGAATGAGCAAATAGGTTACACCCCGACAACTTTAGTCATGATATAGATGCACGTACAGAACATCAGAACACCTTGGAGTCAGACTGAAGTATAAATGGGGCCAATGAGAATAAGGTTTCCTGTGTCTATGCTGCAGGATAGATGCAGTCCATGGTCTTAGTTTCCTCATCATCCACATTGGTGGACTTTACTGCAGAGCATTGCAGCTCCCTCTGTACTTGTCTATCTAGGTGTCTACCAAAAGGAGACAAGCACGCTGAGGGATTGCACTCGCATTTCTATTTCTGACCTGGAATCAGGATGCAGCCAGGGGACTAAAACCGTATGGCCCACCCCAAGCATATCTGCCCAGTAGGGCAGACGTGGCCGACGTGAGGTTTGAGACGCTGTCATGCTGGAGTGAATGCCAAGAGCGCATGGGGGGCACCACGCAGCCCAGTGTGACCTGAGCCGGTGTCCAGCTTGCACCCGAGACAGTTACAGCAGGGGGTGAGGTGCAAGTGCAGCAATCACCCATACAACTGAAAGAAAAACTCATGTAACACCCGGATCAAGGAGAGCGAGGTCTTGTGATAGGAGCATTTTATCACACAGTGCTCACTAAACTATTTCTAGCCACATTATTAATTTCTGCCTGTAAAATTTCCTGCATGGGCAAATGAAGGCAAGATGGCTGCATAACGATGTTCAGCTTGTAGGTTGGGAGGCAGTGGCGGTAAGAGGGAAATGATCATCTGCAATGATTTTTTAGTGATGACCCTCTTTAAAGACCTGTTTAGATGATCAGATCTTATAAATTAACCCAGGCAATGCCATATTCTTGYAGTAAACTGTGGACATCATTAGTGTATTTTCTTTTAAATAAAACAAAAAGGCATTAAAAACAGGTCTATAATTCATGATGCCCACTGATGTATTACTGTTGTTTTCTAATACAGGACTTCATTATGTAGTTTTATTATTGGTTTTACGTATCTTTTTTTTACATATGTACATTGCTTTAAATAAGTGTGCCAAAGTTGATTGCAGCACTTTCGCCAAAATACTGTTTGTCAGGTACAGGGTGAAGAATGGTCTACGGTGTATAGCTGTGTGGTTTGCAAGTTGCTTGTTTGTTTATTGGTCTAATTTTCAGTAACAGAAGAATGCTATTTAGAATGCAGCAAAAACCTTTCAATCCCAAACGAGCATGTCCAAAAAAAGAAACGGAGATTTTACTTTTAGCTCATCTTCAGATTCACAAGGGACAATAAGGGAGATTCATTAGGCCATTTGTTACTGTCATCTGCCATGATTCAAAATGAAATACTAAATGTTTCATGGACGCAGAAAAAGAGCAGTATTTGTCTTTGTGTTGGCTATGCAAAGACTGTATGGCTTTCAGCTTCCATACAAGAGGTCTGATGGATGAAAGGGGGAAGGGTGGTGCCATCTGAATGATGATGGGCTAATATCATCATCCTCTTGTCAGCTGTAATAGGCTTTTCCTCACAGAAATAATTCATAAAACCGCTACATTATATTCTATCCCTGACAGGCCCTATCTATCCTGCAACCCAGCAGGCTCACAACTAATAAGAAAATATGTGGTTCAGGAACCCTGAAAAATTAAACAGGTAGTTTATGAACAATTTGTTTCATAGGGATGTTTATTATGTTTATTAAATATTGAGCCTTTAATGTTTTCCCAGTACAGATGATATCATAAAAATGCTGACTTAAGCCTCAGTTGTATTCTTAGAAAGTGGCATTTTATAGCTCTTGTAGTACCCAGTAAATAACTAAATTGCAGTGGTTTATATGTGTACGCAGAATAGAATTTATAGGAAGCAAGTGTATTTTTATTGTGCATATGCAGTGTATTTAATATATTCATAATAGACACATGCAAACTACCAAAATATTGATCATGTTCTTTGGTTTAAAGAAGACCAGTATTTCAGAGCCTTGAGTAGGGAAGGTCAGGCATTTGTTTTATTGCTTGTACTAAAGGAGAAACACTGAGCTTGGTGTTTGAAGTGTCAAGGCAAAAAATCTGTAAGCTCCAGCAATAAACTTAACTGTGAATACTGGTTTGCAAGTATAATTTTTATAGAAATTCTTTAGACAGGTTCTTATTATAGGAAAACCAGGATAAAATTGCTCAGGCTAAAGCCAATATGCTACTATGCCTTTCCATGAAACAAGCAAGGGGTGCCAGAGCGTGGTCTCCTTACACAGGGCAAATTTCCCATTGCCGGACAGAGTGCAGGACTGGGTTCTGGAGAAGACCTGGAGGAAGCATAATGGACAACCACACTCTTTCCATGTCCATACCTTTTTATTCCAACTTCTTCCTTCAGAGTTTATTTAATAATTGATAATTCTGCAGCAGGGTATGAAAACTGGCAAGTAGAAAACTTCCATTCTTAATGAATTTGTAATAATAAATAATGCTTATGATATTAAAAAGCTGTATTCCACAGACATATTACAAAGAGCATGTGCATGATATGATTTACAGAAAAATTGTACAGATCTTTCATTAAGCCTTTCAGGAATCATGAGCTGTTCTCATATCCTTCTATTCCTCATAAGAGGGTAGACTGTAATAAAGAGTAAGATCACTGAATACACAGAGAGAAACTGTCTAGAATCAGCATGACTTCTACAACAGGAAGCTCTGCCTCTCTAACCTGCTGGAGTCCTGTGAAGGTTTCAGTAAGCACATGGATTAAGAGGATACAGAGGACATAATATACTTGGATTTTCAAAAAGCCTTTGACAGGGCTAGTAAAGAAACCCAGTTACCACAGGTGTTGAGAAAATGTCTTATATGGATTGCAAACAGGCTAAAGCATAGGAAGCAAAGGGTAGGGCTTTTTGGTTGTTTTACAGGATGGATAGTTTATTTTCAGCAGCAAGGTCCCTGAGGGATAGACACTGACACTGGTTTTATTAAATATTTTCATCAATGACCTGGAGAAGAGAGTGTGCAGTGAAATCTCCAAGTTTGAGGATGATATCAAGCTATTCTGTGTGGTCAAATGTCATTGCCAACTGGCTGAAGGAACTTCAGAGCTGAGAATAAAGATGGCAAAACTGAGCAGAGAAGGAAGATGGCGAATGAGCTTCAGTGTAGATAAATTTAAGGTAATGTATCAGGGAAGAATAATCTGAGCTGTGCCCTGTGATGCTGAACTCAGAATGACCATTCAGAACTCAGGAAAGGCATCTTGGAGTCATCCCTGGCAAGTCTCTGAGGTCATGAGCTCAGTGTGCAGTAACAGTCAAAACCAACAAAATGCAGGACATCATCAGAAAAGGTTTTTAGAACAAGATAGAAGATACAATTTTGCTGCTATATAAAAATGTGGGTGTGCCCACATTTTTAGTACTGCATGCAGTTCTGGTCTCCATGTCTCAAGAGAGATGCCATGAAATTGGAGGAGGAACAGAGGAGGCAATTAAAATAATCAAGAAGATGGATCAACTGCATATGGAGAGGCTAAGAAGGCTGGGATTGAAAAGATGGCTGAGGACAATTGTGGTCAAGGTTTATTACCAAGTGGATAATCTGAATGTGGAACTGTTCAGGAAGTTCTACACAATATGAGAGCAAGCACCACTCACTAAAACCTATAAGGAGCCATCTAAAAACAAGTAAAAGAAAGTACTTCTTTGTGCAGGGAGTAAATAACTTCAGAAACTTGCTTCCACAGAAGGCTGTGGAGGACAGACAGTATAAACAGGTTCAGGAAGTAATTAGAAAAGCAACAGGTCCACGAATGGCTCTTACAAAGACTAGGCAGGGATGTACCTTCTAATATCCCTAATGCAGCAGTTCTGGACATGGGGTGAGTATGAGGGGAATTGACTGTAGAAAGTTGTGGGCTTGTGTGTTGTCCCTAATAGTGTCTCCCACGCTACTGTCAGAGACAGAATATTGGGCTACATTGACCATGGGTCTGAACCAGTAGGGCTCTTCTAATGTTCTTAACATGTCTTAATTTTGTTCCACGTCTAATTTTCTTCTCATTTACTCCAGTTTTACATTTGTGTAGTTTCAAAGACTTCCGTGTTTTCTCTCCTACTTTGTATTGGTGTATATAAAAGGTGGATTGGGTCTCCTCTCCTCTCTTTCATATACATACAGTTTTAAAAGTTGTACTCATATCCATACATACAGAGCACAAAACCTGAAAATCCAAATAAAGAAAAACATGTCAGAATAAAGAGACTAAAAGCTTTAACTCGATGGCTTCAACCTGAAGAAACAATGTACCTTTTTAAAAACCCTTGCAATTTCTTTCATTTTTCACTGAAAAATGTTTGTTTATTCTTTGCTTTTACAAAGGCTTGGCACACATACTACTTCTTTTGAACTTCTAGAGTAAACAATAAAAGCTGTTTCCATGTGCTGCCCCCACCCCAACTCAAACATCTTTCACTTTTTCGCTAATGGAGTTGGAAAAAATCTCTTGTTACATTAAATCTTTATAATGAATTTTTCAAAGAGAAAAAAAGAAAAAAAAAATGTCATTTATTATTAACTAAGAGCCACATGGCTACCTTGCTGTCTCTGGATCACATAAACTCATTTCTATAACAACCCAGACCAGACACAATCCAGTTATAGTAGTAGGCTCTCAGGCTGTATGTCCTCTTCCGAAAGAAAATAGTTTACCTTATCCATTGAGGGGGCAAGAGTTTGATAAGGCACATTTGGGACACTAATTCCAGTCTGCACTTCACAGTTCACCCCATTTTTTTAATGGAACTTCAACTACTGTTAAAAGTTGGTAAGACCAGTATTGGTCCTTCTCCRATGGCAAGTCACTTTTCTGAAGCAATGGCTCCCTGCTGATTGAAGGCGGCTGTGTTTGGCAGCAGAGGCACCATGGAAGGGTGCCGTACATCTTACCTGCTCGGCTCTGTGGTGCAAACCGTGACATCTGCTGTCCATCTCTGTGGGATGCCCTGTAGGCAGTCTGTGTGCTGAGCCCCCATGGTGTCCCTGGTCGTTCCACAGCTAAAGCTAGCCCAGCTCTAGGGCACAGACCGCAGGGGCATGTGCTGCTCTTCAGCTGTATGTGCAGAAGTGTGTGCCTTGTAGGATRTCACACACGTTGTGTGATCTGATGTGCTCTGATGTACTTAGAGGCCCGTGTTGTGTCGTGTCACCGATTTAAAGAAATACCACTTTCATTGGCAGGCAGTTGGAAGCAATTAATTACCCATGGATGGCATGTACAGCTGTTGCTTATGTATGGAAACAGAAGAGAAATTAGATTTAATTGGTTTAGCATAATGAAGAAAGTGGCATTTATTTTATTATAGCTTTTGTAAACTGAGCCACTTGATTTTAATTTTTATCATTTTTTGGAAATAGTTGGGCAAAATTCTCTTGACAGATGAAAAAAATCCCAGAGGAACAAAAACTGAGGATGTTCAATTGCCTTGTTAGAAATTTGCAGGATCAGAGGAGGAACAGATATATTACACTAATGAATGATTAAATTAAATATTTTGCTATGTATGACTATTGCTGCCATTCGGGCTAACTCCCAAGTATGCATCATACCGCAGCTGTATATCTTTTTTTGAAGAAGTTCAAATCCAGATTTCCACGGGAAAAACTGGTGTAAACTATTAAATCACTGTGAATAGATATTTGTGTTGTCAGTTATATTAGACCTACTGACACAAAGTGATAGTGAAGAGAAAAACAATTATATCTGCATGCGAAATGTAAACATATTCTAAAAGTACAAACCAAATTCTATTGCAAAATATCTACAAAGCATTGATATTAAACAGCTCATGTTTGACTGGATTCTGCTCCCAATTTTCCTGAAGTAACTATGAAGTTAAATACATCTATTTCCTTAGCTCAGGCCAGCATAATAAAGAGAAAAATTTAGTTCCATGTGTCCCTAACGTTTAGCTCATTAATGTTTTTGAAAATACTCCTTGTCAAGAGGTGCTGTCCATGTACAAAGTATTGGTATGGTGTTGTAGCTATTAAGCCTTATAAATAAACATCTTTCTACATTACTGTCAATTTAATGTTCACTTTCTAATTATTTAATGTGAATAAATGCAATATAATCTGCATTCATGCAGTGCTCTTTTTGAAGGCATGTTCTGTAGCCCTGTAAAAATTACTGCAAACTAATGTTTGTGATGCAACGCTAAGTTTATTTTTCACATTCACAATTAAAGAAAAAAAATTTAGGTGCATACTGTGTAGCTGCATGTCGTGCTGCATGCAGGGAGACTGATGTTGAAACACTGGGGGAAAAATAGTTTAAAATTATTCTGAATACAAACATTTCCCAATTGATTAAAGAGACCAGTTGTATTTTACCTTCATATTATATCCCCTTTCAGAAAGCCAAATATTTAGAAATATGTATTTTTTTTTAAGAACAGCATCTTATAAATTATTATAATGAGACCTCATGGAACTGTCGGGCTGAATGTGGCAATCTACAAATGTTTGAAAGAAAGATAAAAAAATCTAGAATGCCAATGAATGTTTCAAAATCGGGCAGCTCAGCTGAGAGTACCTTCCAATTTAGTCTTCCACAAAAGAGAATGGCGTATTTTGCTAAATAACAGCCATAAACCATTTAATTATTACCATGAGGGAGGGAGGGAGGGAGGGGAGGGAGGGAGGGAGGGAGGAAGGGAGGAAAACAAAGAAAGAAGGAAAGAAGGAAAGAAAGAAAAAGAAAGAAAGAAAAAGAAAGAAAGAGAAAAAGAAAGAAAGAAAGAAAAAAGAAAGAAGAAAGAAAAAAGAAAAAGAAAGAAAAAGAAAGAAAGWGAAAGAAAGAAAGAAAAAGAAAGAAAGAAAAAAGATAGAAAGGAAGGAAGAGAAAGAAAAGAAAGAAAGAAAGGAAAGAAAGAAAGAAAGCCGTTTCAGGCTTTGGGTGTTTGGTTTTTTTTTTTATTAAAGTTTTTTAAAAATTTCCACCTGACATTCTTCACAGACAGGGCCAAACCCATCCCTCTGAATTCGGGGGGAGGGGGCGGGGGGTGTCAAATCTAGATATGAATTTCAGTGATTTCCTTTCTCTCAAAAATAGCCCTGGAACAGAAACCCTGAACCTCTGGAAAAGACCAGAACCAGACTGTTCTTTTGACCGCGGCTAAAATTGTTCATGTAGTTCACTCCACTACCCAGTGAGACAGAGAAATGTCAGCTGCTGCGTGTACCAATATAGAAGCCAAAGGGGTGTAAAGTGTAGAGCAAATATTTCAGAGTGGAAAACAGTTTCAGGCAGATGCTGTAAATGATTTACTGAATTAGAAAAAAGTAAAATTTTAATAAAAGCCTAAGTTCTGCACACATAGATCCAGTATTTAATCAGTTGATTTTGGCAGCTTTTTGAAATTACTCGTATTGAGAGACAAGTATACTCTGTAAAGTAAAAATGACCTCTGGATGATAAACAGTACATTATACAGAAAGTTTGTGTAAACACAATTAATGTAGGATTGCTTACTGATACCATAAACTGATGACAGATATTTTCATTGTGAGCATTTCTGTATATCAGAGTGTTGTGAAAAAAACATACCGTCTAATGCTGCTAATTTGCTTTATTTACCTTTTTAAAAAAAATCTTAGATGCACTTAGTAAAAGCAGCGTGTACCTGTCTGTCAGCAGAGCAGCCTTTAGCATTTATTCACCTCCTATTCTGCAGAACACATGCCTGGAGCAGCTGGCAGACACATTCAGGGAAACAACTGGTCCCTGTCAACACCACCCAACCTTCTGAGGCCAAGCAGGCACTTAGAAAGTCACAAATAAAGACCAGTGTTTTGTTTTGCCAATAGCCTGGTGTGTTTTCCCCTCCTCTTTTGTTCAGAATGTGCAACACCATTAAAGGGACCTGATTAGAACAAAGGAGCAGGGATCACTGTAACAATTATGATAGAAATGAAAATGCATAATAAAAAACAAACCCCAAAATCAGGAAAATAATGCCAGGTGAAGATGAATACACATCCGCTGGGAACAATTACATAGCAGATGCATCCAAAAATTCATTATCAACGTATAATTTGACATGTTCCTAGTAATGTTATTCATTGCATTTACAAATAATTCATCACAGGTGTTGTAAACTAAAATGGCATACAAGATCCTTACGTTATTCACTGGGACAAGAGGAAATGTCCACTTTGTAAACACACATTGCATCCAATTTTATAAAATGGTTTTTGTCTTTTGTTGTGTAAATCCTTCTGCCATGCCCGATAAATCAGATATGGGGAAACTGCTTTCTTTCCAAAGCATATTTATTCTCACTAAAGGAGTAGTAAATATTCTATTATTTCACTTCCCTTTTCTATTTTTCTTCTTTTTCTCAAAAACAAAGTACCTGAGTTTGCAAGCTCTTGTTTATGTTGTTAGTTTCACTGATTTCAGTTACTTCTGGTGTACTTCTAATGTTGCAGATCTTGTTCCTTTGAGCTCGTTTTTAATAATCAGATCCTCTGGCAGGGGCAAGTCCTGTTCATTCAAGTATAGCACCATTATTTTAAATAGAAACGTATATGCATGAATGAATGGAGCAGGGGTTGATGCAGGATATTTTTTCTATAATCCAGCTCAAGGCAAATCTCTTATTTAAACTTTTTGTTTATTGGTTCAGGGATAATTCTGCAATGAAGTTATGGGGAATTTTACTTGTGTAAGTAGTAAAAAATCTAGTCATTAGTAGAAACTAACAAAAGGCAACATTTCATTCCAGGTCAGATTTCATAATGACAAAACAAATACACCTACATTTCTCTTGTAGTCTGAAATTCATCAAACAGATTCACTGTCTTTATTATAAAGCTTTATTGCAATAGTGTAGCGATAATTGATTAGCCCTTGATACTAGCAAAGGGCCCAGCAGCACTGTGTTTTTAATCCTAGTATGCTGTGTCAAATAGAGCCTTCAAGCACATATGTAAAGATGAACTCACCTTTGAAAAAGAATTAATTAATGATTTGTCCTAGACTGGGTAATATGTGATGCATTCTAATCATTTTTTGCCAGGAATTCCAGATCACTGGTGTAAACAAGTGAACAAAAACATTGGAGTTTTTTTAGGTAATTTTTGAGTTAGAGACTGGTTGCTTCATATTCAATTATTGTTCCTTGTTATGACTTCTTCTCACTACGTTTGACTACTACACCAGATGCAGGGCATTGCCATACAGCGATGCAATAGCACTGCACAGTTTTGCATCTGAGCTGATCATAGCCCACCTGGATCCACCGTGGCACACACAGCATGTGCCACCCAGGCAGCTGAAGAAGATGACTCTCCGTACCTTTTTTAGCAAGGTGGTTGCAGTTGGTAAGAACTATTCATTAGGCCAGAGGGAGACAATGTGAAAGCAAACAAGACTAACTCACAGGTTGGAAGCTACCACTGAGGAAACCAGTCAAACTAATTAGGAAAAGAACTGAATTCCAGTCTCCCCACTGCCAGGTCAGTGTTGTAATCACAAGGCTAAAGWTGACATTCAGTCTCTGGGTGAGAAGTATTGCATGAAAAGTGGAGAAGATTCAGCTGGACTGAAATCCCCACCTCCTTTCAGAAGAATAATGGTTTGAGGCACAAGGCACCTGTTGAAGTGTCGGGGCACTGAAAACAATTGGCTGCCCTGGATGATTGCACAAACTATCAAACTATTGTTTTGGTAGAAGTGAGATGCCATCATTGACATTTCTTCAGGTGAGTGTGTTTTCATTGTGGGAAATGATTTCCCTTCACCTCCCACCCTTACTCTTTTAAAGAAAGGGGTTACAAATCTACTTTGAGGTATATATTTCAAGCTAAGACTCTTCAGTGGAAGAAGATATGTGCTTCCTTGTAAGGCACCAAAATATTGATTGAAAAAGGGCTGATTTTCAGACAAACTACCCTCAGCGATGAGGGATATGTATTGGCATACAACAGGTCAGAAAGCCCAAGTGTCTGCTTCGGGCTTGTGGACTCTGCTAATAAGTAGCTGTACAATGTTGCTGTATCCTGGCAGTAGGTTCTTCAGGTAAGAACTTGAAAAAATTGATGAAAGAACAGGTGACAGTTGAAAATTGTCTTCAGAATTTCTCCTCTGTTCCCTGGGGCTGCTGGTCACCTGTTTACATTCCTCAAATAAATATCATTCAACTGCTGAAACTACTAACCCTACCTCCTGTTATGATTAGTCAGGGTATAACACCACCTCCTTGGGGTGGTGTYACCAGTTTTCTGCAGCTGAGGGCAGGAGACAATGACTTGAAATTAGCAATGCTGGCTTTCCAGTAGCCTGATGACTCTTACCGATCATGAAGATGTTGAGAAGCTTTAAAATTTTTTTTACCTGTCTTAAGGAACAGAGTGGTGCTACTATGTGATTCCTTGGAGGAATGGTTGCTATCTTCAAACATCTCTTTTTCTTTAGAGTCTTAGCTTTAAAAGAGAACCATCAGACAGTCGGTAACATGTTAATATAAATGATTTTATGGAAAAAACAGTATAAATTAATACATTGATGCTGCAAAGATGGACCAAGTAGAAGTAAAATAATATTTTTAAAAAAGATGCAGTGGTTAACCAAAAGCTTGTAAATAATACAGTGCAGTAAAGTGGGAAAATGAAACTTTGGTCATGAAAGCTCTGATAGGTTTCCCTCTTCTGTAGGATATTCTTCTCTAACATAGCAAGCTATTCTCCTGCAACTAGACTCTGTAAGCAGCCAGTATTTTTACCTGCTGAAGTCAGCTAGGGTTCAGAAACATACTGTCTGACTGCAGGACCAAGATCCAGTTTTAAAGTATTAAATCATGAAGGACATTTATGTAAGTCTCCAAGGACATTTATGTAAGTCTCCTCTCTACTGAAACCTGTCATGAAACAAAGGGAGTGCCCTATCTCTTACAGGAACTGTACAGTACCATTTCATCTTGTCTATTTATAGGGGAAACAAACCACAGCCTGTGCTAGGATACAATGTAAGATAGCTACAGCCTAATTTAAGGAAAGGAAAACGGAAAAAGGCGGGGAAGGCAGGGCAGGGTAGGGAAGAAAAAAAAAGAGAAAAGAAGAAGCTGGACCAGATTTCTCTTTGTGAACATACTTGTATTCACCGTCCCCCTTTGCATTACTTGTCTATTTCCTCTTTAGTTAATGTATGCAATGATTTTTTTATATGAAGATATGCAGAGTGACAATGCACCAAAGTTTCACAATAGCAAAGGTATTTGCTATTGACTATTCACCGTCTAGTACAGGTAATATTTTTTGTTTGTTTGTTACAAATGTTTTAGTCAATGAAATAAATGCCCGTGTTTTAATGTGGACAATCTATGAAGGTTGTCTGAAATCTATTTTTGTGATTTGTTTGTGAATACTTGCAAATATGGACATTTACAGAAGTCAAGTTTGGTTCAAGAACATTAAAAAAGGTGAAATATGCTGGATAATGTATCTGTAAGGAATAATTTGGCCAGTTCCAGTGGTATGTCAAAGAACTCCATTAGGGGTCACACAATAACTCTTTTATTCCGTGTGTTGTGCTCTATCATAATGTAACTCAGCAAATTATGCACATTGCCATTCCGTATACTTGTCTGGAAGCAGAAGAAAACATTCATTAAAATTCTCATCTTGCTTTCAGTATTTTTCTTTGGTATATTTCAAATAAATAAATTAATGAAATGGAGGGACAAATGGGGAATAAACTAACATTATGGTTTCATTATAGGTATTGCAATTATTACAAAAATCTTTTTCTCTCTAACTCATCATCTATAACAAAGCTATCATTACATTTGCATGTTTTATACTGTAACTACTTGAGGGCAATATGTCAGTAAGCATCAGTTTCTAAGTGACTAGAGTTAAAATCATTCTCAATAAATCTTCCATTGAATCTTTTAACAGCAGTGCTAATAATGCTGTATAGAGCGTCATCTTTTATACTTTTTAAAAAACTAATCAACTCACAATTAAAGATTTGGTGAACTTACACCACCACTTGGAATAAATAAATACAGCCAAAGGACAGTGGCATTCATGCTTACATTTTCCTAAATAATGTAAATAAAGAAGAAGGTAAAAATAAAGTGACTGTTTATACAAATGGCTGAAGTGTATGAAGACAATTCACTTGTTTTACGTTTTTATCATTCTTGCGTGGAAAAGAGTTCATTTTTCAGGTATGAAAGAAGTTACAATAAAAAGAGAATGAAGGAAATTAAACAAAATTAAGGGACTTCCTATTTACACACCTTCTTCCCACCCTCGTTTGCCCTAATTATATCTGACTTCAGTCCCACATAAACATCCTGTCAGCACTTCCCCCACAGGTAGAGTGACCTCCTCCAGGATGTGAAGAATGACGTCATCTACATGTGCTGTACCATTTGGCTTAAGTCCTTTTAATTTTGCAGTTGTGGACAGTAACGTAATCCGTCAGTTCTTATGCCAGAAGACTTCTCCTTTTTTTTGTCCTTGTACAATAGTACAAAACTTGTCTGCAAACTCCCTGATGTTTATAAGCACTTCCTCAAATTTATTTGCTATGATTTTTGATAACCTTCTATTCTTATTTAAAACTGCAAACACAGGGTAGATAGATCATTCCTGGCAATCATTTTTGGATTACAACACAGTAAGCATTTTTATTGGGTTGGATATCTACAGCAAAACAAATACTGTGTGCTCATAAATGGAAAAGAAGTCAGCACTCTATTTTATGCTTCATGATACTAAATAGCCACAGATTTTTTGGAATCTATTTCTACCAGGCTAGTTTTAGCAGAGCTATTTTAGGTGGTATATCATGCAATACTGCTAATAGGTCTCGTCTGTGAGTTTCCTGTTGTTTTGCCAGAGGAGCTCTCCTAATTCAGTTTTACATTGTTTCTCCTGAGGTAGATGATTTGAGTAAATTAGTTTCTTGGGACACATTTCTGTATCCTGGTAGTTGTGGTCACTAGAATATTTAGTGCCAGTCCAGCATAAGTAATATAGTCTAAGAATTCCCTCTCTCTCTAGAAAAGGATGTATCTGGGCCTTCTGAATTTCTTTTTCAACAGAAGAAAATCTATTGTCATTATAAAAAAGACAGAGACTGCCTAAGCCAATGGATATGTGTGAATACTAAGCATCTGACTGAGCTCTGAGGGTATGAAAAGCCCTTCTTCTCTTGTTCTTCTTTTCATCCCTTTCTTCATTGCAGCGAGGTGGGTGTTGGTCTCTTCTGCCAAGCAACTAGCGATAGGACGAGAGGAAATGGCCTCAAGTTGCGCCAGGGGAGGTTTAGATTGGACATTAGGAAAAATTTCTTTACTGAAAGAGTGGTTAAACATTGGAACAGGCTGCCCAGAGAAGTGGTGGAGTCACCATCCCTGGAAGTATTTAAAAGACGTGTAGATGAGGCGCTTAGGGACATGGTTTAGTGGGGCATGGTGGTGTTGGGTTGATGGTTGGACTTGATGATCTTAGAGGTCTTTTCCAACCTTAATGATTCTATGATTCTATGATTCTTCCTCCACCTGAACTGTTTCAAAATTGAAAGAAGTCCAAGTAACAATTTTCAATATAAACAAAAGAGCTCAGGCTTGAATTTTTCTTCTTCAGTCTCATCTTTATCCATGTGGTATCATTTCTGGTGCACCATTACCTCCATTCACTGCATTTCTTTTGTTGGCAGCCTTGTGAATAGCTAGTATTCCACAATCTTAAGCTAGATGACTATCACAAATACAGCAGTCTGCCTTGTTTTCTTCAGTGGTGTCTCATATAAAGATGTTTAATGTTAAAGACCTTGAGCCAAGAGGTCCATAGAGGAATGAATATGAGTTGGTATAAAAGGTAAAGGTGATAGGGAGGGATCTGTAAGAGGAAAGAGGCAGTATAGGGTGGTGGCTATTAAGGTTAACTGGATAGAAGGCAGCTGCAGGGGGAACCTCCTTGTAAGGTCTAGTGAAGAACCAAAGTGTGGGGATGACATATCCCAAAGGGATTAAGGCAAATGAAATCCTAACTAAGCACCATGTGCAAGCAAAATGTCTTTATCTGCACTAAGATTAAATTTTAAAAGCTGATGATGATGGATTTTTTTAATTTAACTCATTATTTGGAGCATAAGTTTGTAGTAAGGAGTTATTCAAAACTGCTTATGACATTTCATAACACTGAAAATGCTGTAAACGCATAACTGACTGGGTTTTATCTTTGTTTATCTTATATGGAGGATACTGGTCTTGAAATGGTCCATAAAAATGGCATATTAGCATAGATTGTTTGAAAAGATCTTGTAAAAAAGTTATGAAATAAAGTATACAATGCCTCCTTTTATTTTCTCTTTTTTCCACCCTCATTGCCATTACATCTTCAAGCCAGAAAGTACAGTTTTCATGTCAATAAAAGGACAAGACATTGTCCTCAGCTAGCAGTTAACTAGCTTTATAGTCATTAATCTCTATTTGAGATATCTGTAATGTCTATTATCTGGAGAATTATCTAGGACATCAGCGAATTTCTTCTTGAGCTCAGTAGAGTTTCTAACAAAGGCTGTAGGAGTTTATACATGTGCTCTAATCTAACACATCCCTATGCTGAAAAATTAAAGAGTTAGAGTGGTCTCAGGAAGCAGAATCCCTCCTGATCTACTTCTCTACTTAGACAACTTTACAGTTACTATACATGGTCATAATGGTATAGAGAGCGTATAGCAGAGGGAATAATCTCTTCCTAAATGCCATTGTTTGCTGTGGTCATACCCTAAAAAAGAGCAGTTCTTATACTGCCTGTGACCTGACAGAATGGTACAGAAGTATTATGTACATCAAAGTTATACAAGTTAAACACAGAATTCTATGGGTGCAATAAGTTGAGCCACAAATTCAATTTGATAAGTATATAAACTCTTTATTTACTTTTCACGACTGCTCTTACAAGACATTCTTTGTTTCTCAGAATGTTTATGGGTGCATGAACACCTGTGCAGATGTGCTTTACCACACTTAACTTTTCAAGTCCTTCTCTTCCTCATGAATATTCCAACCATGCGGATGGAACGAAAAAATACCATGTTACTCAAGTAACCAGTAACATCAAGTGAATAACAATAGGCAGAAATAATCAAAACTATAATCATAGTAGGCAATTCATGACAAACTGTAAGACTTAAATTGTTTGCATAAAAAAGAGAAACAACTTGAAATGAAAATCACTTCAAAAACACAAAATCCCTATTTATATAAAATTTGTGAACTGAAAAGGGGCTACATTTATTAAAAAAAAGCAGCTGCTGCCAGCAGTTTACATAGATGAAGTAGTTCACCAAGCTCTAATAATGATGCAAACAACTTTCAGTATCCAGAGATTTAAAAGTATTAAGAGAAGATCAGGTATATCTTCCCCGTTGATATTTGTCTAGTACAAAAGAAGAGATATTCCTAAAATACACATAAAACTAGAATGAAATCATTTGTAAGCAAAGCAGCTCAAAAACCAGCAAATAATATCTCAATCTTCCTATATTCTTTTTTAGTCACTGCACTATAGCATGAGTAATTTTGAAACTGCAGCATTCCATTTATTGTACAATTATGTTATATTATTTTCCTGTTGCCACAAAGCTTCCATGAAAACATGTTCCATATATGCAGTTTACCTTGTATGAATATTTGCATTAAATAAATGAAAATTCACCTCTTTCTAAAGATATCATGCCGAGACACAAAAGTGTTCCCTGCTATTAGGAATGTGCTTGTACAGATCTAAAAATTGTACATGAATTTGTAGATGGTTGGTTCCATTTAAGTAAAATAGACTGAGCATAGATCTTTATGAAAATGTGTTTACTTAACCAGAAAACACAAATATTTCTATTAAATATGCTTTCAAGTTTAACTCCAAATTCCTGATTTCTCGTGGATGTATGATTTTATGGAGCTGTACTTAAAAACAGTGTTCCAATGACAGTCTGTAGTCTCTTTCTCCAACAACATTTTTGGGTACRGTAAAAGCTTCAGAAGCCCAGTGGACAGTTCAGATAAATCCATGGTATAGCATCTAGGGCAGACTTTTATCCATTTATTTCCCCAATACTGAGCTACCTAAATCATTGATTTACTTATAATGGGGAGCTTAGAGCTTACATTGTGATTATGCCTACTATTGTGAATTGAAAAAGTCAAGCTGACTGTGTATTACTTCTATTAAATGCAAAGCACATACTATTGCACTTTATTTTTATTTAAAATTGCATTACTTTTCTGAACGGTTAATGAAGAAAAAACAAAAAAAAAAGACTGACAGTGTGCGTGTGTATGTGTAATACACAATGCCTAGGGTTTTGAAAATGGAATTAAACACCAATAGGGAAAAAATCACATGAGGAGAAATGAGCCTTCAGAACAAATGTATTTTTGTGATACTGTCTGTAATTCATGCTAGATAATCATGAACCCAGCAGTTAATGACCTCTACTCTGATACATTAAGTCCGACCAAAGATAATGGTGTCCTGCGTAAATTAACAAACCCAGTGGTAAACTTGCTTCTAGTTCAGCAGGAGACAGTGTGCAAATTAGCATTGGTTCTTAATAAGATCAGTGTCCTGCAATCTACAGTTCCGTGGTGTTCATAATGCTGTTTCTTTTCAGGTGAAAATTTTTTCTCTAGAGGACACTTGCACAATGCATTCTTCTGACAGAGAATCATCCTCACCCTAATCAGTTCCCTCCTTGAAAACTTTCCCTATTTCTTACACTTTCATGCTGTGAGTGCTGCTGTGAGTTGTTGGGAATGATTATTCATTTGTAAGCTTCTTTAATAACATTTCCTTTAGTTGTTGAGGTACCCAACAGAGCAAACCAGGATTTGATTTTATAATTATAACTGTTCAGCAAAAGTAATGGTCACTCTATTGGCAATCTTTGCCTAATTTGTTCATCATAGTTTATTATCTTCTGAAAATTTCAGATAAACAATTATCTGTTACATAATTCAAAGGTAAACTGTCATCAAGGACCTAATTCTGGGAACTACACTGCATATTGCCCTGGTATGGTTAGAGTCCAACTCTATCCATCCAATTCTTAAATCAGATTGCTCGACAGCTGCCCCGAGGTGTCCTGCACTGTTTGGGAACCGGCCCCAATACCTAGCTCTCCACCCCACAGATCATAAGATGCACAAAGGTGCATTCAGAAGAGATGTAACATCTTCTGCTAAAGAACAATGGTATATTGGAGATTTAGCAACATCATCCACATGTTTTAAAATAATTTGTTGGAGTTTCCCTTTCTAGGCTATAAAATCACAGTCAATTATTTGAAAGCCAGATATTTAGGATTTTTTTTTAAAATACCTTCTAAAACTGGTGAGTGGGATTATAGTGAGAACCTATGGACTAATATTCACTAGCTTATTTGATTAATTTTTTCTATCACTTGTTAAAAAAAATTATTTGCGGGCAATCTTTCCGCTATTCAGCTATCTCTGTAGATGATCAGACCATATGTGCCAAATAAATAAGTTATGTATATTGTCCACCAGTAGATGAATACTTTTTCTGTGAACAAAATTTTTACAATATTAGATGAGGTCTAATGAGGACATTTCAGCTCTAATTTATGGGCTGAAAAAAGAGGACCTTCTCTAATTTGTCTGTGTATAGTGATGCATGATTATGAAGCTGGGGGGAAGGGGGATGTTCCAGCACATACCTGATAGAGAGACAAGAATGTGGTATATTCTTCATACACTTCTAATGGGAGTTTTGTAAGAAAAAGTTTAATACACAGCTCTTGTCTGAACAAACCTCTCGCTGTAAAATGTTTACCTTTAATGACATGTACTATTATTTCATGATTATTTTAAAATACATTTAAAGAGTTTTACATGTTAACCAGCTACTAAGAATGCCTTAATAGAGAACTAATTTTTGTTAGAGGTGTCTTGATAATTTGAATTTTATATGCATGCATTATGTTTTCTTAAAATGGGGAAATTATGCATCTGAAGGAATCTGTCTAGAATAATGGGGTTCTATAGAGGTTACTTTAATCACGTTCACCAGCAGTTATAGCTGTTTTACATCTTATTTGCAACAAAAGGGAACTCTAATTATCTTCAAAAAGAGCATAAAATGGTGTGCTTTGCTGCTGATGTAATGTTGATTCGTGAATGCTGCTGATAGGAACTGACAACTAAATACATGTCACACTTTTAAGAAATCAGTGGTGGTGACAGGATAACCCTCTTTTGTGACCTGGGGACCAGAAGATGGGGTATATATTTGCTTGCTAAGTAGAAACAATTTACAGTTTTCACTTTAAAATAAAAATAAAAATGCAGTTATAGATGGGTTATCGATTATTTTTAACAATGCACCACTTCGGTTACGACTTAGAAGCTGCCTTCTGTAAATTAAATCTAGTGCTTACAATCCCCGATAAAATAGTAAGACTTTTTTGCATATTAGTCTCATTTTTTATAAATTACTGGCTCTTTATTTTATCCCTCTATGTACTTATATAAAATATCTATAATAGTTATGTATTCACTGCACTTGTAATAAGGGACAATAAAGAATTTTGACATCTTGCAGCATGGTTTCAAATGCTTGCATTTCAAGCTCACATGTATAACTGCAAATGAGAAACATGCAGCCTACCAAAAAGTGCAAAACTCATCAAATAGGATTCAACCGTATGTCAACACCCATGCCACCCGTGCATAAGAAACAATTGGCTTATACTCCATTTCAGATATGGAATTAATCAACGGAGATCTAAAAACATTAGACATAACCAATATTTGCTATATGGCACTGTTTAAGATTCACAGTGGAARGTTACTACTTTGCATCTCATGACTGAATGCTCTGCGTTTAACCTAAATATTGAGATACCTGCCCTGTATGAAAGTTTAACTCACGGCCTTTGTTTATTTAAACTAAGGACAGTAATTGAAATGCTTATACAGGCTGAATTCAGCCGTATTTTATGACTGTCAATTTCCATCAGCATTAATGGATTTTAACACCTTAGCAGGTCTAACTCTGACTGTAAAGGGTTAAAATAGTCTATATTTGTTACTGTATACTTCTTCTATGGCACTTACTGAGTAATAAATATTTGTACAATATTTCTTTTCATAAATTTGTCAGCTCTGCGTGCCAATGGTATTTGCATGTGTGACTGTGTATTAGTATGCAGTCAATCATTTGTGCACGGTTAAATAGAGCCAAAGGTTTTCCTCAATTGAAAAAAAAAAAAAAGAAAAAAAAGAAAAATATGGTCCACTTTTAGTTTTGTTCTACAGAGATAGTCTATGACTTAGAGATGATTAAAGTTGAAAATGTGTTTTATCAGATGTCTTTCTGATAGTAGTGTCCCTTCTGTGCACTTTCTCTATCCCTTTGTTATAATCATTTACCCACATAACTAATGCCAAATCAGCAATATGAGTACCATTATTTTGCCAGTATTTTCACTTACAGGTGTGGTCTGATCATTTATTTTACATCCATGTTGCAACAGCATTATGTAAATACTAGATTTGATCCAAAAGCTCCTACAAGTAGCTTCAGCAAACCAGTGACTTTAAAGCACAAGTGGGCATATGTCTGACTAGAGGTTGGTTTAGAGACAGGAGGAATGGTCTAAAAAGCTTTTCTATCTAGGTTGCTAGAGATTTTAAGTAACATTTTTATTAGAGGTGTTTTATTTACTTTGATGTGTTTTATTTACTTTGCATTTAAGCAATACTCCTGTACACACTCTTTAAATGGACAGGAATGGTTCTCCCCTGCTAAATACCTGAGGAATGTCCTTTTTATATTATGGTCTATTTTCTTCTACAGGCTACCCAGGCATATTTTGTTGTAATTGTCAGTACATTACTCAGATGGAAAGAAAATGCAGTTTTATGAGTTACTGAATGGTACTTTTCTGTTTAAAAAGCAACAAATCAGGTACAAGAAATGCAAAGTTGTTTAGTTTTTTATTCCTTAATTTCCATGAAAAAAAATTCCTCTATTTTCATCACTGCTAGTTAGAAACTGAAAATGTGGGACAGAAGCAGTTATTTTTGAATATTTAAGAAGATGAAAAATCTTAGTTCGTCTTATGTATGTAGCACAAATCCACATTGGTATTTTTCACCTCCACTTTTCCATTAGAAATAAAAAAAATATTTCACCTATAAATGAGACTCTGTAGGATGATTTCATGTATATTACCATTTGAAGGTAAGCTCTCTTCTTCATGAAATTCAATATCCTAAACAAAATGTTTTGTACTGCTTTAATTTGTTGTCTGGGGTGGCATAATTATCAGTTTCTGAAAGAATGCTTGTCTCTAACAGAAAAGGGGCCCGACATCAACTGTGAGATGACAGGATTCATCTAGTGACATCCATTTTGACATTTTTCAGCAATTTTTAAAGGACTTCTCTGAGACCTATGGTGGTCCCATAGTATGGATGGCTTCAGGTGTAGGTTTCTTTTAGTATCATTTCTCTCATGACCTAAATAGCACTTCCAGACTGGTGGGAGGGTCCGGCGAGCCTTGTCTAGCACCTGCTATGGTGCTCTTTCCTCTTACTATACTCCTCAGCAGGCTTCTTTACATTGAGTGAAAATTCGTGGACTGCTAATGGCTCAACCTACCCCATTTTTGAGTCAGAACAATTTTTACATGAAAAATAATACAGAAGTATAAATATACAGAAACATAAATGTAAAAAAATTTTTTCTCAGAAACAAAAGGTTGCATTAAAGACAACTCCAAGAGATCCTCTAGGTCTTGATATTCCTCCTCAGAAAACAGGAAAATGGTCCTTTGATGTTGTTATGCTTAGTTTAAAATAATAAAAAKAATAGTATTGGGGATTTTGACCTGTGATTCTCTTTCCAAATTCCCTCTGTCTGGATTGTATCCTTGTAAGGGAGAAACATGGAAAATGAGCAATGTGTTTTTAAGCATTTGGCGCTACGTGATCTCTCATTTCCTCTACTCTGCTGAGCTTCTTAGCAAATAACTCCATTTTCTCAGCTCCCTCAGCCCTGCACAAGCCTGGTCCCCTCCTCCATCAGACTGGCCCCGCTTGCACCCCCACGCGCCCAGCGCTCAGCCGGACGGACCACCAGTTCTCATCTTAAGCTCTGCCCTCAGCTCACATTTCTCTCACATTTTCTCTCAATCGCCTGTTCCCAACTTCCTGTCAATTCTTGCCAGCACACCAGCCCTATTTTTCTCCTTATAGACTCCTTTTTTTCCTTTTCTTTTAACAGCTCTTGTGGACTAGGCATGAGCACCGCAGAATGATCCTTTTTTTTYCCTTTTCCAGCAGGTAGACATGGGAAGAAGCAAACGACCTGTCCCACTGCGTGTGGAAGGTGGGGAAAGAAGCGAAGAGACCTTATCACAATATGCTTTTTTCAGCTCTCTTCTTCTTTCTTCTGATAAGCATCAGGTTGCTAAGAGGAGAAGAAAACGCCCTCCCACAGCAGGCTTCCACTGGCTCCTTTCCTCAGGAAGCGGGCGAGCTCGGGAGGCAGGCAATATGAAAGGCTTTCCTTGTGACAGAGCCAGAATTTTTCAGAGGCCTGGAGGTTCCCATGTCATCACGCAGTCTCAGCCAAAAGCCCATTACTCATCACTAATTCATGGGAGCTGGCATTGCTGTGTGTTACACATTAGCTTTGTTACAACTGCGGGTGGGAGCTCAAAGCAGACGTGTTGCTCTCCAGGCCCAGTGTACACAAGCTGGCCCCTTGTGCAAAAGTATTATTTTTAAATGTCAACTATGTATTAAGTGATGACTCAAGGGACTAACAACTCAAAGCTCAAAACAGAGGCACTCGTCTGTCTAATAAACATGGAGTTAGATGGTAATGTATCTCATTTAACTACCAAGAATCCTCTGAACTTAGCAGCCAGTCTGATACCAGCTGCTCAATTACCCTGTCTCATATGTAAATATCATACGCAATATCCTTAAACCCGGACCTTCCACAGGTAGCAGGGCCAAATGTGGGAAGCTGCAACAAAGTCAAACGTCAGGTGACAAGAGAGCTCTTGGCACCTGAAGAGCAACACAAAGGAAAAGAATACTGTTCATTGACAAGTTGTTTCTTTTCTTATTACTTAAGAATCCAGGGCCCAAAATATATGACTATAGGGCCTGATCAAAGCCCGTTAATTTCCATAGGAGTCTTGGCATTGACTTTGATAGGCTGTGAATCAAGCCCATCCCCAAGTGGAACATACGGATCTCCTGCACAGCCTCTTTCTATTCATATTTCGCGTCTTTTTTTTTTTTATTTATTTCATACATTATTCACAGTTTGTGATGGCAGAAAGACAGTTTATATCCTTTACACAAAGAAAACAAAGAAAGAAATACAGCATATGTGTTATCATTATTATGAAAACTAAGGCATATTGGGCACAATGCATTTCATTTTCATTATATTACAGGATTCTAATAAGCATCATTGATAGCTAAGTCACTTGTCCTCAGCACAAGAAGAAAGAAATGAAAACTTTTCAGGTTGTTTTTGAAAATCTTGTATACTGTCTAGGCACTTTAGGCACAAATTTAATTTCACTTCAACATCACAAGTTCCTTTGATGACAAAGTCACGTATCTTTAGTCCCAAACACAAAAGTAAATAAGACACTTAGATAGTTTTCTTTTACTTTGAAGGCAGTTTTATATTGGAAAATGTGAGTGCATAAATCAGGCACATTGAATTTTCTGGTTCAGTCCAGCTCTGGGCTTAGTAAGGGCAATTATCTAATACCTGATAAAACACAACCGTGTCTATCTGAAGGTCTGCAGAAACATATGAAATCTTTAAGTAAATATAGTTTAGGATGGAAAGGCAGGACTGAACCGCCTCTCATGATCAGGACTCTGGGCCCAGCCCTATGCAACGTGTACAGTTGTAGCCAAGCTCCCATATTTGTTTAATCTAAGTTATAACTTGGAGTCTCAGAAGACCTGGGGAATGTTGAGGTTTCACCATATTTTTGTTTATCTGAATTTTAATTTAATGCAATTTGTTACTTAATAGCTATCAAGGTTTTTTTACTCAAAACTCCCAAATATTTCCCTCACACACTGCCTGCATTTGCTCTCCACTTAGATCTGTTTTTTGTGCAGATTACAAATTAATGTCTGATTGCTAGGAGGAAAGAGTGATTATGAAATCCACAGTAGCAATATTTTAAACAAATAAATAAAAACAGCTGGGAAAAGTCAACAGGATCTCTAAGTCAATAGTATAATGTCTCTTGAAAACTATGGGCAGAATGTTTTCCCATTGAGATGTGGCAATGGTGTTTCTAACAGCACTCAGCAACTAGGAAAGAGAACACTAAATGAAAATAGTCTTTTGTGGTGATTTTTCTTTTGGCAGGAAGAAAATGAGTTAGTACGATTTTTCTTGTGAGTCAGTGATGAATGTTTTCCACGTATGCCACTGCTGAGCTTCCTGTAGGGTCATAACAGATACAGGTGGGAGGAGAGGATGGTTGAGAAGATCTGGGAGAAGATCACAGCATTAAAAAAAAAATATCCTCAATTCCATTTCATGGTTTCAGTGAACCAAGAGGATTCTATTTAAAACCTAAAGATACTTTCTCAGATTTTCACACTGAACTGCAATTCACCCCCCACCGGAGCAATAAGGTCATATTTGTATGCATTTTATTTTGCAGAAAAATGCTCATTCATCAGCTCTGTCGCTGAGTTCTATTAGTCTGCATGCATGTGCTCTTTAATAGATTAAAAAAATAATTCTTATGAAAATGATTAGACAGAGTGCTCCTATATACATAGCTTTCCACTGAGTAATACATTTGTAGAGATCTGCTACAGCCATAACCATTTAAACAGTTTAGATCACTGGCCATATGGACGTGTTATTTAGTGGTTAAAGTTTTTTAAAAGCTTAGGATTTGCTGAGTTGTCACATCATAGTTTAAAAGAGTCAATCAGGAAACTCTCTTCTGAACCTGAGAATTTTGTTTTAGATTTTTTTTTGCTTCCATTTTCTGCTCTAGGGCTAATTAGGGCTAATTTTAGTTCTATGCAAAATAAGCAGTCTCCTGGCCTTGTGGGATAGCAAACCGATTCTGCTAACAGGTGCCCATAGCCCTGATGACCGCTTTGCCAGTGCTCGAGTAACGTGCACTGCCAAACAGTTTATACCCACTTTATTTCTCATCAACTGGACACAGACAGCCTCGCAAGGGAACAGCAGGGGTGGATAAGGTGATAGGTCTTGCTAAAGGAAGCAGTGGTGGTGGAAATGTCTCGTACCATTGTCAGAATCCAACCTGCCCTTAAGCCTCACCTTGTGCCAGGCTCGTCCAGGCGTTCTCCTCCCTTGCCCAGGTCTCCTTCCTCCCGCTTCCTTCCGTATCACTCCCTCCCTCCTGTTTGCGCACACAGGAGTTTGCATAGGGAAGGGCGATTGGGAATGGAAGGAAGGTAGGCACAGACTGATGCATGAAGCATGTGGTCTTTCTATCTCCCCCTCTTTTCCAATAGCCCTCCAAAATCTTCCTGACCTTCCAAGACCTATTATCCATTCTCTCGTCACTTTACTTTCCCCCAAGACACCTTTGCTAATTCTTGGTCCTCGCTCTTAAGGACCTGGGAATGTCTCTTTTGCTACAGCAATTTTGAATTTTCTGATTCCAAGAATGAGAATGATGCAAACCATTTTGTCCTCATCCTCAGAAAAAGCAAATTTCCACTGTCTCTTCTGCTGAGGAGCCCTGAGCCTGCTCTAATTAAGAAAAAGTGAAGTTTTCAAAGTTTTTCTAAAAGAGAAAAAAGAGAAGCAAAGAATGTGACAATGAGATGAGACATAATGGTCAGAGGAATATGGGAAAGCAACACACAAGTTTCTGGGGTCAATCTCTTTCTAGCTGTGACCCAAAAATCCATCTACGGTTTTGACACTCTCACAATATGAAGCTTTGTGTGAACAGATACTACTTAGATAAATGTTCTGTTTCCAATAAACCTGGAAGGGAATTTCAATATACTCGAAGTGGAGTGTAACTAGAGATTCTACCTAGCTTTCAAATAAGTGCTTTATTTTTCTTTGCTTTTTAAGAGCAGCCAGTCCATGCTATATGCTTCTTCAAATATATTTCAAATATGACTTTTTATTAATGTCATTGTGATTACTTGCTTCCTTGACTCCAAGGAATAGGATTTGTTTAATCTCCTTTCTCTCCAAGCCTACTTGTCATCCTGAGTTCCAACTTTAAAAAAAAAAATCTTAATCTGGCTAGTTGTCTGATAGTATTTGGCTTCTTCTAGATTAGGGTGGGTTTTGTGTCTTTAATAAAAGGAAGATATTTTAAGAGTAACTCAGTGCTGACTACCAGTATGAAAAAAACTTTTAATATTGCTGACTTAAGGACTATTATTACAGATAAGATATATTTTGATCTACTCAGCAATGTGAAAATATTATATTTGCAGCAAAGAAATATTTAACCCAACCAAAACCAGCAAAGAGAAGAAAATTCAAGAACTCAAAAACCTAGGAACAAATCTTTAATGTATATAGGCATTTCTCTTGTAGTCTGAAACCAATATCCAAGCAAAAATTTTCACTTTGAAAATCTGTACAGATACAGATGAGACTACTTTTTTGTTCAACAGCTTTCATTGGTTAATAGTATAAAGGAAGTTTTAAATATTGTCACATCCAGAACTGGATTCTTAGTTTTATTTTCTTTTAATGACATTTCACATGTCTGAGACTCCTGAAACTCATAATTCTGGTTTACATGTTCGAAAGGGGAAAGGAATCAGTTCTGCAATTTGAAAAAAGAACGTAAAAAAATAAAAATGACATTTTTAAACTGTACTATATTAGGAGCCTGAAGGAAAGCATCAGTTTAAAAGCCATATAATGAAGTGGCTGAATTTATCTACAAGACAAATATAAAACTGACATTTAAAAGTACTGCTTGTTTAAGACAGTGCCTGTGTGCCTCAGTCGTAAACTGGGGCATTGAGGTTAGCGTGAAACACTAAGCAAACACAGAAGATGGTTCATATACCAAAGAGAAGACAATTATTCCAGCAAGAGGGGGTTTCTTTGTTACCAACATTTTCTAAGTGTACAGGCAGGAGCAGGTTTGTAAAAAAAGGTATAATAATGCATTAACCCAAATAGGACAGCCAGAGAATGTAAACGTTTTCAGTCATGCAAGTCCTTCTTGAGGTCATACACTTCAAAGTACCATAGATATTTCATTATTATGTCAAAGCCAGTTTTGCAAATATTTAGAATCAAAGTAAATGAGGTCAGTATTTTGTGGAAAAGACCAGTCAATTATCCTGTAATTAAAGCCTGCATAATAATGCATTACACCATGGAATATAATTCACATTCAGTGTGCAGCTGTACAACTAGTATTTCCTAACACCAGAATAATAGACTCTGCAATCTCAGTAATTGTAGCACTGACTTGAAAATCTTGAAGATACAGAAGATGTAAAAGGCATTCTCCCCAGAAAGGGTTGTTGGTTTGTTTTTTCTTTGATATGCACAATGACATTATGTTTCTCCTCTTCATTCAAAACTGTGGTGAGCAAGTTGATTTTGTGCCTTGCATTGTTAAAATTTTGTAATAGTTTTGCAAGACTGACATACACGGATAAGACTAATATAGCCACACCTTTTTAATACATACTCTTCTTGTTTCTCCTGGCCTGCCACTGCTTACTTTGTTGCGTCTACTGTACATTCTGCCCCAAGGAGGAAATATGCTCACGCTCTGCATTAAATATCTTTGTAGAGCAGAAATGCACATGCCCATAAAAGAAGAGTAAACCAGCCCTCTCTGAGCTATAGAATCAGATTGTGGATGATTGATTTATCAATCAAAACCAAGTATTTATGTGCCTTCTGCTGTATCTTGCATACAGGTGAGGCTTCCTGGTTCATTTGCTACAGTGTCTTGGGATCAGCAAGATACTGATATAGACGGCAGTGTTATTCATGCTTAAATCCATTTATTTGATGAAAGCAGAAGTTGCTAGTTAAATTCATCTTTAAAAGCTTCAAAAGGTAGTAAATTATCTAAAATATCAGACAAGAAATCAGCTGATTTACATACATATATAATGATAGTCTTTTAGAAAAGTCTCAACAAGAGTAAAATATTAGAACATGGTTTTAACCAGACCCTGTTCGACATGACCGGCAAAATCAAAAGGTTTCAAATGTGTCCCAAAAGATGTAGCTGGTTAGTGTAGCTGGTTAGTGAAATACCCATGTTAGCAGAAAACCCAAGTATTCTGGGTGCTTTTTGCAATTTCAGTGGTGTCTCCTCAAGATTTCCACTGAAAAAGGGAATTATTAAATAATGTAACATTATCCTATGATTCATAAATAGAGGTAACGGCCTTAATTCAGTTTGTGAACTGTGTATCAGAGGTGCTTATCCACTTTAGTGTTTCTCAATAGACAGTATTGCCAACTGGAGAGGTGAGTAAATCAATTATTGCTCATGACTGTGGTTTTATGAGGTTGCAAACAGTGGATCTGAGTCAATCAAACTCAGATTTTTATTCAAAGGAATAACCAACTGTTTATGCCATTAGACATGAATTGCTGCTTCATTAATTATTAGCTAGCCACTATGTCCAAGAATGGTGACAGAAAAATATCGCGTGCACATATCTTCATGCAACTTACACCAGAGCTGGAGCATTATCATTAAAATAACGCTTGTTGTCAGTCATTAGGGCTTTTTTCCAAGTTCTGTTCATGCTTATATACTCATCATGCCTCTTCTTGTTTTTGTAACTCAGCGATGCACAGTGAGTTCTAAATACCAATTGCTTGTTCGAGGCCTGGATTGTTGGCTCCTTCCCTTACAGTGCTCTGAGCAAAATCAACATTTTTCTCATTCATTCTACTCCTTTGCTTTTCAGGGGCAGAGCTATCACTGAAGGTGATTTGCAGTTTTGGTAGCACATCAAACCACAAGATAGATCAACATGGCTCTGCAAGCAAAAGCTGTCTTGCATGAATTTTAAGCATACAGCTTGAGGAAAGCAACCACACTTCTGTGTATGTAAAGTTTATAGGTAATCATCTGCATTGCCTTAGAAACTGATCAATGTTTTGCTCCAAAGGTACAAGACTATGCATTTGCTAAATGAACATTTGTCACATTTGGTAAAAGTAGAAGGTACGTATTTTTCAGTTCAAATAGAGGCATATAAAAAAAGAGCTATGTGTAGTTGCATTTAAATCTTCTGGCATTTTAAGACACAAAATTGTATCAGAAAACACCTGGATGCTTTGTGTAATTGTTCTCTATCATCATAAACAGAATCTTCATTTGGAATTGTATTGCATATCATTTCTCTAAGCATATTGGGGCTTTTTAGTGCAGATTTTCTTAAGTTGTATGGATACAACAAACAAACTCGCAATGGAAAACAAGAATGAGACCTGGGCTTCCCTCCCTTCTTGTAATAGCTCTACCATGTCAACAGAAGCAATGACACTGTAAACTCTTTTGGGCACTGTTAAAATATCTTCAGGAATTTGTCAGTTATGACAGTCTATTGATATTCTATTTATTCCTTATTATTGGCCCTTGCAAACATGCTTTCACACAACTTTGACAGTTTTTAAAAAGACATAAAATGCTCACACACCTTTAAGCAGCTCTGGAGGCTTGCTTACCTTCGTGCCCTTACCCTCAAGGAACTCAGCTTCTGGGCAAAGGCCTCTTCAGCTCTCTGTGCCAAGATGTGAGTTAACAAATTCATGATCAGTCTGATTTACCAAAGTAATAATAATAGCTTCCAACTTGAATCAATAAAAGACATGAGTTACCACAATGTTTTGAGACACCCCAAAAGGCAAATCTAGGTAGTTAACCAAGTACTATCCCAGGTTTTCTAGAAATCTCAAAAATCACAGAATGACAATGGTTGAGGTCGAAAGAGACCTCTGGACATTATCTGGTCCAACCCCTTCCTGATCAAGCATGGTCACCTAGAGCAGGTTTCCCAGGACTATATCCAGATGTCTTTTGAATATCTGCAAGGATGGAGACTACACAACCTATCATCTGTGCCAGTGCTCAGTCACCTTCGCAGTAAAAAAAGTTTTTCCTTTAAGAAAAATAGGAGTGATTAACAAGTGGTGATGAGGAGAAGCAGAAGCCAGGAGTACCTGATAACTCTCAGGTTCTCTGTGATCCCTTCTTTACAATTTCCACAGTGAGACACCGTAAAGTTTAGCTTTCATTTTTATGGCAATACAAGTGTGTCAAGTCCTAGAGCAATGAAAAAGCCTTAGCAAAAATTAATAATGGAATAACAGCAAACCCATTGCCTGAAGTCACAAGCACCTGATGAATGACTCAATGATAACACATGCACGAATACTCTTTGTTCCTGTTCTAAATGTGGGAGGCGACATCACTATCAAACCTTAGCCATGGTAACTCTGCTGCTGCTTCCTAATGTGAGGGGTTTTATCCTACACGTGACACCGAAAAAGTGATTACAGAGAAGACAACAAAGGTAATAGCAATTAGGAAAAGATACCATCCTCAAAATGTTTGACCTGCAAGGTACTTCATCCCAACCAGGAAGACGTTGAACCTGATGGGGAATGGTAAGGCTAGTTGTGGTTGCTAAAGAAGTTTCCAGCAGTTTCTTTTGTCAAGGCAATCTTTTTTATTCCCACTCTCAGAAGTCTTTTCCTGTATGTTTATCTAATACATCACATCCAACACATATTTTCATTCCTACAGAAACCCTCAGTTTGGCTTTCCAATACAGCTAGAGGAAAAGTAAACAAGCAAACAGACATTCCTTTCGCCTAGTCCTGTCTGCAGTGGCAATGGCCAACCCTTTTGTGAATGCAGTTTTGTCTTGTTTCCCAGTCTGAGCCAACAATTACTACTGATCATACCAAAAAAGGACAGCAGACTATACTGACTTTTACCTTTGTCCTCTTATCATCTACGATGGTTGACAGCTTAATTTGGGTTTGCCATAAGTAAAAAGAGCAAAGTGTCTTGAGATGACTCCACCATCTCCACTGCTTCATAAATTTGTCAGTTCAGTTTCAGTCATTTATTTGTGGAGCTTCAACGAAGATCAACAGCAGAATGTACATGTCAGCTTTTTCAGGTGTGGAGGTGTCCTCTCATGGTAAGTAGCTTTTAAGTTTGTTACATTTGGGGTAATAATATCATTACTATGGTAATGACATAATATGTGTCACTTTTGGGAATGAGAAATTACACATAATTTCTATTTGCTTCAGTCCTGTTTCTATAGTAACAAGACTAGTAATTCTCATTAATGACTAGGTTGTTAGCATTGTTATTTTTGGTAATTCCAGGTTATTAATGTCCTTAGTTTTTCTGCATCTTATTGATGACTTAATCTGAGTGTCTGTTAAATGAAAAAATAGGTCCACTTTACTAAAACTATCTTTCACAAAAATCAGAGAGTATCCTTTGAAGCTAGTTTTAAAATTAGTGTAGAATTAAGTTGAGAGAACAAAATCATTAAATTGTTTAGACTAGAGGCAAAATTCAGACTGGCTGGTAAACACAATTATTAACACAAACCACACAACTCTGATGAAAGTGCTGACATTATCATTTAACATTTCCATTTGCCAAGTTCATCCTTCCACTAGAAAAGACATTTCCCCCCTAGAGTAACATTACTATAAGAGCAGCAAAGCAGTTTCAGGCAGAGTGGTTATCATGAGCTCATTTACCATTGGGATTCAAGGTTAAAGGTTGTACCTAGATGCCACAAGGTCATTATTATCTCATGTTGGTAGCTATATATTCTGTTACATTTTATTATCCTTAAGGGCAAACAGCAGGCTAAACACCTATGTGCTAAAGAATATAATAGACATAATATAGTCTTCTAATTATACTTCATATCAAGAATGCATTTACAGTGTTTCTCTTCTAAAAAGTTGTACAGATGCAATGAAGTAATTCCCAAACAATTTAATCCACCTCATTGTCTTAATGGAACTTTATAGTATGCCTGGCTCCTTTTCCCTATAAATGCTTATGCATGTCCATACCTTTACACTGACTGTTCATTTGAGTGGTCACATGCTAGAGTGTCTGCAGGACCAGGCATAGTTTATCTTGCTTGTTTTTACTCACTTTTCTTAAGAAGGACTTAAAAATAGAATTTCTTGAAAAAGCTTTCATAGTACAGTTTATAAAGTCTTTTATGAAGTGCTATTAAAGTACGTAGTGACATCTTGCAATCATTAGTAAATATTAATAAAGCATTTATAACCTCTTTCAATTTAGAATGCTACCATTATCTTCCTAGCCAATATTAACCAGTAGAAGTCAATGATCTACTTCTGCAGTTGGTGATTAATCTATTATGAGTTTTGGATTTAAAAATCTGAGTTACAGCTGGACTTTGGGAGAAAAACAGGTAACTTGGAAGAAAATGAAAGAACAAGTGAAAGTAAAATATTCTTATCCCTTATTATTCCCAATCTTAAGAAGTTTACCTAGACCAGGTCTGTGACCAAGATACACAAAATGTTAGACTGTATTTTACATGTGTGAAGATAAAAACTGGTTAATTCTCCTGCAGTCAGGCAGACAAAAACCACTGTGTGGACCATGAGAGTTTTCTTTCAAGATGCTTCTGTAACTGAACTATATAGCATATCCTACTTAGTAGCACAGCTGCAGCTTACACTTCTGTGCAAACTTTTGATAATATCTGCCGGTTCTGATATGTATATTTACATACACAAAGAAAAAAATCTTCTCTCAATACTTACTACATGAAGAAATTCACTTAATTTCTTCCATACATTACAAATCAACTCAGAGCTTATTTTTACTGCAGGCTACTGTACTGAATTTATGAAGCTGAAAAGGATAATTTATTTCAATTAATCATTTCCTATCCTAAATATTATTCATGTTAAACATCTTTTCTTCTTGCATTAAAATATATATTTTAATATTTAAAATTACTATTTAAAATAATGCTTTAAACTCCTGAGCATGGATTCCTAGGCCTTCTGTCCCTGTTTTGGGCAATGGAGACAAACTAGTCAACTCACCCTACTAGTCAACTCACCCTAGAGAGAGGAGCTGTTGGAAACAGAAAAGATTGTGGCAGAATGCACAATGCTGGTTGCCAAATGACACTGTGGGTCAACAGCCATTTAACATATATTAAAGCAGTGCGTAGGCTGCTGCAGTCTATGCCAAGACCAATGAATAACTCTTGCTTGGATGAGGATGCCTGGCTCATTTGCAGCTCTTTTCAACCTCCTGTGCTTATGGCTTCCTATCACATCTAAGAATGTAGTAAGTATTCAGGTTCTTTACCATAAAAAGATGATCAACTTCAAAGAATCATTTAAGAGATGGATCTTTGAAAACTGAAATTAAATCAAACATCAGCATTATTTTTATCAGCTATAAATTTTTACATACAAAATCAGATAAAGAAAGGCTAATCAAAAAAATCCTTTTGTTTGGAAATGTTTTAGTGAAAAATTCCTTCAGATGATACATTTTTGTTTGTAGAGCATAAGAAATTTCAAATCACATTTTGGCAAATTTTAAGCATCTGACACTGAGGAATATGATGGGAATATTCAGCACTAGCAGCTCCCCTTCAGTGTAGCCTAAGAAATGAACATTAGTGCTAGTCAGACATTTTCTGACAAGACAGATTCTAACCAGGTTTTGTCAAAACTGAGACTTTTGGTAGGAGGTTTTGCAGCAAGATAAAAGTTCTGATCAAAACTAGAGGCAGAATCTGATCTCAAAAGAGGCCACTGATTACAGGCGGTTAAGGAAAATTCACCTTTATTAACACCACCAAATGCCCTGTAGTTGTTTGAAATTTTCAGGAGATGGACARCTTGGTGAGAGAGGTAGCTCAAAGTGACTTTTTGATTTCCCTAAACAAATGACTAGTGCAATTTAACAGTTTAACTGTACCTCGCATAAACAGGGTTGGAACCTGTTTCTGATGTTTTGGACTCTGGACATGTTCTGTGTGATACATGCAACTTCATGTTTGCCCAGAATTTCCAACATGCTCATGGGAAGAGGTCCTATAGTATGCAATCCACTTGACTGCCTTTACATTCAGCTGGACCTGTCTCTGTAGTACAGCCAATTACTCCATCCTTAGAACATTTAATGGTGGTGCATAAGCAGACATTCATGTTTCTGTCCTGCCAGATTTTGAAATTGAACCCCTTCCGATGGGAACAATATAACCAACAGACTGTCTGCTATTCTGTGCCAAAGCTGATTAATCTTAAACTAGTAGTTCCTCTGCAGGGGAAGAACCTCTTCCTCTAAAAGTAATAGTTTGTCCAAAGATGGAACCAATTTAGAAATTCTTGAAAGATTTTATTTAATTGAAAAATTACTTTTTCACCATCTTTAGCTCTGCTTTTTTATCTTATCTGTATTAATACATAAAATTGAAAGTCTTCTGAATTCACAAGAGCAACTCAAATAGTGGGAAGAATAAATTTATTTTATTTTTATTCTTTTTCTACAGGTTTTCCTTTAATTACAATCACCATTACATTCAGTGGTAAAACCCCCAAAACCTCAGCAACTGCCCTAACAGCAAAAGCCATATGCAAATAACATCATATTATTCTAATAAATAATGTACACCCTGTATAATTTTCTGGAGTTTTCAGTTGTGTCCTGTGGTTTTGTTGAGCTTTCAATTAATTTTCCAGTTTAAAATAAAAGGTGGAAAACCTTTCTGTCAAAATATTTTCCATGGTAATCTGTTCCCCCTTGCTTTACCAAACACTGTCTTAACACTTTAAACATCTTCCCAGATTCCCTTCAGATAGCATAGTATTTTAAATATGTCCATATATATATGCATTGCCAATTCAGCTAATAGGAATAGACACACGCTACACAAGCTACATTTTGCCCTTCCAATATTTTCCATGGGTTTTGGATTATGTTCTGTTCAAATAAGTTAAGTAGCAGTATTACAGCTTTGCAGTGGCTGCTAACTTTAACCTTTGTACTACTGATGTTAAAACATGCTTCATTTTGGTTCTAGCCTTTTGTGCTGGGGTTTAAATATTTTCGTGAGGACATCCAGGTACATTTTAAGACTACTTGCCAGTATTGTTAGTTTGGTTGCTACGCCTGATTTCTATGCATGCATGTGGGTAAAAAGATATATTTAGGACTTTTTTTTTTTTGGTTAAAAAAAGTGCTAGTGGGGGAGGTATTACGTTCCTTCAAGTTGAACACAGTACTTGCTAATTTCTGGCACACAACATTCATCTCCTAGCATTATGTCACTTGTCAAGCCTTGAGATCTTCCATGGCCAGAACTGACATAATATGTCAAACGTTTACAAAACTTCATTTTCCAAGTGCTTTTAGAATGAATGATGTAGCACCATTCATGTAATAACAGCAGATAACCTGAAATATCTTACACAGATAGGTTTTCCAAAATGTAGCAGCTATTGGAAATCTGTCATGGTATGTAAATTTTTTTAATGGACTTTCAGTAAATTTTCATATTACTTTTTAAAGATTCTACTGATTTTAGTCTCATAAAGGGATAGAACTAATATTGCTGAAAAGTGCTGTCCTATGTTATTTTTTTTCCTCTGTGAACTAGTTATTAGATTTCCATTTCTATAAGAAACAAAATACTGAGCATTAGTTGTTTTAATCTGTAGTCACATTATATTAGCTACTGACATTGCATCCTAATGCTCTCCTACCTGTATTCGTCTCTTATTTTTTTCATCTTATACAGTGCTCTACCTGATATGCCTACCATCTATCTTTCATACTGCACTGTGAAGTCCTGCCCGTATTTGGAGATAAGTACTATAGTAAGAGAAATGGAGGATGAATTTCAGAATGCTATTTCTGATGTTGTGATCTCCTACTATGTATATGGTTTTGTCAGCAAAATGATTTTAATACATTTCTCCATTTTTTAAATGATGGTTGCTATTTTCTTAAGTATTTTAATATGTATGATTAGTATGTCTAGAAATAGTAGACTACACGGTGTGAGATAATATATTTTTTAATCACGTTAATTCTTTTTGTAGTAAGTGATCAATATTATAGTAGCTTCATAACAGACATCTTACTTTAAAGCTTGAACCAAGAACTATGCGATTTCATAGCAAAAGCTGTTCATGTTTCATAGCAAAAGAAACACAGGCTGTCTGAGTAGGTTTTGTAGAAGGCAACCTTGAGTCCCTGAGTATCGGATACTCTGTTCTTTTTCTGTAATGTTTTCTTTGTAAAATATAAAGCATTTCAAACTATGGATGTGAATATTTTATTTAATTTCCAAGTGACTTATTGTGAATTGTACTTCATCACCAACTGGTCTTTGTCACTAAACACACAACAAGCTGCTTTGCTTCCTGTATTCTGAAATACCGCATTACACTGTGTTCAATAAATAGATTCTGTTTGTGCATTAAATGATATTTATTTCCTTTTGTCTACTGACCATCTTTTAAAATCACAGAATGATAGAAAAGTAGGGCTGGAAGGGACTTCAGGAAGTCATGTAGTTCACTCACTGCCTAAAACAAGATCAAATATACCTGTATTATTCCTGATAGTTGTTTGTCAAACCCATTCTTAAAAACTATCAGAGATGGAAATTCTTGAAACCTCCCCAGGCAATATTCTCCAGACCTTCACTATCTCTACTATTAGAAAGTTTTCCCCAAAGCCTAATCTGAATATTGTTTTTTTCATTAATTTAAGCCCTTTACTTCTCATCCTTTCTAAAAAGGACATTGTGAATAGATAGTTCTTCTACTCCTGCAGCAACCTTCTAGGTACTTGTAGCTGGTTTCCTTCCTGAGTGAAGTCCATTTCTTCAATCATGGATATGTTCCCATGACTTATGGGCATTACTGTTTTTGTTCTCTAGATTGTCTCCAGCAGTGTGAATCTTCAGGTGCCATCCTTAGCACTCTGAGGCCATAGTAGTGCTGAGCAGACACATTTTTTTAAAATGTCCAAGAGCTCTTATCTGTTGGCCTTGTGTGTAGATGAACTCCTAGAAGAGAGATTGGCAAGGTAAAGGGAAAGTCCAAAATGTGGAGACTTAAGTAAGTACTCTGAGATCTCGGTTCTGCAATTTAGGATTGGGGTTCTGGAAGCAGAGCTGGCATGTCCAACTGGTCTGTGACTAAATCAACTCATCAGCCGCTTCCCCACACCACCATGCAGTGCACTAGTTTGAACAAGTGGCTGTAGCATCAGTGTGGTAGAATTGACTTTGTGCTGCACTGTACAGAGGGGAGAGTTCCTCCATCCCTAATTCTCATATAGTGATCCCCTGTGTAGCCTGGCTGCATCAGCTGTGTGTCCTAGGGTTTGGCTCCCAAAGGGTACAATAAAGCATAAATACCAGRCTAGCTTCTTCAGAAGCTAGCTCTTCAGAATTATGCAAAAAGAGGACATGGTTCATGCGAGTGCTTGCATGGAAGCAACATACTGTACTCCACAGTTTTCAATCTGTTCAGGTGAAAATGCAGAGGTAGTGCTATTTACCACTAGGTCAAACAGCTGTAAAAAATTCCAGAGTTTAATACTGTGTGAGTGAAAAGATAGTTTATGTTAAACCTTCATAAAAATGGAAGACATACTGGGCAAATTCCTGACCCTATTGAGGTCCACAGAAAATCTTCCAAGGTGCCAGAATTGCTCATTGATTTGTTATACATTAGGTGCTTGAGCTGTGCCTACCTACATTGGAACATAAAGCTGAATTCATATTCAAGATCACATGGATAACTAATATATACCTTTCACATAAGGAATTCAGTGAATAACTGACTGAATGACTTAAGTCATTTTTTCAGAGGACTCTATTCTGCGCTCGTAAGTGCATCTATTTATCACATTTTTCTTACCATTAATTTCTTACTAGTGGAACATGCCCTGTTCTTAAGTTGCATTACCGTTGTTTATCTGTCCTTGGTCCCTCCTCTCCTAAAATCTTATACTGTTGAAAAGACAGTAAGTGTGTGCTGTTTGCATAACAGAAGCTGAGGCATTCATTGAGATGTGCTCTGCATGTATTCTTTTTGTTACTGAATGTGATAATACAAGTAGAGTGTGTTAAGGAGCCAATTCTTTCATACAAGAAAACCTGTCATACAGACTGTCCGTCTTCAGTGTATGATATTACAACTAATCAAGTGTTAGGCTTCCTCTAATGCTTTGCTTTTTGCCCACAGRTAATCTTGTGCAACTAGCAATGAGACCACATTGCATGATATGAAAACATTCTTAAGAACATCTCAGGGACAGACTTCATTACACATCACCATGACTCTTAGAACAAATTATATGTATTTTATGTAGTCCAGGTTACCATGGTAAATATTTTCTTCTTTAATAGAGAAAAAAATGAAAAAGAGAAAAGAATACATGTAAAACTTGTTTTTAAGGAAAGCAACACTACGTTAAGCAACGCTATCTTAAGCTATGAAGTGTGGCGGTGTTTCAAAGTTTTTCAGTAAATAAACCCCAATACTTCATTCCATTAAACCAAAACAAAAAAAAATCTGACAGACTTCCTTAAATATGCAAATTCCTCAAGTGCAATATTGTTGAAATGGCCAAAAGACAGCTATGCTAGGAGCACAGAAGAAAGCATATAATACATTGTACAAGCACTAGCTTGATTCAGCTAACACAGAGTCCAGAAGTTCAGTGTTCACCCTTTAAAATGAAAATTGTCGAGTAGCGTCATGGAGTTCCATACTTTTTCCTTCAATATTCACACTTACCACTTTTACATTTGACATTGCAGTCAGGCTAGGATCTCAACTTAGGATCTGAACGTCCTCGTTTTATTCCTTGCAGACATATTGCTACTGGCAAGAATGAATCCGTAAGTCAGCCTCTGCCTCGCTATGGCACCTGAAGGTAGTGCCGCAAACTTGACACAAGTGCAATCYCAGAGAACTGGATATTAATCTCACAGTTCAACCTGAACAAATTACAGCTCCAGAAAAAAGGTGAAAGCAACACTAAAACTTTTCTTTAAAGAAGAGTTACTCTGTTTCAGCCCACTCTGATGTGGACCTGTTTCTCAACCCAAAGTTTGAAAGGATTGACTGGCGCACTGGAAGGTGGAACCTTTTTTGTCTCTCTTCTGTGCAGAATAAGAGATAAATGCTGCCTACCTCATTTGTTTCCAGTAAAGCAAGGAGCTTAGATACGTGCAAAAAGAAGCCATTCCATGCCCACCCTCCTCTCCTGCCCAGATGTACAATGGGGCCTTTCCTCACAATTTCACTGAAGACAATGGCCTTGGAGACATTACTCGGGTAGAGGGTAGCCTGCAATCCAAATGCGCTAATTACTGCCCAAGATTCTTGCCAACACAATCTCTCTTGATCAGAGAGGTAACAGTAGGTGACTTCCAAATAACAGTATGTTTTCAGAGCATTGCATCTAAACGTTTCAGGAAATAGCACCAGCTACTGAGGATTTTGTACTAGTATTAGCCAGTATTACCAGCTTCTGGTACAGGCAAGTACGGTACACTTCAGGGATAGCATCAATTGCTTTCACTTCAGGAAAACATCACTTGCTTTGTGTCATGACTAAAACCTATTTGCTGGCTTTGATTAAAATGCAGAACAAAGGTCCTGATTGTGGTTTCCTACAATCCATCACTCAAATATCCCTGGAAATTTTTCATGTTTATTGCATTGCTTACATGAGAGTCTAATTTGTGTATTTTTATTATGAATTCACTTAAGGCTTCTTCTGTAATTTCATATGACTAATACTTTTTTTTCCCTGTTGTTAAGTGTTGTGGAGAGCTGTTTTGTAGTGTTGGCAGAAACCATTCTTCGTCCATGAACATAGTTGGAACATAGTTGGACTTCAGCAMTGGATATAGCTATACCTATACAGTTTGCAAAAGCAGTGCCTTATTTTGATTTTGTGTCCTTTTGGTTGGAAAATGTAAATTCACTATCCTCATTACCATTGTATTCAATGTTAATGTTATTCTATGTTAATGTGGTGCTAATATCTCTAGTTGGTAAGAATGCTCCAGAGAGTGTATTTTCATGTATTTGATGGAAACAAGGGAAAGCTATTGCTGTAATTATTATTACATTGTATGATCTAAAAATATTCTTTAATTTATCATCCCCAAATAAGAAATTTTTGAGCTTAACCAGTTTACTTTCACAGCCTTCCCTGGGTTTAAAAAAAAAGGAGGGGTTATCAACCAATCCAGAGAATATCATGAATTGTTGCAGTCTTTTAAGTCTTTCACAGTAAACTTAAAGTCTAAACAATAAAAACAGATAAATAGAGGAAATGTCAAACTGAATTCTGGGTAATGATCAGATCAGCATGCTTTTATACAATTTCCATCACTTTGAATTTTAAATCACCTTTTAAAGGGCACTAAAGCATTCTTGCAAATTAGTCTGCACTCCAATTAATGCACCCAACATGACAATAAGACCAGTTTCAGCTTGGCTAAGCAGACCAGTCAACCAGGAGGATGTGACTTGAGGACTTGGAGAGCCTGTGCCTCCACCTTTTTTTCCTCTCTCTTCACAGCAGCTTAGGTCCAATTAGGCCAGTTAATCTGCCTAAAACCATTGGAAGGGAAGGATTTCTCTAATAAAGATGAAGCAAAGTCTGAGAGGACATACAAATTAAGTCTACTCTTTTCAAAAGACAGAAAATTCCAAGACTTCCCTCAGCCATATATCTTAAAGACGTACTTCTTTCAGTTGAGACCAAACTATTTTTCTTCACAGGGATTTTAACTTTAAGAGATCTTTCTGTGACATTTGTTAACACGTAAAGGATTTCTCTTTTGTCTATTTATTTTTCATACTGTGCTCATTTTTGACATCCATTAAATTTTATAAGACTAGACTGCAAGCGGTAGTGATGAGAAATGCCAGGTCGCATTACAAGAAAATGTTCATAAATAGAAATGACTTTGTGTTTTTCAATCGAGAAGTAAATAATACTTGCATGAATATATAGGTATTTGAGTAGCCTGATCTGCAATTTTGGAAAGGAAAATTGAAGGGGGCTGAAAAACAAATTATAAATACATGCTCATACATGAAACACATTTTAACAAGTTGAAACATAAAATACTTGCAGAATGGATAAATCATTTTACACAGTATTTAGCTCACTCACTCCAAAAAAAGAAACAGTAAACAGTCTCAGTCCTCTTTATCCTTATCACTGGTGCATGGGAACTACATGGTATACTCACAGCACACTGTTAGAACTTTCTCATTTCTATTGTGCTTCACTTATGTTATTTGATTCAATTTTCTACGTAAAAATCTAAGATGTCTTATTTCAACAAAATCAGATGAGAAACATTCAGTCAGATGCAAAAAAATAAATATTGGTTTTGGAATCGCTTCCATTTCTCCTCAGAGAGCTCATGCTTCTCTTGACTGCTGCTGGTTTTTCATATCTTGAACCAGCATTTGGGGTGGGGGGGAGAAGCTTTAGTGCCTCTAGTTCACCAACAGCATTTGATGCATTGCAGCCAAAGATACTAGTTTGAGTTCCTGTGGCAAAATGTTAGACTGCTCAGAAATGATTGGCAGGGTTACAAAAGAAAAAATATAGAAAAGGCCTGAAACTTTTTTTTTTAAATTAAAAAAGTGATATAGAGGTTTAATGATACTGAAGATAACTTTATGTTCTCTACCGCTAGAGTCAAAATTTTCCTATTTACTTTGGCAACAAAAGGTTCTGCTGCTTTTTCACAAGCCCTTTTTGTTAAGAAATTTCTAATCACTTCCCTTGGAGTCCTTGGCTCTGACATAAATTTTGTTCAGAAACGTGCAAAAATTTCTTCTTTTTCAGCATCCACACACTAAGGAAAACATTGTGTTTAAAATAAAACTGCAGATTTTCCTACTCTTTCTTTTGTCTAACACAAAAGCCACTAAAGTAATGATATTTATAATGGGCCATTTATTTTGTCGTCATATATATCGTGTACCTTCTGTTGATATTCCATCCCACCTCTCTTTCCTGATGTCAAGAGGCAATTCTGAGCACATTAGCATGTTAGCAAATAAGCCAGTTGGCTGATCAATTGGTCAACCACTGACTTCACCACAGTTCAACCTGATCCCTACTCCTTAGAGCCATGTTGACAAGCTGGTTTCTCCAGCTACTGTCTGAAGCTAGTGGTATACTCAGCTGCCCCAAAACAGATTGTTCTTTTATTTGGATCTAAGCTTAATCTAAATACTTTAACTGAAGGGAGAGATCAATGGCATTGGTAAACTATTTTTTATTAATCAAGCTGCGCTTTGGCAACAACTTCCTTCCTTCGTTTGAGGTAGCCCCAGTACAGCTGATAAGAGAGGTTAGTGTAGTCCTGCTGATGTACATAATGCTTTATACCTGCAGAGCTTATATTCTAAAAAAATACCAAGACAGGCCAGACCCTATAAAATTCCACATACCTCCATGTACCAAAGGGCACTGATTGTTAAGCCCTGGGATTCCCCATCCCAGTGTGCCAGCTATGCCAGTTTTGCTTCTTGATTCATGGATTCAGTTGAGTGTGCTCCTTTTTTTTTTTTTCATTGTACTTTTCTTTCACACCTTATTCAACTAACAACAGCTTTGTTTGAAATAATGGCTGAGCAGCCACAAAGAGGCATGAAGGTTGCAGATGAGAGAACATTGAGAAAGGACTTAGATTTAGAAAGCAAATTTTGGACATAATAGTTGAAACACAGGAGTAAGAAAATATACTGGGAAAAGAAAACTATCAACATAAATGATCAGAAGAAGAAAAGCGAGAATAAGACAGCACTGCAAGAAAAGCTGAGTAAAAAGCTAGCAAAAGAGAATGTCATATCACAAGTACCAGAAGAGTAAATAAAAAAAAAAAAAGGAAGTATTGATTAAATGTGACCAATCAGTAGTTTTAATTTGATTTTGTCATTTAAATGACATTTAAATAAATGCCATTTATCTAGGCATTCAAATATACTTCAATTTGCCACACCTTTTKCAATTTGCAAAAGAGAGATCAATAGCATTCTCCAGCAGGGGAGAAAGGATGGTAAGTATGAACAGGAGTGTGATATTACAGAATAAAGTCTCAATTCAACAAAAAACATTTCAGTGCCCATTTGAAGCTCAGTAATCTCTTATGCTCTACAGAAAGTATTTCTATATTCTTAGTAATACCCTACACGTCATTAATTCCTAGACTGCCAAAACATTGTTTTTCAATTTTTTACTTCCTTCTTCCTCAAGCAATTCTACTTCTATAGGACCCCATGTGAAGTGGCATGCTACTCAGTAGGGTAGGAATGTTACAATGTCAACCTGAGGGTTAATCTCCAAATTATCTATTGTTTGTTTGTCTTGCATTCTCTAACAATTCTTCTATACTAACTGATCTTCCTTCCTCAGGTTTTATTTAAAAAAGAAAAAAGAAGAAAAACTGAAAAGGATGATACAGCCTGCACTATATTATTGTTATCTGTTATCAGTTACTGGTCTTTGTTTCCCTATTCAGAGTCAGAGATATAACAATGTTAAATAAAACCATGCATTAGTCTATCACAAACAGGAAGGGAATAATTAAAATAAGCAAAGGCCAAGTTGCCAAAACACTGTGTGGGTTACTGGGGAAATCAGATATACCTGTGCAGTTCCAGAATCTGAGCAAAGCGCCTACTGTACAATACGTGATGGTGTAACAGAAAATTTGCTTTAAAAATGAATGGAAGGACATGAAAGAAAACCCTAGCAACCGCCACACATATACCTAATTACAAATAGGAAGTATTGCATGAAATGAAATTAAACTTTTTGATAGATCAAAGCATTCTTCTGCAATAAAAAGGAATTATTCTACTGTACATTTAAATAGCATAACTGAATTGTAGTAGGGGATAGCATGAGTACTGTAAGACAAAATTGAACTAATACAAGAGGTGTTATAAGGTTTGCCTTGTGCATCAACTAGCTGAAGCATGATACACAAATACAATTATCCAGGTCAACTAATAAAGAAAATAAACTGCATGGCAAAAAAAAGCTAAATATCATCTAAAAACTTTAAGTAATAACTGACATCTAATATTTTGCATATTTGTTCACTAAGTTCTGTGTACATTTATGGATAAAATGACTGGCATCAAGTACCAGTTCCCATTCAGGAAGAGGCTGCTATGTTTTCCTGAGCACTCTTTCTGCAGTGTTTCATGTTAGGGAGCTCGGTGGTCTGGGCACAAGCCTCCAAGCAGGGAGGTGACTCCTCCTAGTTCAGGCTGAGCTACTGGTTTGGTCAGCACCATAGACAAATCATCTGGCCTCTCTGTTTTTCAGTTGGTCGTGATGGAAAATTGTGAAAAGCAAGAAAGCAAATCAGCTCAGAGCTCCAGTTAAAAATCAAAGGTAACACTTGAGCAAAGAGTTGCTGAATATGTCCATTTTATCTTTATTTAAAAGAAAATAGTTCAATTAAAGAGTACTTTCTTCTGAAACAGCTCACGGATTTTGGTAAAATAGCATTTAGTACAGAAATGTATGAAGTGCAGGAATGCTGGATGCAAAGACGGCAGGATGACATAAGTTATATGCTTGCAGAACTGGTCTAAGCATTCATTGTGCTGAATAGAACTGATAAGAGAAAAAGTGTTAACTCACTTCAATCTGAGAAAACCACATCAGAAAGGCTGTATTACAGCTTATGGAAAGGTTTAAAAGAAGGAGTTGTACAAAAATCAAATCTATAAGCAAGAGACTGATAACATAATACACATTTAAGCTGGAAGAGAATGTTGATGTGTTTGCATGTAAATATAAAATGTTTATACTGTTGACATTCTCTCTGTATCATATGTATATTTGCTAAATTACATGCTGCTGCAGATTTATAAAGTGAAGAAATTTGTGTATAACCCATTACAAAAGGATTAGCAACGTTTGAGAAAAAAATCCTACTCTAAACAGCATTTTTCATTTTTAATCCAAACAAACTTACATTTCAGGTGGCCACATCAGTACTGGAAGACTATTTTGGTTATGAGATTAGGAAATTACAGTAACTGTTATATCATAATGGAGTGAGATAAAATAATAAATAATTTTGGTTTTAAGTGAAAAATACTTTGCAAGTAATTATTCTCAGCTTGTAAATGGTGTCTCTCTATAACCAACCAAGCATATAACAAGAAGATGAAGACAAGGCTTATTTTCACTTCATTTCACTTCTTTGTAATTGACAAGCTCTCACTGGGTGTCAACTTTAAAAGATGACAAATCCTAAATCTTATAGGACTCAATTCAATAGTTTACCTCTCTAAACTGTTTGCAAATTAATCTACATTTTCAAATGAATCAGGCATGAAATGTAAGATGACATCTATATTACAAAAATATTAATTTGCTTGTCTTTTTTCAGCATCCAAAGTAGCTTTAAAATATTCAGCTTGTTAAGAAAATGCATAGAAATATATAATGCACATTATTCCCTATTTCACAAGTTTACCTTTTTGTTTTCTTGTTTTATTCCACCATGCATTAGTTTCCTTATTCAAAAATATACCTATTTTGTATTTGATATAGTGTGGTAATTGTACTTCAACTGCTTAAAATGACATAAACCAAAACACATGAAAGATGTGATGATGAAAAGGCTTAACAAACAAACAAATAAAAAAATTAATTTGGAGTTACATTTTCCTGTTGTCCCAAAATGTTAGCCTATTTCCCATTATGACCCTTCCCTTATTCAAATTTGGTATTGGAACTGCTCCAAACAGGCTGATTCTGAGAAAATCAAAAGCATTAAATAAGTGAGAATAAGAACATTGCCCTCTATTTTCTAGCTGTGTTGTTCTTTTTCTGGCACATTTGGCCACTTAAGCCATCATCACGGCACAACTTTCTCTCTTAACTAACAGAAAACCCACAAAAGCAAATTTCTTCCTAAACTTAGACTTGTTTTTTCTTCTACTCACAAAAATTAAATGAAAATAAGGCTTTTCAGTCAAGATGGGGAGCAGTTGCAGAGCTGCTTAGAACTAGAAGATGTCCAAATTATGCATCTCAGTAAGTAGATCAAAAATTAGCTCAACCCTCTCTTGGAAAGTTGGTACACCACCATTGTGCATCCGAGCTTCACAGTGTTTCTGCATTCTTGATCCACTGCATTTCTGTTCAAAACAGGAACTGTACCTGTTGTACTGTTTCTTCAATTGCAAAGGACTGTTCCTGTTCTTACTTAGGGACCAGCTTTCTGATCAGTATTCTCTGCCTCTGTTCACTGAATTAAATGATAGCAATTAGACCACCATTTTGAGCTAGAACATAAGCTTTTAAATGTAAAAACAATAAAATGAATGAATTCATTTAAAGGATATGTTGCAAAACCTTTTCTTTTTGTTTTTAAATTTTAAAACAGGACATGAAAAAAATTTTGTCAAAAATTATGAAAAGCATTCCAAAATGCCTAGCAAATAAACCAAAAATAACTTCTCAGTTAAGATTTAGGTCTTCTCATTAGATGCTTGTCTTTTTGCCCATGGCTATTCCACACCAGTAAACTGTGCTTCCACTATTCACAATGGAATATTTTGTCCATGCCGGTAATGCACCAATTATCTAAAAACTAAAAGGTGTATTGTAACTTCATGCAGCGTTCTGGCAATGAAGAATATATGATTGAATGGAAAGATCTCATAAAGCATGTTGTTTGATCATTACCTCGGGTTTTCCATACAGTTATCCACTCCAACTACAAATTTTGTCTCAAAAAGTGCTTCACTAACTTTTTCGTAGCTGAGACCTATTATAGTTGGTACCTGTTTGTTAAATACTCTAACTACTTCCCTTAGCAAATGGCAAGCGATGAAAAGCAAACACTGCCATGCAAAATAGAATGTGAACACATCCAAAGAAATGACTGTACAGAAAGCTGAAGTCAGGAATCCTTTACACTTCTATTTCTATTCTCCATTAAAAGGAACAACAAGGTATCGAGCACAGGACTGCTTAATATTTAATAATTAAATCTGATTCAGGTAGGAATAAACCCTCAATTTCTGCCCTTTTCCACAAGAAGGTCTTAGGAGCCTTGTTCCCAGCAGACATCCAGCACGTACTTAAAATCATCTGTTCGCTCCAGCAACCACTTCCTGTCTGTAACAAAGTCAAGGGCAGATATAGACAGATAGAGAGGGAGGTGTCAGGTGTCTCTATGCTCATCTCTTCTACAGTGATCTTCCATAAACTAATCTTCATAGTCTTTTCTCTTTCAAAATATATGAACAGGTCCGTTCTTTTCCTCTCCCTCCCCTCTGCTTTTTCTGTCTCCCTCCTTCACAATCTGTCTGATTCATTCGTCCTCTTTTTTAGTGTGAAAAATCCCTATCAAATTCATTTATATCCATCATTTTTGTACATCTTCTTGCATCTTTTGCTGTGGTATGTCAACAAGATTGAGTCTAAGAGATTTTAGAGACATTCTATCAGTCACTTTATCATCAGATGCTTACTAACCCTGTATCTGATCTTCAGTATACCAGTATCAAAAGCCATCTTGATGTCCAAGCAGATTATGTTTGTTGCTTCACCCCTGTCAGCTCTCATTGTCACCTCCTCAAACAAGTTAATAGCATTTGACAAGCATGGCTTCCCCTTTATAAATGTCCTGGTTGTCTTTGACTAGCCTGCACCTGTCCAAGTGTTCTCCTATTTGGTCCCTAATCAATGACCCTAGAATTTCTCCCGGTTCCCTTTAGTGTTTATACACTGAAATGTTCAGTTCGCTCGGTCTCCAGCTTGAGAATCTTGCTCTGAAAAATCAGGAAGTGTTAGTTACTCTGAGTATAGCATCTCTAATGTGTATGTGCATATGGATTTATAGCAACCATTGCCATAACATTCCACAATACAAAAAGTGCTTATTTCATGTGAAAGGGAGACATATTATATACCAGCTTTCCAGAAAAGGAAGAGAGCACCTCTATAAAGGAGACAGTGAATCAAGTCTTTTATGCCCAAATCACTGAACTATCCTGTCACTGTAAATCCTTGCCATTTGGATGGGGGGGGAAAGATAACTTTGAGGATGCTCTCTACTTTCTGATGCAATAGGTAGTAGATAACGTCTAGCAAATCGAATAAGCTATCTCATGTGCAAAATGCAACTATTTCAAAATAGTGTCTAATAATGCTGAATATATTCATGTTTGTTAGTTTCTCAAGCTTTAGCAGTTCTTGCAGAAATGTATTTTATTGTATGTTAGCAAGGCTCAGGTTCCCCATCTTTCCCGAGGGCCATCTCATTAGCAGTGTATGAAATTAATCTTTTAGGTAGAACAATGAACTTAATAGCAAGTGTCTGAACTTCAGTGTGTAGGTGGAGGATAAACCATAGTGAAGAAATTCTGCAAGTCTAAATTTCACTATTAGCAGTGCCAGTGTCATTCCCATACTGTTACAACTCATATGAACACAAAAACACTAATAAAGATTTAAATGTTCGCCTCATTTCACTGATAACAAGCAGTTACTGTCCCCTTTTTCAGTTGTACTGCATTTCTAGTTACACAAGTAAATTTTCGGGCAAAATGACATCTGAATGCTATTTGTGCCAATTTTAAATGATCAAATAACTCCTTCATTGTTACTCCTTTTAATCTCAGCCAAAATTTCTTGCCAGTCACTCTGGAAAAAATAAATTGGACATGAATTCAAATATTTCTTTGAGAAGAGAATACAAAAAGGTATATTTCTGTTCCATGCCTCTTCAGGCAGCACTGAGTCCTAAAAGATTTCTCCCTAGTATGACATATGTTAAATAAAAGGTCACATCCATTAACATTTTTGAATGTCCCTTTAGCTCTGTATTTTCTCTAGCCCTGTGTCTTCTCCTCCATGATCCAGGAAGATCTCAAGATGTTTTTTTTTAAATAGCCTCTGATCTGCGCCCAGTATCACTTAAAGATGTAGTGACTCTAGAGATGGTATAAGGCCTGTCATACTGAGCAAGAGCAAGGAAGACAGAGCAACAGAGCTCACTTGAAATAGCCTCCCAGAAAACAACTACCTTCCATCCCCTTTTCTAAAAACCACCAGTTCACTCTCTGATCCTGCAGGCAGGATCCTTGCAGGTCCTTAGACCTACAAGGCCAGCTTAAAAATATGTTACACTTATAGAACACTCTTTAAATGTTATTTAGTAAGACCTATTACCACCTGTTTAGATTCTTGTAGAACTTCCTAGAAGAATGTAAATGACACCCCAAAGGCTACACTAGACCACATCTGTGATTAGGTAGCTTACTCCATTCTCAGTGTAATAATTCACCTTCCCTTTGTGTACAGCGGTAAGCACAGTGTGGTACACTTTGTGAAAGAAAAGGATGCTCATTATTCTAGGCTATTTTGATTGTCTTCTGTTTCTGCCACAGATCTTTTGTTTCTAACCAGAAAAAAAAATTCAGTCACATTTGGAGGATTCAAAATTAACTGTCATGGTCAGAAGGCACAGAAAACTTTACACAGAGAGACTAAAGTCTCAGGTCTTCAAGAAACAGCTTAGGCAGTAAAAACTACCTATGCAGGTTTTGGCCAGGGTTAGTGCTACCAGGAAAGGCCACAGATCTTGCAGAAGAAGCACCTTTGATGTCAGTTCCTTATACTTTCTCTGCTGTGAGCACCAGCCCAGATACCAATTTCATTGTCAGATTCTGTTGAAGGCAATGACCAGCTGAGAAGGATGCCTTAATGTGAGGTTACCAAAATCATGTGACAGGTACTTTTTGTAAAACAAGGCATCCTGGTGGCCTATCATCTCTCTACAGGAGGAGGGGATATTTTCTTCTTTATGACATGAGCCCTTCATTACATAAATTAATAAATAGCCCAAATGAGCAGGTGATCTTACTCTAGGGTACAACAACAACAACAACAAAAGGGTAGGATGATAATCAGAAACTTGTAACAGGTCAAATGTAGTAAGTTTTCTGTACAGTGTGCAAAGGAATGTTTATGTCCATAGGATAGGATCATATTTGATTAGACCATCTCTTGTTCTCTGATACAATATGACAATGGATCCCTCTATTTCTGAACATTTTCAAGTGTTCAAAAGCTCCATAAGATCTACTTAATCTTTATTCAGGAATGCTAAAGCAAATATGGTTTATGTTCTTGGCAATGCATAGCTGAATGCATAGTGACATAATAGGATATTATGTTTTATTCAGAGGCTCTCAAAAACAAAATATAACGAGTTCAAAATTAGTGATACATGGTTTATGGTACTAAAGATCACATTTTCAAAGGAATTTGTTAAATCTTACATTCTGTTATATTTCTTCCTATATATTGTAATCTCTCATTTGTGATTTGAGACTGCAGAGTATACGTAGCAATATGCCACTTTCACTTCAAAGAACATTTTTGTGCTCCCATTTTTTTGACCAATTGCTCTTCCCTTGGTAGTATTAGTATTCCAGCAACAATTCCCATTCAGAATAATCAGTACAGAAATAAAGCAGAGCTGCTTTAGTCTCAATTTCCTTGACAGTTCTCTACCTTTCCTTTTAACTCCTAAATACTTTAAACCACATCAGTAAACATTAAAAAATAAATACTGAATTTGTAAAAGTTATATTGCTTATGTACAGAGGAAGTCTGTTTAGAGATACATTTTGCCTCCTTTTTGGGTGATATGGAAATCTAATGGCTCATTTTTGCCATTAAAGATTATGAAATACCTCTCAATGAAAGAACAACGTTGTTCTAAATTTTTAAGTGCTTGTTCCAAAGAGCGAAAGAATTAGACCTGCTCAATGAAACAGCTACATAAATCATTTAACACTTAAGAAACAAAAACAAATGTTTAATCCAGTGTCATCTGTGAACCATTTTTAAATTTTTTTCCAGTAAATATTTAACTGAATTAGTCAAGTAAAAAAAATCTAACACACCGCCTCCTAATGTCAATTAGAAGCAGTTTGCAAAATTATTTTCTCTTTGAAGATTAGGTTGACTACATGTCGTCATGTGCAAGAAACCCACACATTCTCAAAGATCCAGTCATAGTCATCTAAACAAATCTGAAAAATGTTAACCTGATTGTAAGCATTGGTGAAAATCAGAATTGCTTGTAAGTCAATAAAATTAGGAAAAAAAAAAGTATTAGCAAAGTATACAAAGCTTTTATGTGATCTTAACAACTACAGATAAAGCACCAAGGAACAATGTAAAATCAGTAACTATGCAAGTTCAAGGCCTATCCCAGCATAATGTGCCAATGGAGTTTACTGGGCTTTATATATCTTACAGCGCAATTACATAAAGCCCAATTACACACAAAAGGCTTATTACAATTACAGCAGAGAAACAACAGAGGAAGGAATGGATATTGCCTAATGGCTTAAATTTGAATGTTTGAATTTCAGAATTTAAATTTAGGTCTTTCATGTGTAAACAGAAATGTATGTAATAACACATAACACTAAAAGATGAGCCATTATAACATTTTCCTACTATTTCATCACAAAATGTAGAGTACACAACCGATGTCCACCAAGGAAAAGAAAAATACTTGCAAGATATGTCAGTCCAGTAACTTAAAACACGACACTAATATTCATAGTAAGATATGAAACACCTAAAATGATTTTTTGTTCTTAGAGGAACAAAGCTGGTAAATAATCATTATTTGTATTGTTAATAATTTGAATCTTGTTTTTGTTTTTCTCTTTACCGGAATTAATAGGGGCATACTGTGCATGACGCAATTAAAGAGGCAGTGTTGAAACATACTGTATCCAGGGCCTTCCTATTCTATAAACTCAGTTCATAAGAAGAGCTTCCAGATATTGTGCAAAGCCAAATAAAACCACCCAGGCTTTGTGTGGGATCAAGGACCAGACAAAAAAAATTTCAGGTTCAGAATCTAAGCACTCTTAAATTCCCAGTGGATTTGATGAATATTACATTTGACTTTTACATGGAGGGTAATCAAGGTTGGGGGGAGAGGTAGGGATATGCAGCCTTTTTGTTTCAGCATAGATAATAAGTCTTTTTTCCTAATGTTTGATCGCACTTCACGAACAGGTATTATTTAATACTATAGAAGACAATCAAAATTACTTTACTGGATGAGTAACATTATGATAGTTTCTGCAAGAGTCAGTTTTTAGCAGGTTTTTACAAAAGCTGATTTAAAACATGGGCTTTTCTTTCTGCTGTTCCTGTAGGTGATTTCTGCAGAATATCTACTGATTTTCTTTCAAAATGTTATTGAACCACCAGGGTTATTTGTTATGTTTTCATTTACTATAGTGTCATTTTATTTCAGAGTTGTCATGTGAATAATAGGCAATCAGGGCTGAAACTTTTCAAAATTGCAGCCCTGTAGATGTTACAATTAAATCAATTACAAACCCAGAATAAACAGTTTTTAATCACATCAAACATTTCTGCTACATTATACTATTCAATTCTGTTATGATGGAAATCTAAAGTCCATAGAGTACTTCAAGAAAAAATACTAGCATTTGTACAAAACTCCTGCTTAGCCTGATTAATAAACTGAAGCTCAGAAAATGATGTGCATGAAAACAGCTGTTCTTGCCAATAATGACATTTTATTTTCAATGTTAGTACTAACACTGTGTCAATCTAAACAATACTTAAGTACATTATGTAAGTATAACAACAGTGACACGACATAAAACAAAATGTACCACATTCAGGAAGAATCAAAAGTAAACAGTGCTGAGAGGAAGGCAATTGTAGCTCTGCAGCAGCTGGTGATGAACCATTGCCATCAGGAAGGGGAATGTGAGGCACAGCAAAAGAGTACTGCCCAATTATGCCATGCAGATGCACTGAAAAGTAAAACAAAAATTGAATATAATCCAATGACATGGCTTTGACGGTATTTTATACATGGGCAGACACAGCCAGCAGAACAGTTTTGTTGGAAAAAGATAAATTTGACAAAGCCCCATTCATTGTTTATAACATGACATTCTAACAGTTTCACCTTATCAATATAGGTAACCGTGTATATGGATCATTGAATTATACTGGTCATTTTCAGAAACATAGCTCCTGAGATGTAGTGTCTAAGATTAAATCTTGCTATTTTTTTTAATTATCTGCCTAAATAGGATTCTGAGTTTTAAATATGTGGATCGGTGCTTGGGGGCAGTGGGGGAGGTGGGGGGGTGGGTTGGTTTTTTTTCCCTTGGGTATCATGTATTTTTATAAAGGGATATCACAATTTTCATTTATCACCGTTTGTTGTTCTTATTTAGGTATATGCAGAGAACAGCTTAATCGGTGATCTGTAATAGTAACACCAATGACAGGCACTCATACTAGACAGCAGTGAAATTGTCAAAATAATTCCTTATTTTATTTAAGGATCATGGTGAACACTGAGATTTCCAGTTTGGGAAATATTCCAAAACATATTGGCAAACCGAAACACTTCATGTATATATAATGGAAGTTGTCCTTCCTTTTTCACTCCTTATAAATGTGCATGTGTGAGCAGAATTCAGGCAAAGTGAACAGGATGTTTTCCTGTATCCTTTGAGTCCAAAAGCTACAAAGATTCAAGAGACATTTGTAACTGTTAGAGACAAAGAGAAATTCACGTCAGCAGGACGTCTGTAACAGGTGAATTTAGCTGCTTACTTGTCAAACCTAAGAAGAATCCACGTAGCAGAGTTGTCCACTTGCAAATACACACAACAGCGATCACAGAGCAGAGACTCAAGGAAGGAGCAGTTAACTGTGGTTATACATCCAAATAATCTGTTCAGATTGTGCTAATACAAAATAGAAGACTGCAGAGATGCATAAAGTGTCCAGTTGGAAAAAAAACCTGTCACGGTTCACTCTTTGATTGACTATGCTGTGACTCAAGATATAGTTTCAATTTACCTAAACTGTGGAAAATATGAACAAATGAATAGTACTATCATACGGTCCTTCACATCTTCAGACATTGAAAAGACAGGGATAGCCAAGAACATATTCAGCTCACAAGCTGAAAAAAATTATGATGATGTATACAAGACTGCTTATGTTTTCTAGGATTCTAGATATCATTAACACCTATATACTCAAGTGCTGAAACAAGGAAAAGAAAAATAATTCTGAGCCTTCTTAAATTGCATTGATTTCTTTACCCGGAAACTGTGTGAACAGATGCTAATGCAGTTTACCAAAAGGAGTGTAGCCCATTATTATACCATCAAGGCAGGAATACTAAAATTTACATAGCACTTAAGCACTGCACTGGGAACAAACCTGCTTCTGTATATCTAATTCTTCCACCCGTGTTCCTGACCATCTTCTCATATGTATATGTCGTGGGATGTATCAACAACCAGTTCCCTCATCTGTCTCCACCAGGTACAGCAATTTGTAGGGCTGTCCCAGTCAACACCTCCTCCAGACTGACTACCAGTGCCTATATAGAAACTCTTGCAGCTGGCATTTATTACTTGCCAACTTCAGCCAGTAAACCTTCTGATAGATACCTACGGTTCAGGCACCAGTACTAACATTTGCTGAGCAATGTCACCATCCTCTTGGATGGACTTCATATGAATCAATATTTTAAAGTATAAACTATTTCAAGTCTGAGATTAAATAAATTATTTCTGTATTTGTGAGAAAGAGACACCAATGGACTGGGGAACAAATGCTTTCATAAGCTGGTGCTTGCAGGCGTCACTCACCTTTTGTTACGGGCTATACTTCTCTTTAGGTGTGTTTTGGACTTCTATTTTCACATTTTGTATAATTTTTCCTACTTGAGATCTGGGCAAAGATTATTTCTTACTAGATTTTTTAGGCCTAGTTTATTATGTGGGGTTTTTTTAACCTATGTACTCTTCTAAAATCCTGAATTAGGAATTATTACTGAAGAACTTTCTGGCATTTTTTTCTCTACTGGAGTTCCCAGAAAGATACAGGAAACTATTCTTCAGTGTCCAAAGTATTGGTTGCCTTACACCTTAGGATGAACAACAACAAAAAAACCCTCTTTAATTATTTCATTGATTTTTTAAATTATTTCATTCCACATTATTACCCAAACAGATTTCTAGAGGTAATTATGCCTTGTCTTAGATGGACTTTCATATACCATATTGACAAGTAAAAGATCTAGAATATTATAGAGAATGTGGAGCATAAAACTGTAGATATGAATTACAGACACTACTTCATAGTCTAAGGGAAGGCGACTGCACTGTGACTCTTAAACCTTAGAGACATACTCAGCCTATACTTCCTTAGCAAGAGAGAGGGCTGAGACTCAAATATTACTGTGTAGTTTCCAGAACAAACGGATAAACTGATCCTACTGTATGTAAGAGGTATTTAAAGTTGCCAATTATATTGCTCTCTGAAAAAAACTCTCTTCCAAGGGAAAAAAGGAATTTCCAGCACTGTCATTTTCTACATTGCCCTTGGCCAAAAAATTTATTCTATTTAACAATGCCCTGCAGCTTAATATGTTTGCTCTTGCCAGGATGCCACTCTTCCCAATGAAACATACTTTTTAAAAGCTCTTTTGGCTACCTTAATCCCCTATTCTCTTATTCTTCCTATTAAAAGCAAAAGCGTAAGAACAACTGTGCCGCTGGTTTTAGGAGCTCTTTGCAATTTGCAGCCAATGAAATGTGGCAGGTTTTTTTTCCTCACTTTCTACACCCATCATCCACCAACAACCACTACAGTAAAAAAAAGGAAGAATGCACTAACTATTTTCAGTGACACACTTGCAGCTAATGTTAAAACTCCCAATAACTTATACACGTATTTTGAAAGACACAAAGTCAACTTTGGCGTTTACAGAGGTACATTATCTGGAAAAAATGATATCTTTAAAAGCATTTCTAGTTATAGCAGCAAGACTGAAATGAAACACAACTGCCAAATAACTACTAAGTTTTGAACAGAAAAAGGACTTGTATGATAGTGACAAAATAAAAATACTCCTAAGCTAAATTTTCCCCTTAGATACTGTAAATCTTGTACAAAATCCAATGGGAGTGGGACCTGTATATGTGAGCAAAGAATTTACCCCCTGTGCTTGTATAATAGAAAATTAAGATGGTTAAAAATGGCACCCAAAAGATGAATGAATTTCTAAGGAAATAAATTAGGTTTGAAATTACTATTGGAACATATGCATTATACAAAAGATCATGAAATCCATTTCATCTGACATATTGTACAATGAGCTACAAGAACATTTGCAACTGATAGAAGCGTGTAAGATCTCATGTATTATTCTTACAATAAAGATTACACCATGGAAGCCAGCTATTATACTACCTATTGTGCTCTACCAACCTGAAGGTCATGAACCAGGGATATGACTTGAGCACCTTGGTCATGATTTTGAGTTATAGAGAGTATCATAGGAGTTAAGAACCTGTTTCATATCCTACGCACGTTTACTTACCTGCAGCAACTTTGTCATACAAAGTATGATGAAGAAAAGGAATTAGAAAACACATTTGCAACAACCGAGGGAGAAAAATATATCATATAAGGCAGAAGTCGTCTTCTACAGGAATTTTATGACTGCAGGGATAAAATAGCCCATATTTAAATGACTGTATGTTTTCTTAAAGATTCCAAAGGAAAGCAACATATGGATGCTCTATGTTTAACATAATGAAAAACAAACGCTCAAACCCCACAAAATTCCATTTAAAAAAGCTGAAAACTGCACTCAGAATCAAATGCAATATGTCCAAGAAAATACAGACCTGTCATGAATATGCTCTTCTATCCAGAATTATTAAATCTACATGATGAAACCAACCTTTAGAACACATTTTTCAAGCGCAAGGAAAAATATTATATATACGTTTTCCACATTTTTGCAGGAAGCATGAGCTTGAAAAGGCTAGTTTGCGTTTCAGTCAAAAAGAGAAAACACAGATGAAAACAAGAGGAAGGTTGCGTGGAGTATAACCTCACAGTGTCTGCAATCTCTTTGTACTATACACATTATTAGTTCAAATTCAGGATGGAGTGACAGCTGCCCTGTTTGTTTCTCTTCGGTTGCAGTCAATCAGAAGCCTATAACATTAGGAATAGACAGTTTCTTCAAACATGGTGAAGGCTGGAGGTATGATTTTTGAACACAGCTGAGCAGACACAAAGCCAAAGAGCCCGAGGAACGTGCCATTCCTGGTGGTGACAGTGTGGCTGTGCCAGCAAAGCAGCCTTGGCACTTCCAAGTGACACACTAGAGCAGCCACCGCTTTTCCCAGCCTGGAATTTCAAATAATTGTATCCAATGCACCGTGCATTTGCTTAGACCTTAGGAGTCAGCATTTCTGTTAGACTGAACGGTAAAACAGCTAAAAGTAACAAGGCTCAGAAAATGTTTGGAAGCATATATCTACCACCTCAGGAAAACATCAAACTTAGGTTTAAATCCATTTCTATTCAAAAACAAACTCGATTCAGTGGGATTTATATGTCTATTTAAAGTTAAATATGAAATGAGTACAAGAAGTACAAAAGATAAATATGAAATGAATAAAAAAGTACTTTGTAAAACTCATATTGCTGCTTTGGGACCTTGGCTCTTAATGGGCTTTTCTATAGCTTAAAGCAGACCTGAGTGTAGCCACTCTGTGAGTAACGATGTACAGTCTTTTATGCAGAAAGGCTCCATAGTGCAGTTGGGGATTTGTACTTGAGAGCTGCCTTTAGGGCCAGGTCCTGCATCAGAAACTGTATCGATCCTTTACAAAGTTGCAGAACTACTGACACGTATCTACAGTTTCTTCACGTTGATAAAGGGAAAGCCTAGGAAATGTTTTTACAGGTACTCAGTTACTCTAATGGAGCAGAGGACGCATTCAAAATGTATTTGCAGCCTCCTCTGAACCAGGCATGTGCAGTTGGAAAAACCTCGTTTTCTCACTATTGAGTGTCTTTGTAGGGTAAAGACAGATGGACTTTACTATTTAGAAAAAAATCTCACAGTCCTCCAATATTAGCATATTGCTCTGGTAAAATCGTAAGAAGCATGGATGTCAGAATGTCTGATTTTGGTAATATATTAATGTAAAATAATTTTTCCAATTTAAAAAAAAAAAGATATAATTACATTTATTATGTGATATTAGTGTAATACCAGATTCTCAGGCACTGTCATAGTGAGGATTTTGTAAATACCATACGAAGAATTATAACGTAATATTAAAAAGGCAAATCAAGAGTACTAGATTATTATTTTTGTACATCATGCCTATGCTAAAGAACTGATAATATTTTTTCAGAATTCATGCTGCAGTCAGAGATTGCACAAAGTTCTCTGTTCAATAGAGCTGAATAGGACAATCAAAGTGTAAAACGGCCATGCATTCTGTAAATGGGGAGCAGAGGTGCAAAACGTATTGGGAGAGAATGGGGACATATCAGAGACTAATTTTCACAGAAATTTCCTGTTTGTAGGAAAAGCTAAGTAAATTTATATGAATATGAAGAAATTGTTGGTAGTCTCAGTCAAGTGCCTGATGGACATGTCAGTGGAAACAGCAGCTTTTCCATTCTCAGAGTCAGAGTACAAACAGCAACAGTGGCTTCCTGTGCTGCCAAGCCCTTAGAGCAGAATTTAAGTCATCCATTCTAGGGATGAGAAGTCGGTTCTCATTGCTGGCTTTACATACGCACACATAATATATTTAAAGTAAGTCTCCATTAGAAGATGGACTAGCATCTACATTTTGATATTATTTATAATATTATTATTATTTATACAGAATTGATTAGTGAACAGTCATCAGCTGGTAACGCCTCTCAGATAGCACCAGCTCCAGTCAGATCTCAGTAAGGGAGCTGGAGGTAAAACGTTGCGTATCAACGGTACCAATGCTGGGTTACTCAACCACTCTTACATAATAAATCTTACATCAGTAACATGCACAATTTATGGCAAACAAATGAGGGATTTCAGATGCTGCTCAGATTTGTATATACACCAAGAAGGAACACGGCCCATAAATAAGATTGTTTGGAAAACATTTACTGCTGTCATACTGATAATGCATTTTAAATCCTGGGGTTATCAAAAAAGTGGATTTTTTTTTCTCCATATTGTTTGACAGCTGAAATTAAACAAATCCTATTGAAGTACAAAGCTAATAGAAGGTTTACTATGTGTGTCATTAGCACCATCCATATAAGGAAACAGAAAATATGAGGTGTGGATTTTTAAAATATGATAAAATGAGAGCACCGTTAGATGCATATGAAGGTGTGACTTCAGGCCAGGCATTTTCTTATTAGAATCAAAGTGACGCTATCTTACATTAGTAAATAATCACTGTTGTGTGATTCAAGTTGACATCTTTCAAATTATTTTATCATGCCAAAAATATATATCGCATTTGAAATATGTTTTAACTGTTACACCATCTTAATAAAATATATGGCATAAAATGATTACCTTACCATATGCTGCTAAACTTCTTTATGTTCAGGCATGGTGAACCTTAAACGATCAACTTAATTTATAAGTTAGCATATTTTTTAGCCCTTGCTTTAATTTAACATTCTATTACTTATATGGATAATCTCAAAGTTCACATGCTAGATTGTTTAAATCTTGTATCAGTGCTCAGGTTCAACACAAACATTCCACTGTATTTCACTTTGCTTTCCTTTTAAAAGAAAAAAAGGGAAATTGAGTTAAATCAAAGAGATTTAGCTGTTTCTGCTCCAAAAACACAAGAAACCATAAATTCCACATGATTTCTGCATAAAGCTCGGATGACTGTGTTTTGAAAACTTAACATAATATAATTGTCAAAGATGATTAGTAAGGCAATTAGATGAACATAATATAATTTTAATCAGAAATCAGAAGCTCAGAAAGTGAAAAAAGGTTTTGGTTTGTTCCGTTAGATATGCAGCACATACATACCTTTAAGACTGTCGGTTTTGAAAGGAAAGTATATTTGGAGTGCTTGCTTTGGAATAACAGTTAGTGCTAACTTCAAATTAATGCTTAAATGTGACAAATTGTTAAGATGATTATGTTAGCAAAGTTATGCACAAAATCATGGACACTTATACAAATTCAACATAAATGCAATAATGTATTTTTTTAAAGACTGAAGTCTAAAGGCCAGCTTAGGACATGGACAAATTTAGCCCATATTTTGAGGTGACTTGTTTTTAATAATCCCCTACAATAGGTATATTATTTCAAGTTTTTCCAGAATTTATCGTAGATGCTTTAATATATGCCTTTCTCCAATACACGTTACTGTTCCCCTGTGCTTCTTGTCAGTTTATATCATTTTATCTTAGGTTGACTTTCTTCTTGTGTTTTGCCCATGATTATCTTCCATTTGTTAGTTTTTGTTAGAGAGCTGCCAGGCCAGAAATACTTCTCATCTACATAAAGGGAATTTTAAAATGCTTATTTCTTATGGCTAAACTCCTTCACATCTCCAACTTCTCTTTCTGTGTTTCTGAGAAGCAAATGCTCAAGGCAGAATATGTATGCTGCTTGTGCTGATGCAACCGTTATGAAAAAGGTGCAAATATTTTATAACTAGCTAGCTTGACAGATGTATTCACATGTGTAATTCTCCAGCCCAGTCTCGAATCCACTTACTTCAATGGCCTGGAATCAGGAACATTAAATGGTTAAAATTGGCTTTTAACTTTTTTTTTTCTTAAAGCAGTACAACTCTGTAGTGTATTAACAGATACCAAAAATGGTTACTTGCAATATAGGTATAAGCTACATACGTGCTTTTAACAGAAGAAATCTTTTCTTCGGTTGGGTTTTCCATGTGGAAAACAACTAACTTCCCTCACAGAAAATATAGATTCTCCAAAATTCAGAAAGCTACAAAAGAGAGAAACTTTTAGCAAAGTAAAACTATCTGGAAGCTTTGGGGAGAACTGAGTGATGTGATTGGCAACCTGCATTCTGTTACATTCTTTCATGTTTATGTACACTTCTATGCCTGCAGCACATAAATACTGTTTGTTAAACTTCTGTTGTTATGGCAAGTGGAAGTCACTGCAAAAAAAAATAAGCGTGACAGGCAGTATCTGAGTAAAAGTAGCCACACATAATTTTCAAAACAATTCTTTAGAAAGAAAGTAGTCTACATCTCTACTGATCAGTCATATTTTTCAAAGAAGCTCTATCTTTCTCATTGAACTACTTTTCTCTAAAGTAAATTATACCAAATGTAAATTTCTGCTGATGTTATTGATGAAGTTAGACCTGTTGCACAAGAAAACAAACAAAAAAACCCTGTGGTTTTCACTTTTGATCAAGGAAAAATACTGCTAATATTTTTCTGCAAAGAAAAATCTAAAATAAATATAGAAGCAAACGCTTATCTCTTACAAAACAGAAAGAAATTCTTCGCAAACTGTAAAAAAAAAAAAAATCCCAGGTCGTATCAAAACATTTCTAATACTGTTTGTAAATGAGCACTGGTACCTAATAACAGACACATAGGGTCAAACCATAGGTCCATCTATCTAGCCAGTATCTTGCTTCTGACAGTGGCCTAAAAGAGATGTCAAAGAAATAGTACAAGAAAATACATAAGAAACAAGCACATTTCCCTAGAATACTATCCCAGCTATCAACTATTTCTGTCTCGGAGACTTCCTAAGCAAGCATTACATGCCCAATTTCGTCCTGACCCCAGATAAACTTCTAGCATCCACAAGGGCCCGTCCTAAGGAGTAGAGCTGCAGTACACGTGGGGCAACGGTTCCTTTGTGCTTATTCTGAACATGCCACCTGCTAGATTCACTTGGTGCCCCTATTTCTTGTACTGGGAGTAAGAGAGTACAGTCTCTCCTATTCTCCCCTTCCACGCTGCTCTATATCATACTTTTGTTCAGTCTATATCACATCAGTCTATAGATTTTCTTTCTTCCATACTGGAGTCCCAGTCTACTAAGACATCCTGCATAGGGAAGCCGTTCCACACCCTTGATCACCCTCCCAACTCTTCCTTTACTCTTTTTCAGTTGTGCCTTATACGCTGCTATGAGGTGGAAGGGATGACAGCTGTCTATGGGATACAGATGCAAAAATGGATTTACGCTGGTTTGTTATACATTTTCTTCCTAATAATTCCTAATACTGAGTTTGACTCCTGAGCACAGAGATGATTGCAATCTTTGGGTTACAACTATCTGTTATAACCTTGAGATCTTGTTCTTGAGTGGTAATGGTCAGGCAGGGACCATCAATCCTATTTGTGAAGTTAGGATTGTTTTTTCCCCAGGTACATCATTTTACATTTACTGACACTGGATTTCATTTGCCATTTTATAACCCAGTCACTCAGTCTTAGGAATTTCTTTGCAGTTCTTCAGTCAGCACTAATATTAACTACTAATGACCTAGTATCATCAGGAAAATTGCCACCACATTATTCATCCCTTTTCCCAAATCATCTATATTGAGCAGAACAGGTTTCAGATCCCAGTGGAACTCCAGTATAACTTCCCATTTACTTTATTCATGTTTTTGTGATGTTTTTTAAGCAGAAAACATTTAATGAAGCCATTTCTGCTTAGAATTAAGAAGAYTTACTTTCTAAAAGCAACTAAATTTTCAACAGTTTATGTATTCAAATGCCAGTGGTTTTCTTCCTCAAAAATCTCTGGAGCCTGTTTCTGGTTTAGTGCAATGATTTCAGGTGTATCATTCCCAATTATTCCCTTGTTACTTGCATTACTTTTAGATGCTTCATATAAAAATTATGGGCTAAATAGTAAAGAAATTAAGTGTCAGGCTAGAACAATGTCACACTCCCAGTTAAGGATTTGCATGGGACCATTTTCTTAAAGAGCTGGAAGTAAAGCTACAGCATCACTAATACAAGCGCATGCATAATTTCTCTAAAAATGCACTTTCTACTGACGACATCAGACAACTAACTGACCAGCTCTGTCAATGGCTGGGTACTATCACAAAATTTTTGTCACTGAAAAACCTTTGTGTTTCTCTAGGCTCAAACAGGTGAGTAATTGTTGGGACTACTGCTCTAGTAAAGTACCTACCAAATGCCATGGTTTATTATTCAGCATCCAAAACGTACTATGTAAATTCAGCATACAGACATCCTATGCATTACAGCAGCTGTAACTTGAACTGGTAGTATTGTGGTCAGTATACAGTAGCCACATCAGGTGTCTCAAAAGACAGTGAGCTGCCTTCTGGCCATGCCTGTAGGATCCTGTCTTGGATAACGTTTCCCTTTAAATCTCATATGAAGGGAAAATAAATTACAGAATGGGGCCAGTCAAAGAGTTTTTTTTTTTTTAATTTTTGCCATATATTTCTGCCATTATACTTTAAAACATTTTAGAAGTGTCACAGGTTTCTGCCAAATGACGTCTTTATGCTCTATTTGTCTTTCTTTTGTAGTGGAATACATTGTATAACTTGCATATAACTTCCAAACAGGGAGCTAATACTAGCATTATGTAAAAAATAATAACATATACATAACACAAGCAAATATGTATGACATGGCATCTACTTTCTTGACCAATACGATAACAAAAATCTGAATAAGCAATGCTGATATGTCAGAAGAAAACTGTGGCTTTTCCAGTTCAAATTCTTGAAGATCCTAAAAAAATAAAAAGAGGAAAGAAAATAATTTATTATGAAGCAACTAGATATGGGTAAAGAAAAAGTTTAATTACATCTAAGCATATTTGCAGTGATTCATGATGGCTATTTACATCAAATGATTTTTTAAATATTAAATATTAAGTCCATTTAAATGTAATAACTTGTATGGCAAATTTTCATCTTTATTTCAGAGCCCTGCTATTTTAAAATTTGTCATTAGAGCTAATAAGAAATGATATTGAAACTACTCCGTACATTTAAATGAAGCATAAATCAATTATTGAAGCAAGGAATTTTTTCATCATTGTAATGATTATTGGAATAAATTTAATCTTGAGATGTTTCATAATGAAATCTGCAATAGTAAAAAAATTACATGGACTTAATTTTTACTATGTGCTATTTAAAAGTGTTTCTCATTGGTGAAACATTTCGGGGAATATACAAAACCCACAGAGTTTCCTAGACAATGAAATATAAAACCTAGGCTAAGTTGCCCTAACATGCTGGAATTCTATATCTGATTTTTCATCAGGCAGTGGTATTGATTACTTCTTTTACTTCTTTCTCTATCCTGCAGCCTTCAGAAAGAACTGCAGAGAACCAAAGTGGCTATAATCAGGTTTCTGATATGAACAGATAAAAGTGCATAAAGCTTGGAAAATTTAAAGGTGTGAAACACTTACACTTCTCTGAGTCTCATTTAGTAGAAAATGAGAATAGCTGTGATATGACAGCAACAATGTCTGACCAGTGTGTTGCTGTGAGAAGGGCAGTACGGTGGATGCAAATGAGGTGCCCGGTGACCATTTCATTATTCCCAGTTTGTTGTAACCAGCCAGGAGGAGCTGTTTGGTCAGAAGAGTTAACGGCTGCACTTTGACAAACAATGAGGACAGGGCCAGTCACTGATAAAAATGCCCCCAAGTGTGCTGAGGAGGTTATTATGGCATCATCCCTCATCACCTCTGCTCCTCTAACAATGCTGGCCTCATCTGCCTCTCACTGAAATGTCTCTGCACCTTCTTCCCCTTAGGCACAGAGCGCTCTTCCCAAACTGGTCTGCACGTCCACTACCTTCTTGTCCTTCAAATCTCTCCTAACGCACACCTCTGTCACAGTACCTCTCTGGAATCTGCCAACTGCTAATGGAGTTTGTTCAGAGGAAGATGGGAGTAGCCGACAGGTACTTTGTCCATTTCTGATAGGGACGCATATACGTATTTAAGAACCGGGCTGCAGGGTCCCAAGCACTTCAGATTATTACTTGCCTTGGAATCATTCAGCTGTGCTCTGTGAATTTGCATTGCACCTGTTCCTCGTTCAAAGTCTGTGGCCCTTTTTCCAAAAACGTGGTACAGAATGGTTGTTTTTCTATGAACTTTCAAACTGGAGTGTCATAGGCATTAAAAGTAGCAGTGACTGCAAATGACACTGCACGACTTGCCCCTATAGAGGTGACATCATTCCAAATCATCTTTCTACCCTGCAATGACTTTTCCACCACCAAGACTTCCGTTGCAGGGATGAGATTGGACTCATCTTCTACTGGTTAACAGCACGACRAACAATTAGCATCCACATACGTTATTCATAAGGTGAAAGGCTTAATATCAGCTTTAATAGCTAAGGGTTTTTTTCTTTTTTGTTTTCTTCTGAAGAGAACACTGTCTATAACTGTAGTTATACCCTTAATAAGACTATCTGACTTCTTTCAAGCTGGGTTGGTTTTTTGGGTTTCTTTTGGTAGAGTAAAATATTTGTTGTTGTATATAACCATGTGTGCACATAAGAACATTAAGACATGTATGTTTGGGATACTGCATATTTATTTAATGATAAATGCTAAAACAGAGTCACTTATCCTCTATAAACAGAATTCTGTAGAACAATTTTTTTTAATGTTACTTAGTGATTTTTTTGTAAATACATCGTTCTTCACTGCATTGTCAACATGTTTTGTAAATAAGCGTATACAACTACAGTAGAAAGACACAAACAAAGTGCAGATGAATATTCATAGCCACCTTAGCTCTACTGTTCACAGGAAGCTCACAGAAGCACAATGATGCAATAAGGAAACCAAAATCCTTTCTGTCAAACACAAATATAATGTGGACCGACCCTATGATCCTGACACAGGAAAAATGTCTGGTTTTAGTAGGGATGGTTTGCTTGGAGAAAATTTAGAGGAATAAGGCCTAGGTTATAGCAATACTAAAAACATAAAACAAAATTTCTCTCAGCTTCTGTGGAACCAGGATTTATCTACTACAATCTTACGCTTCTCATTTTCTTCTATCTCATAAATGGAAGCAGTTTGTAATTTTAGAGTTTTAATCTTGTTTCCTTAAGAAAAAATGGTGATCTGATTATCCTCTGTATCAATGTCTGTTTCTTTCAACCATATATGATTTTTAACTTAGTTTGATCAAATTTTAACCAAACTTGACACATGTTGTGTAAATACTTAGCTAGGTAAAGTGCCTTGCCTGAGGGAAACCTAACATACTTAGTCTTGACAGATGCAGGAAACAGAGGATGAAGCCATTGCAAACCAGTTTCATTACTTTCCTGCCATCAGAGTTACATCTTTTTTGAAAGGCGCAGATCTATTAGACTGAGCAGTGCTAGGGAATCACTAAGACATGATTTCTAAGTTGGACTGTAGTAATTTGATCTATGATGAAAGAAACTTCTGTACTTTGCATTTGTTTTCATTGATTTGAATTAAAATGTAAAAAGACAGTTGTACCTAGGTGACTGGTCCCTTCTTTGTACTGGCATGCATTCTGATTCCCAAGTTTATTTTAAAAAAAGGGTGTGTTTGTTGATTGTCTGCCCCATGTCTCCATTTGTTGTGTAAAAAAAAAAAAAATTAAGACCCTTTTAGTTTATTCAGTCCACTCCCTACTAATGCTGGATTGCTTCAGCCAACATCATCACAAGGACCATGTATTATATCCTTTCGAACACTCTGAGCAATGGTGTCCCCATTTTTCCTCTTTATACCACTATTAGAAAACCCTGTTTTAATCTTACTAACACTATGTTAAAGGAAATAAAAGGCTAAGTATACATAACCCTTTTAAACAGTCCTCTCTGCACTGGTAAAATAAAACTTTACTTTTAATAGGTGCACAAGAGTCAGGGCACTGAATTCCAACAAGTATCTTCTAGCTTTGCTTTTTTAATTCCTTGTTTAAAGACAGAATGCTTTTTTAACTCCCCCATGGGGAAAATGTCTCCTAGAAGACAACAGAAAGAACCTGGAGGATAATGTTGCCAACAGCATGTCAGAGATGATTATTGCAAAAGAAAAGAGAACCTCCTGTTTTGACATTGGGCAGCCAGTAGAGGAGAGTGGAAAGAAGCTACAAAAAATTGCTTACATATATAACTCAGATCCAAACTGTATAATTGTTAGTCAGTATTCTTCTCTTCTTTGAAAGCATGCTCAAAAAAAATCACTCTGCTTTTGACTAGATCTTGTCCAGTGTAAGACAGAGTGGTATGTCAACATGACAAATGGAAAGACAGCTACAAATGGCTAAATCAAAAATGTCTGTGGTGTATATAAGCTACCCAATCAAAAGAGATGAAATTGCAGGTCTGATGGTCCTGGGTCACTGTCACTGTCCAAGCATTTGTTTACAGCTAAGATTTAAAATTAATAGAATGCTTATTAATAAAAAGTCATAATTTACATAATATGCCTTGAAAGATATCCTTGGCCCAAAAGGGGGAAAAAAATGAGGAAGAAGATGGGAAATCCTCTATTAAATTATTAAAATCCAAAAGAGAAATGAAAATGAAAAAGAAAATCTTTTTACCCTACATAAACTTACCACATCTATGAATTTCTCACTCCAATTTACCATGCAGTTACCATGGAATTCCCTCAAAAAGATTAAAGAGGGTATCTTCACAGTAATACTTCCCTACATAACAATGATTTTACCTTTTTATTTACAGATATCTTTTCTAACATACAGCTAACAAATTCTAAATCCAATCTTAATCACTGTATTACAGAAGCTGGGATTAATTAGCCAATACACAAACAAGTGGACAGTTGTGATACAGTAAGGTTGCAGTCAGTATTTTTATAACTGTTACCTAACTTCTGCTACATTTACATTATAATTAGCTGCATGGCTAGATTGCCCAAGAAAGTTCTAACTGATCTGAACTTAGATAAAGATAGATAAATTAGTCTTTCTTAATGTGACCTGTTTACATCTTGTTTGTGTATACTGAAGCCCCTATTTTCACATCTCTGCTACTTTGTTAGTAGCACAGGTCAACCCTAACTCCAGCTGCTTCCACTGGGATGGCCTGTGAGGGTGTCATGGGTAACTTTAGTTGCTTAAGAAGTGAGCAGAAGCAGAATYCTTGATCTACAAATACATTTGACTTCAGGGAACTTAATTAAATGTTCCCTACTCATGCCCCTATAGTCTCCTAATCTGTATGGTTCAGGTTAGTTTCAAGGAGCATTTTCATAAATTGTTTATAAATAGTTGGCCAAATCTTTGCCACTAGGTTTTACAGCCTTTCCTCTGCTACTCTATGAAAGATATTGTTAGGACCTGTCACTATCTCCTGTAAAGAGGAAGCATTTCTGTGCAACTTTTCAGGAAGCAAAGCAAATAATGTGGCTATCTTACAACCTGCACTATCTTTTCTATGAAATTTATGGAAACATAAGAATTCATAATAAAAAGAAAAATAAAGGCTGATGGAAAACTGAATGTAGAAACACTAATCAGATTTGCTGTCCTTACTCAAATAGACCAGTCAGTGGAGTAAAGAGGAGCTTTATCTCATTAAGGAAGGCAAACCTCCAGACTGGACATCTGCATTGCTGTATCATGTAACCAGTTTATAAAGTTATGTGAACCAACCATCTCATTACCGTAAGTTGCAAAACACTTAATTTATTCATACAAAATTGAGTGTTCTATTTTACAAAGTGTTAATCCAGAGGGATCAGAAAATTATTCTAATAGTGAAACATTTAAGTATTAAGTACTGTATATTTTATTGATTTACATGACAGGTGAAAATATATCTCAGTTATAAGGCTGTCAGAATAAAAGAACCTCCCACAATTTCAATCTAATATACATTTGGGGGTGGAGAGGTTGATATTTATGCAAAGAACAACAATTTAACCTTTGAACATTACATTTTGCCTAACTTTCAGAGGCCGTTTCACTGACTTACCTCTGTATTTCTATAAAAACTAGAAAAGGACTTTCATTGAGTAAAAAGGAGAGGTAAAACTGACATTGCAGTTAAGCCTGGACCCACTTTTTCTTTCCCCCCCACTACAAGAGCAGCTAGAACTACAATTCACTTCATGTTTTCTGCTCCACGGGAAAATTGATCTAATGCACCCATTCCAGTTATTGCTACTAAACCAAGGTCCTAGCTAGTCTTTTTCCATGAAAGCTGATTCTGAGTCCCTTCCAACATCAACCATTCTGTGATTCTGTGAAAGCTACTTCAACTGACAGTTCCTCAAGTCTAGAGCCAAAAAACTAACACTAAGCACCTGATCCCAAATGATGAGCGTGATTTCATTGCCTTCTTTAGGCTCTGGATTACAGTGAGGTGCACTTAATTATGATGCAATGTATTTATGGTAATGTAGCTATACTCTTTGTTGCTGGGGTCAAGGGAATACTATTCTCATAGCCTTTGCACAAAGGCAAAATACGTTAGAGAAAGATCTGACATTAGGTCATTTGTGTATATAAGTTTGCACTGATTATGAAGGAGCATTCATTTAAAATGTGATATCTTACTAAAATGTTACAATGCTTTCCAAGGTTTTACTCATATATTCTAAAATATGTAAGGTGTAAAATATTTCCTATGTTGTTGACCTAACTCCGAACAGGACAAAGTGCTCAAAGTCTTTAAAGCTTCCTCTTACAAGATAGTGCTGTGTTCTTCCCCTTCCCCCCAGCTCTGCCATGGGCACCCGTTCCCTTTACTCAGACACCATAATGCAGTAAAAGCGGATGGCTTCATAGTGAAAGTAACGAATCGGAAATATGCAAAGCATGCACCGTTCAAGCTCTGGTTTGTGAATAATTACAAATCAGAAACAAAATCAAATCCCTCGGTGAACAATCCAGACACTGAAAAAAAAAAAAAAGACTGAAATTCATCAGCTAAATTTTTTTTCATACAAGCAGTTCACCCAGCTCTATTAAAGCTGCTGGAGAAATCTCTTAGAAGAAACCCATCAAGCACTTCAAGTGTGTTATTGTCACTCTGGGCTCAGAGAGTCTTTTTCTGTGTCATTGCACTGGTCCCACTCAGATGAAACAAGCAAATACAGAAATATTGGCAGCTTTCATACTTGCTTTTTGTCCCAAGCCCGCCGGGTGAACAGCACTGAATTTCCATGTTTGTAAGCTTTTCCAAATGAGCCTAAAGGATCTTGCTCATAAAGGTTGAAATATCTGGCAAATAGTAACAGCCCTGGATCGTAGCTTATAATTAGAATTGCTTGAGACAGTTCAAAAACATCAAGCCAGAACCATTGACAAATCCCTCCATTTCAAATAAGACCCCTTTACATAATGAGAGATCCCACGTTTAAAAGTTCATATCCAGCAAAATATTGTTAGGCAGAATTTTCTTTTCAAATTATAAGCCCAGGACTCCAGTCACAAATTACAGTTCATTTTGGGTCATCTGTGAAAGAGACAGCTTTTCTGGACAAGTAAGCTGGGAATGACTACATTTTACAGACCTCAGCATTGTGCATGTAAGTATGTCACAGAGGAAAATTGGGTTGGGTAGAATAGAAACAGGATGAATGTAAAAAGAGGAATAACGTGATAAAGCTGGACCAACAGAACCTGAATCAAGGAAATCAGAGAGGGAGGACTGCGTTCAGAATTAAAAAAAAACCCAAAACACAAAAACCAAACAGATTTGGGAATATTAATTAAACCGAGGGACAGGGACAAAAATTATGGAGGAGCTGCTGAGATTTGAGAATGTAAGGAGGAATTTAGGAAAAAAAACCACTGAAAAAAATTTTATTTGGTTTGTCTTGAAACATTATTTTTGACTATGAAGCTCTAAGAAGCAAAATTGCCATAGAACAGTAAGGTTTACAGTCTTCTCCCATATGGTCATCCAGTTTCAGTTTAGTGCAACTAAATTTAAAGCTAAAATGTTTTAACTAATACATTTTAGCTATAAAATTTGTTTCCTGAGTTTGTTCCACCAAAAGGAAAAAGACATAAGCATATATATGACCTTCTACCTTTGCTATTACATCAACACAGATGATTACTAGCTCTGGGAGCAAAAACATTTCTTTATCCAAACAGAGCTAAACAGAGAAATTGTGCAACTCAGATGTAACAATATCCTCATATGCCTTATGAGGATCAAACACTAAGGAGAAGTATGAAACCCATTGACACAGAGGTAACAGAAACCTCCCTAGGTTTGAAAGATTTCTCTGATTTGTGTCTCGTTTCTTGAGACTGGAAAATTCAGAAGGTTTTGTATGATTTCTTGTAATGTACTCCTTTAGCTGAACTAGAAATATCATTTTTGCTACTGTTTGTTCTATTTGCTTTACAGAATGATCTGGGATGTATAAATACATGAAAATGGACAGATAACAGAAAACAGAATGAAATTACCATTTCAGCCTCCAAAAATAAGATCTCTCCCAGTCACTTTGTGTTTTACTGAAACCTCTTCATTTATTGCTATAGAATTTGAGGTTGGATTCTAGAATAAATGAATATACAAAGGCTCTTTCAAGGCAGACTGCTTAATCACATTATCAAGGTCAGTAATGAAAGATTTCAATACATATCAATGCCTCATTTACCTTTTTGCTACATAGTCTTCATAAATGCCTGTACTAGTCCTAACTACTTTCCTGTTTGCTTGTGGGACTGTGAAAGAGAAAAGATAGATTCCCATTTGTATTTTTTAAACCATCTCATAACATAATTGTAATACTTTGTATACTTATATAATTTGCTAATAGATACAGTCAACTCATTAATATTTACAGTGATAAACAGGAAAAGTATATAATCTGTGTTATTCACTATTTTCAAATCATGAGGAAAAAAAAGTTCCAAGAAGCAACACTGCCACTGCTAGCCATGGAGTTCATGGTATCTAGAGTAAAATTCATTCGTGTCGAATATCTGAAGCTATCAGAGTGCACAAAGACCTTGGAAGCACTTGTTTAGAACAGACTCCATACTTTCTATTGATGTTCTAATGCCTCATTTACCCCTGTAAGATGCTTTGTGAATTCATGCAACTTTAGGCTCTGCTAGGCTTATTTCCTGAGCTGTGCTTGTAATCATCTCTAGCTTTCTCAGAGAAGACAGAGGAGACTCTGATGARGGACTATATCCAATTTGATGGCATGCCTGTTGCTTTGTTTACAGCAATAGTTGTTAGCAAGCTGCGATACATGCACTTAGGGGACTGGATAGCTCCGTGTACTTGTAATGCAGCAGTGTGCTGGTTTTGGCTGGGATAGAGTTAATCTTCTTCGTAGTAGCTAGTATGGGGCTACGCTGTGGATTTGTGCTGAAAACAGTGTGGATAATACAGGGATGTTTTTGTTACTGCTGAGCAGTGCTTACACAGAGCCAAGGCCTTTTCTGCTTCTCACACCACCCCACCAGCGAGTAGGCTGGGGGTGCACAAGGAGTTGGGAGGGGACACAGCTGGGACAGCTGACCCCAACTGACCAAAGGGATATTCCATACCATATGACGTCATGCTCAGCATATAAAGCTGGGGGAAGAAGATGGAAGGGGGGAACGTTTGGAGTGATGGCATTTGTCTTCCCAAGTAACCGTTACGTGTGATGGAGCCCTGCTTTCCTGGAGATGGCTGAASACCTGCCTGCCGATGGGAAGTCGTGAATGAATTCCTTGTTTTGCTTTGTTTGCGTGTGCGTCTTTTGCTTTACCTATTAAACTGCCTTTATCTCAACCCGTGAGTTTTCTCACTTTTACCCTTCTGATTCTCTCCCCCACCAGGGGGGAAGGAGCGAGCGGCTGTGTGGTGCTTAGTTGCTGGCTGCAGTTAAACCATGACAAGGGGGAAAAAGCCAAGGGGGAGATAGATTTTCTCTTCTCAGCAACAGACATGGTGGCGCTAACACTAGAAGTTGAAACCATCTTAAGGTTCAGTGGGCCATCAAACTGGACCACTGATCTCATTTCCTGCGAAACATTTTCCCCAAATGCCTAATGGTTTTATCATCATTCATTTTTAAAAAAATTAGTTAGCCATGAAAGAGCCTAAATCCTTCCCTGAAAGAGAATAAAATCTAAGGGAATGGGGTTTTAAAACGCTTACCTATCTTCTGAAAACGTTGCTGATGCCTAAGAATCAAGAAAAAGTTTATTGTGAAAACCCACTATAATAGCTGCATAAACTTCAAACAGGTACCTTGGTAGGAATGTAGAAAGATCAAGTCATGACTATAGCTGAAAAGCTGGACAACTTTTCAATTATCAAAGGTGATAACACCTTTGTCCAAGAAATAACACTGCCACCACTAGCCATGGTGATAGTAGTCTTGTGGGGGAACAATGAAGAGAAATCTCATGTCACTTCTGGTCAAGTACCTTTCTTTTTAGGCTAGCAATTTTCTGGACAGTTTATACTCTTGGATAAAGAGTAAATAAAACAACTCCCAGTCCCTCAGAATGAAACCTCCTATTTGTGGATATTGTCTTCTCTGATCTATTCTCAGGTGCTTAGAGAAGAAATATCAGTTCCTCCTCCTGAATGGAGAGTTGCATTTCATGTTAGCTGTATAATATATGAGATCTCTGAATTTTATTTTTCTGCAAATTCATGCACATCTTTCTGTCATTCCAGATAATATTTAAGCACAGTAAGGCTTTCACTGAGTTGAAACTTTTATTTCAGTTGAGCTATAAAATGAATCTCTAGCTCATTGGGACTTATTCTTCTCATGTTCTGTTGGAAAATATCTGCCCATAACAATGTCTGAATGGCAACAATTTGTATGTCCCACTCAAAGAAGTCCAGCAGCGAATATAGTTAGAATGGAATTAATAAATACAATCATATTTTGGCAGTTGTCCAAGTGTAGCATATTATAGTTGCTACTCTTGGTGGCACGCACAATGAAATGTTGGAAACAAAATTTAATATGTATAAAATAGAGTGTGAAGCTACTTGCTGTTATATATCTCCCATAATACATTAGGAAACATGAGCTTTTTAAAACCTCTAAATGAATTCTTTAAAAGACTGCTTTGGTTTTTGATAATGTGTAATAGTAAAACTAATAGTAATACTTATCACATCATGCAAGGATCTTGAAGTGCTTTACAAAAGAAAATAAGTACCATTATCCCCATGTTACATGGAGAAACTGAGGTATGGACAGGGCGTGTTAATACCCCATGGCAATAAGTAAGTCAGTAGCACAAGAATATAACCTGTGCCTCTTAAACTTTATGCCCATCTTCTTCTTGCTGAGTAACATTGCCTCCAAAATTTTTTCTAAGCAATCCATAGTTTTTAATACATTAGTTGGCACTATGAGTGTTTGCAAAACACTGTTGGACCACTGTCCAGTCACTCGCTGCTTGCAGCCTCTGTCCTAATCCCCATGTAATCCCTTCAACCATGACTCCCTCATCCAATGTATCATATTCACAAGCTACTGAAAATAATATTATAGAAGCATAGACCTGTAAAAGACATCATACTGTGAATCTGCTATTACTGTGAAATCATGGAACTTTTCACATGAAACAAAAGCTCATGGTGATTCCTACAGTTAGTAGAGGGCTTTCTCATTGATAGTGTTGAATGAGAAGGACATCTGAGGTGGCACAAAGCATAGAGGGATAATTTATACAGGAGCAATGCAGAAACTCTCATAACACAATCACAGTGATTAGCTTTTTCAAACATAATTCTAAGAACCAAATCATGCAGAGAAATGCTTTGTTAACACCTCTGCAGAACAGGAAAGAATTAAAATTTCATCTGAAAAAGATTTTCATCCCCTTAAGAAACTTCAATATACCTTTCCTGGAAAGCTTAGGTAAATAGCAATGCTGTCACTGACAATATCATAAATAGAGACATGAGAAAGAGTCATTTCACTGTGTGATAGCTAACAGATAAACATACTGGCTTGTGGTCTTCTGGATTTTAAATTCTACTGAGAAATAATATCCACATATTATCTTTATACGGTAGTAGATAAATTCTCCTCTGATTCAGATAGGAAATTTCTCTGCATAATTACACAGAGTTTTAACACCACTTAGAATATTGCTTCTTATTAGCTTCTTATTATCTTTTCAATCAGATTCATGGCCAGAAAAATGACTAGAGCTGCCATTTCAAATCATAAAGAAGTCAGGGGTGGTTTTAAAGTTGGAGATCTTGAAAGATCTGTTTGTTTGGTTTTTCTTAATAGCTATCTCTGAGTAGTTTTTTGAACATTCTGATTAGAACTAGAACACGTCAGATTTCAAATTGCAAATACCGTTTCACACACTTTTAAAATAAAAGTTCACATTTAAATGGTTTAATCAGTAAATATATCACCTTGTAGGTATAAGAGAACTTACAGCACAACTTGTCTATCAGACAGTTTGACAATATTAGTGACTGTGCAAAATTAAGCAGCTTAGATAATTTCATAATTAATCTAAGGGCCTATTTCCTTCTTTCAAATATAGGTCATTACAGCCATCAGGTAATCATAGCACCATGCAAATTATTTCATGATCTCATGGAATGAGCCCTTTCTCATAGTTTTCAAATGAAGAGCCTGGGCAGCAAATTTTGAGAGAGGAATATTCTAGGGATGTATCACTGTATGCTTGCCCTGCTCTTGTACTCTTTACTGCACATCTACTCTTGGCCACTGCCTCATACAGGATATTAGGATGGACAGACCTTTGATATGATCTGGCACTGCTGTTCTTATTAGAGAACATTATAATAAAGTGAGCAAATTGTTAAGCAACATCAATTCTGGTCTCTCTGTTGACGATACCAAGAACTGAACAGACGAGAACTGAACTGCTAAAAGTTTGTTCGCTCTATATATGGCTTGAAACATACTGGGAGGAGAGGTAGCTAACATATGCTCTACCATTATCAACACTTTTCTTGTCCTGTGAAAAAATCAAGCTTTCAAACTGTCATTTTGCAAGAACATCAAATACATGCACTTTCACACTGAAGAGGGAAATTTCAGCAGAAGTACTTGGAATTAGTTCTTTCTTTTGTGAGATTGTTTGCGTACATATACAGTAACTATAGCTTTGTAATGCTATAAACAACTGGCATAATATAAAGTAATGAACATTCCCAAAACAGAAACATCAATCTACTTTCAAACTAACCCACATAAAAAAGGTAACTAGACAGCCTGGCAATGCACCTGAAAGTCAATAATGTCAGGCTGTGTCCTACTATTAAGAAAAAAAAAAAAAAAAAAATCAGAGATAAGGGTAGAATGCTCTTCATCAGCCCTGCAACTGCAAATGCAAAGACAATTAGCTCCAACAACTCAAATGCCCTCAGCTTTCGCACTGAAGTCTGAGAAAAGTTGGTTCCTACTCAAGAAAGACCCAGGGTTGGAGCTACAAAAGTGTTCTGAGCTGGAGCACAGGTCCAGCGGCGATGCTGCGAGGAACATATGCAGAATCCTCTGTCATTACTCCAGGAAATGACAAGGTTTTGGCATCATAATTTAACATTGCAATGTGGTCTCAATCATTTTATATAACATTGTTTTACCATTGTCTTGACATAGTAAAGTGGTCTCCATAGACTTACATTGGCATAATTTTGCCATCGTCTTGACACTGTAATATGGTCTCTATAGACTTGAATTGAATTTTTGTCATTGCCTTGAAATTGTAATGTCCTCTTCCCAGGCTTGTCTTCATAAGCACATCCTCACCATGTGCTTGTATTATCTCATCTTCATTCTGAAACCACTTTTATTTCCTATTAAACTTTGAAAAAGATACTGTTTGAAAGCTAATCCTTGCATGTTATCAGTGACTATTTTAAAACTCCTGCCTATCATTGTTTTACAGGATTTGAAAGAATTCCTCAAATCAGAAGTTATTCCAAGAAAATCCAAACACTGGTAAAATGCTGAAAGTACATGCAAATACGCTAGGAATGTGTATCTTTTATGTTCAATATTATCTGGCTTTTAAGAACTTCTTAGGTTAGGCCAGATCACAACAGTTTTGATTCTGTATTCTCTACTCTGTAGGACTGCTGAGAACACTTGACAAAATTGCATAAATTGGTTAACCTAAGTATGCTTCAGGAAAACACTGAATCTTTGCAGCTCAAAATCACTTCAATCCTCTGTTTAGTACGAATGAGTCACCAAGCGTTTTCTGTCTCATGTTGGATAAACCTGTTCAGGACACTTTCTATCTGGGGACTGGTCCCTCTTCTTGATAAAAAAATACCAAACAACATAACCATTCAGCTTTACTTCCTCTATAAAGAAGCCCAAATTGAAAGTATTTTCCTTCCTTCATGAAGAGGACAGCAACATTTCACATGTAAATACTTGCTGATTTTTTCCTCATTTTAACAAATGCCATTAGAGTCTTGTTTCTTACAGTATCAAACATACAGTAAAATAATACTGTAAAGAAGAACCAGGACTCAACATTTGCAGAATACTTACAGGTAAGTGATGCTTACTACTAAATTAGGAAATTCTTGGCTTGTTTGGCTGATGTAAGGTATGATTTCTAAAGGAACTGGGCATTTTCCTTACACTGCTTATAGAATATAAGGCAAACTGATTTATATATTGGGCAGTCTAGAGAAACTCATTTGTAATCAGTTAGTCAACTAGCCTGTTAGTCAACATACTGGTATATACCTCTTCCTCACTGTGCTCTAAAACCTGTCCTTACAGAAATGTAGGGAGCTTTTCACTGGACTCCAGCTGAAAGAAGCATCTTTAACATGATAAAGTATAACATTTTTAGGAACATTAAGCTCAGCATAATATTTATACAATGTTTTCCCTCAAAGATGCAGGTGAAATTGTTCTTGCTTTACTAGTAACAAACTGCAGGCATAGAAGAGTGAAGTTAATTTTAATGATGTATGAAATGATTAATGTCATCAGAAATAAAGAGACTATGCATGAAAATTTGGAATGCAGAAATAATACAACAGAATACTGAAATTCACAAGTTGATAGTGTATCTTAATTAGAATTGAAAAGTAATAAGGTGGCACCCTTGTGTTACAGAGGGTGAGATTCATATGCCTAAACATAGGTGTTTACAGTTAGCCAGAGATGCTTGGGTGCCCTGCCTGTCCTACACACTCCAGAAGGGTGCAGACTTCCTGCAGGTCCTATCTTACATCTGTCAGCTCTTGCAGATGCCTTGTGATATCCCAGGGCACTTCAAATGGCCCCAGACACCTGTGTTTCTGCATCTAAATCACATCCTGGAATCTAAATTAAATTTAGAACTTATTTGGGCTTTCACTGACTTATGTCAGTGAAGTGAAAACAGCAGGAGTAATGTTAATGGGCTTTTGATAACATGTAAATGCTGCTTATGGCAAGCACAGTTTATGCAATTTGCCTACTAAGGGTGGTGCGAGATTTTTTTAACAGAACTTCAAAATAAAGGTTAATAAAAGAAAATAGTTGGAAATGATAAAAGAGAATGCATGTCAGAACTTACAGAAAAAGCAGTCAGGACAACTTTAATAATAATTTTCATGTTCTTTTAAAAACCTCAATAGTACAGCAATAATCTGACCTAAAAACTGTTCTTTCTCTCAGAATTAACATTCACTTTCCTTTGTATCAAAATAGTATTTGTCATAATGAGATGCAAAGTAACTGAATGCTATGTAACACAACATGACACAATACAGTTAACAGAATACATTTAAAGAACAACACTCATTCTCAAATCAGATAGCCACCGTCATTTCAGAGAACAGGTATCTAATTACAAGTATGTGTGTGGACTCACGCAGAGCAGACAATGAGATGTCTTGGCTACTTGCAAACCAGCAGATACGGTGGTTCACTGGGTATCCAGATTATTTGAGGGCAGTTTGTCACATCTCTAGATATTTCTTTAATGAGTTCTTTTTGCATTTACCAAGCTCCATGTTCGTTGTTTTGTAAAAATTCTATTTGTTCAATTTTAGTCTAATATTGTTGAGGTTTTCCAAGCAAAATTAGCTAGCTTCTGGGGAAAAAATATATATAAATTTAGCTTTGCAAAGATTTTCTATGGACAAATTAGACCAATAGCAGTAAATTTACGGTGTTGAATTGATACTTCATAACAAGAAAGATGACCGGAATTATCCACTTAGTTCAAGTAGTGGCAAAATAGGACACCAGAGAGAAATTTATGGTAGTTTCTACAATACCTATTATCCTATTTAGGCCCTGATCCTATAATTGGGTTTGCCCAAGTGGATCTGATTGCAGGACAAGGGCTATATATCGTATGCTCTTCAGGGTACAGGCAATCAGGATTTTTTTTTTGCTATTTGGGGTTTTTTTTGCATTATAGGTGAGGCCTAGAGCAAAGTAGATGCTACTGCCAACAAAAGATAAAATATTGAAATAAGTCAATAAAAAGATTTTCCTCTTTTCACTGTGTAATGAAGGTCTGTAGATATATTGCATCAGCATGGACTATGAAAATAAGAAGACATTGAAAGATACACAGTGTATCCAAAGAATTTGGGACTTTATTTCAGTCCATGGTAGAAATAGAGAGGGATTCTTGCCTTCTTAATAATAACCACAGTTTAATACTGATTTATCAAAGCATCTCTCTGAAATTTCAACAGGGCAGGCCAGAATCTCTGACTGTAAATAGTAATATTTAATATCTCACACTTCTATAAGACTTTTCAACCAAGAATGTTAAACTGCTTTACAAATATTAATTAAGGCTTAATTAAGCAATTAATCAACTGTGTCATATTACTTTATAATTATGATTTATATTGCTCCCAGTGTGTGGTAGGCAATTTACAGATATATGAATGAATCTTGTCCTGAAATGTAGAAATTTAGATAATGTGGTCTTTCCTTGTTAATCACGACCCACAGATATCAAATATTTCTCTCTTGTCTTCATCTTTGAACTCTGTACTATCGCTGTCATAAATCAAGAGCGAGCATCTAGCTACCTCTGTGTGGGGCAAGGTCCTATCCATGAAGATTTTTGTGGTGGGTTCCTTTCAAGCAGGAGAAAGCCATGGGTGTCTCCCGTATTTCATCTTTCCCTCTCTCCTAGTTTATATCTTGTATGGAGGTCTGAAGCTAGAGTGGGTTGCAGTGCCTGTGGCTATGCAATCCAGGCTTTTACAGCTTTTCTGGGATCTTTTTGTCCTGTGAAACCTTGGGAAATAATAATCTAGGGAATGCTATACACCACAGGCATAATGTAAAAACGGTTCCAAGACAAATGGGTTAACAGTGTTGCAGTGTGACTGGCTCTGCCCAATAACATATCTACCATTCAGCAGTGTAAAGTCCCTATCTCTGCAAAGGGCTACCAACCTAATTTAACAGCACTGTGGAAATAGCTACATTTTTCCAAGGAATGCTTCGTAAGGAATGGCCTTCCACAGCTTCCCTCTTCGGCAGTCACTGAGAAATACTGCTGGCTTCATTTTTGTAAACTGGTGAGTCTATTGCACAAAAGTAAGAACAAAACACTGCTCAAATACTATTGATTCTTTCTACAGTTGATTAAATAATATAAATCAAAGCACACTCACGTGAATACACTGCCTGGGATTAAGGAACGGAATTAATTTTATGCAATATTCACAACAAATAATTTGGTCAGTTCTATTCACAAGTTGTATTTTTTGAAGAGATAGTACAGAAAACTTTTTCCTCTAATCTACATAAGCACCAAGTGACTCAAACTGACTGCTCAGTGTCCTAGAAATGCGCAGTTCACAGTGCACATGTCCAGAGGTGCAATGCATGAGTGGGGTCACAGCCGCATTGACAACACCGCAGCTGTCCTTCTGTGCATGCCTGAAAAGTGCCTCCCACTACTGAAGGTTGATAGGTCTTTTTCTCATTATTTGTTTCCATGGGATCACAACTGTTCTTCAGATACTACTAATCCAATAAAAGAGGTCTTCTCAGAGCTATGAAGACTGGCTTAATGGAGACAGAATTTGACTGGGACCAGGAAGAAAGGTTCACTTCCTCAGTCGGCTTAGCCTTCTACAATCGTCAGCCTGCTATTGCTTAATATTCATCAAATATTAAGCTTTTGCTTTTATTTATCAAATATTATTATTTATTAAATATTAAGCTTTTGCTTAATATTTATCAAAGCACAGCCCTACAAGCCACTGCCAGGATGTCATGAAAATAGAATCCATTTGTGATTGTGAAGCTTTCCCCTATTACCATAGTGTTGAAGGTCACACGAGTGAAACAAATTGAAAGGCCATTTCTTCTAATCAGTATGCTTCTTTACCACTTGATATTAACAGTTTTTCCTTTAAAAAAAAATTAACTGGTATGTTTACCATTTTACTTAAGCTTAATGTAAAAAACCTTGGTATTTTAAGAGGAGTTAATTATATTATGTAGAATAGATTTGGATGTGGTCAAGTCACAATCTGCTAAAGCTTTCTTTAATCTTAAACAAGTCTGAAAACACATGAATAAAAAAAAATCCCAAATATGTATTAGAACTTGTAATGATATCAGTCTGCCAATAAAGGGAGTCTGCATTTGTGCCTTGATTATATTTTGAAACTTTAGGCTCTAATCTATTTTTAAAATAATAAATAGAATATGAAGTTTTTCACAATGTTCTTAGGAGTGAATCTCCTGGATATTTACTGCCCTTGGTGCTTTCACTGGGAGATTTGTATGCACATTTGAAGAAACAAACAAACTGACTGGTTTTAATGGATTTGAATAGAATCCTAAGGAAGCAGAAATAGAAGCACCTTTACTGGTGGTCATAGGGGGAAAAAATAAAAATAGAAAAACTAGTTATAAAACTCAGCTCAAATTCTATTTTAAAGCTAAAAAATTCCTGCAAATACTGGACTCCACCTGATGGATGATATGCATGAACTAGGTCATTTGCTGCTATGTATGATATCTCTATGAACTTCCTTAGGCACTCTTCTTCTTCCTCTATTATAAAGAGTAAAATACTGCAGGGATCAAGACATGAAACAGAGGATTTGAAACAATGCACTTGAAATTCCATGGTTTACATTTTAGGGAGAAAGAAGATTAACTGAATTAACAGAGAATTAATATGTTGAAGATTTCCAGTAAAATTCATGCATATATAATTTTATATGCAATACATTATTTTTACTTTTGCTCCAAAGAGATAATTATTACTGCTAAAATATTCCTGCTCAGTTACCAGGATATTATGATGGGCTTTGAAAAACTAAAGGTAAAAGGCCAAAAGTCTATCATGAATGTCAGGACATAGAGAAGATTCTCTAGCAGGTTAACCGCCTTGATAAAATGAGGTAATATTTCTT